>JARHVA010004994.1:0-400000 GCA_037957365.1 Torreya grandis | reverse complement strand
TTTTTATAGCCAAGCCTACAAATTAACACTGCATTTTAAAACACTCAGCATGGAAATTCACATCTTAGGTTGCTTTAATTTTAAAATATGAATTTGTATCAATCTGATAAGTTTGTTTTAAAATATATTTTACATATTTTTAGGCTATTTCACCTTAGGTTTGTGCAAATTATCTAATTGTTGTAGAGTTTATTACTCATTTTTTTGAGTGATTTTGTCCATTATTATTTTATTTCAATTCAAAATGACTAAATACTTATATTTTTTTTCCTTCTAACTTAGTCACTTTTCATGTAAATGGGTGAAATTTATTTTTAAATTAAACAAAATTGTTGCGTATGTGTATTGATTATTTTTATACATAGTCATTTTTTCATCTTTAAACTTAGTCATTTTAATTTTAATTGTAATTTTTTTAGAGATCAATTTTCAAATTAAATACTTAGTCATTTTTATGTTTTTCCATAGTTTTTCCACATGTCAAAATCTCAATGCCATGTGGAAAATTATACATCACCTAAAAGCTCCAACCCATATAAAAGGGACTTTAAACACTTAGATGATTTCAAAAAAAAATTTACTGGAGCCACATGTCACTTTTAGGTTACTTCAAAGGACCTAGTCAAATCTATAAGATGGCTCCCAATGCCATGTGTTGATCTCTTGGTGGTCTTAGGCTAATTTGAAAAGTTTTCAGACACTAAGTCAATTTTTTTGAAAGTTTCCCAAAGATATGATGGTGTTAATAGTGTTAGTATCTAGAGGGTTAGTTAGATGAAATAATGTGGCATACTATCAATGTTATATTATCCCATGGATATTTGTACCTGCATAAAGCCTTTGAGATAGTGGGTTAGAAAGATCATGTCATGTGGCATAATCCCACTACCCTACTAACCTAAATATTTCCATGCATTCTAGTAATGATGTCAAAGCCTCAGGTGAGGAGGTGAATAGGATGACACCATGTTGTAACATCTTAAATACCATGATCCTAAGGATAATCTCATTTAAAGTAATAAATGTACGAGATTAGGTGAATGAAAAAGGGCCACGTGGCTAGGAAGAGGATGATGAAAAATAAATAAGGATGAATCTTGAGGGCATCAATGAGATACCAAATGTCAATTAGGGCCTAAAAAATCATAAGCTAAGTTCACAACAAGTTGAAAACAAAGAGAACCTAAGAGAGAGCTATGTGGTATGGAACCCATCAGAATGAAGAACACACTAATTACATAACAAACAAGGCACTAACTTAAAATTGATGGCCCATCTAGTTGTTGAAACCATCAAAATCTAGGATTCAACTATGAATCTAATTTGATTCATAGAATCAAATGTTGGCCCAACTAAATTATGAATGAATCATGATTAATAAATTTTACCTACCCATGAGGATCAAATATGAAACATAGAAGACAAAATACTTTCCTTAGAGAGACATTGCCCTAACTACAAAAAACATCAATAACTGATGATCTCTGCATAATCTTAGATAAATTCCTTATGGGCATTTGTTCTTGATTTAGTCCAACATGTCTCTATCTATCCTCATGATTCAATTGAATGGGGTTCATTCCCAATGATATTCAAATGGGCCATCCACGTCCAATATTATTGTAACTACCTCATGGAAGTGAATTAGAATTTGAATCTACATTTGAGTTTGCATTTGAATTCCATAGGTTTATGTGCCTATTTAATAACAAATCTTGTATCATGAAAAGTGATAACTCTTTATGGATTGTGAAAGGAGACATATAAATCTAGACTCTTTTTCTCTTTTCTAGGATAATCTCTTCCCTTATCTTGTTTTGTCTTATTAATTATATGATTATTTTATGAGTATGATGATTGTACGAATTAAAGATATTGTTAATCAAAAATTAAAATTATGATAAGTGGATTAATGTTAAGTCTATTTGGACATCCTTTACACATTTTTATATAATAATTCACTCCTTCTTAAATCTACTCTTCCTCCTAGACTCTTGAAACATATTCAGTCAAATTTATGTTAAGTCTAGATCAATTGAATATTGGATTAAATTAGAATTCATTCAGGTAGATAACTTTAATTTTACTTGTGTCTATAGAAAATATTTTTCTCCTTAAATATAATCTTTTGCTCTTTCTTTATGATAAGGTTAACTTAGTAATATAATAATCTAAATTAATTACTTATCTTGATTGATTTTATACAAATTATCTTAGAAGTTTATCATTGTTGTTACACTACTACATTATTAAAGATGATAAAATAATGATAGGAGTCATCTAGTGAAAGGAATCCAATCTTGGAGGCATGACCTTTGTTTAATATCTTAGTTAGAGTTGATTATTTTGATTCAAATTAGGAATACCAAGACACTTGACATGGAATAGTGCACATCATCTGACTGGGTTACCTTGCATACATAGACCTTATAACCAAGACCTTCGGGAGACTTGTTCACACAAGTTTCCTTTTAGGAGAGGAAGGTATTAACAACCCATTCCTAATTATTGACCACATGTCAAAATAATCATAAACATGTCTTAGTGATAAGAGGGTTTCCATAACCATGACTTGAATTCCTTAGTTTAAAGCTCGTGATAAGGTACTTTTGAACCCTTCTATCCCATTAAGCCTAACTTTATCTTAAGATGTAAAATCAAAGGATCACTACCTGATCAAAGTCTACTTGGGTTAATTTGGAACTCTTATAACCCCTAACTATAGATTACCAAAGCCAAGAGATAATAAAGGAAAAGGAAAATGTAAACTTGTATGCAAAGGGAAATGTAACTGATCGATAAACCAATACTAGCTCAGAGAAGATAAATCCTACTTACACTTTTGATTATTGATACATTAGATATTTAGGGTCAAGACCAATATGGTTCCACTATACCTAACCAAGGTATCTATTACCACAATAAAATCACTAGGGAGGGTTCCAAATCCTTGAATCAAGTAAAACTGTGTAATAACCCTAACTAGGTCCTATGTTTTCATATTCACAAAAGTATTAATGATAAAAATAAAGTTTAATCTAGTTCTCACCAAATATTATGGAAAATGAGGGGTTATTAAACATAAAATTATACATACATAATGGAATCCTAATTAAGATATGTATATGTAAGACCCTAATGCATGAAGAGAGCAATATATTCAAAAGCCATTACTTATGCTACTTCTATCTAATAAAAGAGAGGATCAAAGTTAGAGATACTTACTTTGAAGACTAACTCATGGAGACCCAATATTTCCCTTAGTCAAAGGTGTTTTGCAAGAGGATTTTGTGGTTTCTAAGGATCACTAAGACAGGCCAAATCATCCAAGACTTTTCCATAAGACAACTATCTTATCTAAGTAAAAACCCTAAGCTATAACTCCTCAAGTATAATGGTAGAAGAGAAGATTTTAAATAAGTATAAATTAATAATTAACTCTTATTGTCTCTAAAAGAATGTAAGAATGATTTTTTTTATATAGTTAGATCTAACCCTAGTCCTTTCCAAAATTTTATTTGACAGGGTTAGCCCAATTGACTTTGTATCAATATTCAAAAAATTAAATTAGGTCTTGATCTAGGTTAGCCAAGAGTTTACCTAGACCCTAAATGAGTTATGTTAATTAGAGTACATGGTTGATGTGGCCAACATTGTATTTTAAACCATTAAAAAAGAGTTTAGGCTAGGGAAACACTAATGAAGGCATAAAATTACTAGAGGAGGGTGAAATATAGGAGGTAAAACTTAGGGGAATGTCTTTAGGAGATGGTTTGGATTGATAATAGGTGGTAGTAAAGGGACAATAGTCATTCTAATCACTAATTATCTACCCACCCATTTCCTAGTGCACCTCTTAAGGTGTGCACTCAGAGATATTAAGACTCGATGGGTTCTTGAAAGATAGAAAACATCAATAATTGATAAATTTTGAAAATATTATGTGTATAAATATTCCCTATTCAAATCTCATCATGTGTCACTTGGGTGTAATAGGGGATGGTGCTTTGATAAAATACATAACAACACACAATGCTAAATCTAAAAATTTATGATGTAAAAATAACTAAAATTAAATGACTAAAATATATATAATTAAAAAATTAAATGTATGCATACATTGACTTACCTTTATTATTGGATAATTGTCTATTATCTTTGTATTTTTGATTGTAGAGAGCACAAAGACTAATTTTGACAAACCCAAAGATATAAAAATAAATTTCAAAAACAAATAAATGCAGGAACACCAAGATAAATGATGTTATGTAGATGAGATGTACATAGAAATTTTGTAAGCTAGGGTGATAAGTGCTTAGTTAGGACAAATGACCAAGTCAAAATTTAGAGTAATTCACGTAACTAAAAATCCAAGGCTACTAAAGACTAAAAGACTCAAACAATTAAACCTTAATTAAGAAATGAAAACTCACCAAGTCAAACCAAGGATACATGTTAAAAATGGTAATTAAACATCAATGTGAAAGCAATAACAATCCATACTTAAACAAAGATACAAAATAAAATGGTAAAACCACATTGATGAGTGAGAAATAACAATCCTTACTTAAACATCAATGGAAAAAGTGCACAAAAAGGAACACAACATTGGTGAATGAGGAGTAACAAGCCAACCTCACTCAACAATGGAAAAAGTATAGGAAAGTAGGAATAGACATAGTTGTGTAAAAAAAGGGAGTGGTACAACAATGTAAAATGGTAAAAAAAAAGTAAATCAATTATAGAAATGGAAATCCATGGTGTAAAAAAAATAATCCATAGTGACTCAAGCATATTATTGTGTTCTCAAGATAGATAAAACTAAATAATGTGGTGCTATCATCTTTTAAGATGTGAAGAAGAGGAATATAGAATAAAATATGAAAATAGATTTAGAATGACACTTGCTTGTCAAGGGGGGAAATGAAAATGGGTGGAGGGGAGAATGAAGGAAAAACCAAGGTAAAGGAACTATTTATCAAATTCAAGACACTCATATTAGGTTTGTCAAAACTCTAAAGAACTTATCCTAGCCACACAAATCTTAGGTTAATAAATGAAGTATGTAGATCATCCCATGAAGGCTATATTCATGAAAATTATAATGTACCTACCTTCCCATAATGTGTTTACCATTCTTTAAGATCTCTTATAGTGTCATTGGTCTACTACGAAGATTGGATACTTGCATGAGAAAGTAGGTAGCATCATATAGTTTTTTGAATTCTCTTATCATGATTCTAATCCAATCTACTGGCCTATCACACTCAAATAGACATTTTCTCTATCATAAGACCAATTGTAGAGTTTTAGATTCAATGAGAACAAGGATATGTGCTTTAAATCATGTATTTTAATGTGATTTTATTTTTCAAATTTAAATATTTCCCTTTTTAAAATGATTTGGCTTTTAAGATTCCTCCTCATATGGACTTGGAATAACCAACATTATGGATAAAAGTGATACAAACAAATAAGCTTTAGAATCTGGGTAAAGGAAAATACGTATCCAAAGACATGACTAACTAAAACACTTAGGCTTACCTATGAGCTAATATGTTATCTCAAGTTTCAACCATTTGTATCTTTATTTTGTAAAAGGAAATAATGGAAATAAAGGGAGATCCAAAGTGGACCAATAAGAGAGAAATAATGAAAATAAGATAACTTTTTTCCTAATTGATCATATGGTAAATAAGGATTTACTAATGGTAATAAGGTTTATATAACCAAATCATAATAATAATAATTCGTGTTATGGAGATAAGTTAGCAAAAACTCATGAGAAAAGAAAAAGACATCCATAGAAAGAAATTAACTCTTGAATATAAGCATGTAAAGAAGCCATAAGATAAAATGAAAGAAAGGAAACCATATACATCACAGAATGCACAAATATAAATATCCATGTAAGATAGATAAATGAAACAAAATTTTGACATAGGGTCAAATGATATGAAGTAGATAAATATAAAAGTAGAACACATGTCCAATCCAAAACCATAATGAAGAATAAAGTGAAAGAACATCATGGTGTGTTCATAAATATTGGTGAATATTTCCACAAACATTATCCATAACATATGATAGATCTATATGAAATTGTATCCTAATTTTTGTGATGGTCTCATCAATCTTCAATGAAAGTTGTGAAAAGACCTTTCATCAAATGTCCTATACATAAAATGTAGGTATATCTAAAGGATCATGCTCATGAGGGACATTGTGCCTACAATATTAAAGAAAAGGAATAGGAGTGGCATTTTTGGGACACAAAGAATCCACCAGTGGATAAGGGAGCATGGGTGAAGGAAGATTCATGGGTCTATAGGGAACCACATGTGGAGAAGAGTCTATGGTTGGAGGAACCATAGGTGGAGAAGAGTCTATGGTTGGAGGAACCACTGGTGGAAAAGGGAGCACAGGTAGAAGAACCACAGGAGAAGAAGAAACCATAGGTGGAGGGACCATGTGGGAAGAAATAAGAGCCTTATTACATCACCCACTTATGTGAGGAGGAATAGAAGTGTATGAATGGTCATAAGGTCATCCTAAAGATGTTACTATAGGATGTGATAATGATCAGTGTTATGGGTACCACACTAATACCATAGACAATATATCTCTCCATATTTGGGAATATAAATAGGTAATAACTTGAGAGGAGGTATCTCCTTGTATGTAGGTTAAGGATGAGTAGAATGTAATGTGTCTATATATTTTCAAAGCTTTTGATAATGGGTGAAGGAATGGTTATCTACATCATGGAAGTATATACAATAATCAGTAGACTTTGTAGGTTTATTAATAAAGGGAGTAGAAGCAAAGTATAAGGAAGGTTAGTATAGTCGATAGTCTCTATTCCAATGGCTAGAAACTATATGGATATCATAGTAAGTCTAATTTCCCCTTTGGGTGGGTAGGGGATCAATCTATAGTAAAGGAAGAAAGTTATCTCCAAGGGGAGGAAGGGATGGTGGAGATACTCGAAGAGTCTTATTTGAATGAGAAACATAATCAAATATAAGATGAGTCTTAGCTAAAGGTAGAGTATGAGTAAGATCTAGACTTAGCCTAGCAGAGGGCTTATGGAAGGTATCAATAAATTTAGGGAAAACTAGGCTATATGGATTTTGGTATCTAGCAAAATGATAGGGACCAGTTATTATGTATTGAAAGATGCAATACCAAGAATTATTCTATTATATTATGCAATAGAGCCGAACATAGAAACATATTATAATCACACTATATTTTTATTTCATCTTCACACTCTCTAATTATAAATCATTTAGGACATCAAATTTATATGTGAATATGATTCATATAAACTCTTCATCATTTTATCATCCCAAAAATACATATGATTATGCAAAGACTAAATATGATATATTATTATAAAGCATAACAATATATCTCAACAAATATATATTCATATCTATTATCATAATATTGTTATATATCAATATTTTGATAACTAACAAACTAACTATGCAATTACTATTTACCTCTTGATAAATACTCAAATTTACACAATGTAAAATATAATTCCTAACATTCCCCCCTTAGTTTTTACATGGTGTAAAAACATTCACACTCTCAATTGCAGTATGTTCACCCCTTGTAATGTGCCCTTTTTGGCTCAGGACCTTGATATAAAGAGAGAAAGGAACACATCAACTCCTCCCATGGTTTTATAGGTTTACCACAAACCTTGACATAAACATGAACATCTTCCATCAACCATTCATTGAAGGAACACATCAGCCTAACATTGTGGGAACCATGATAGGAACACCATCTATTCATCTCTTGTGGTTTTATAGATCTCTACCACAAACCCTTTCAAGATCCATGAAGTGAATTACATTGTTGTTTTCTATCCTTTCGCAATGATTTCACCTTAAGTAATTATGTTTGCAATTTTCACACAAATTATAAATCTTGAATATGAATATTGTTCTATTCTTATTTTGCAAACACACAACAAAAATGAAAAACACACCACATAAAATGTCACTAAAATATTCTAAGCCCCTTCATTGGTGATTGATGAGAGTCTCTAAAAACCTCCTTCCTCCATGCCTTTGACCTCTAGTGGGTCCACTCTATATATATAATATTCAAAATTATAACCAATATCCTCATTCATTAGTTCTTCTTCATCATTTTCATTTTATTCATCACCATTCATGGCATTCTTTTATAATTTTCCATCAAGCAAGTCATTGGCTCTCTTTGTGTAGTTTATAATCACATGGCTAGGTTGTTTACAATATAAGAAAGTAATTTTTTTCTTTGTATCCTTAGAAGTTGATCCTTGTTTGAAAGAAGATTTAGATCTTATTTTATCATATGACTTATCCTCTTTATTTTTACCATACAATACACTTTCAACTGGATCAATATCATTATGTTCTTCATCTATCAATGAATAAATTAAATCTTCTAAGGTATGATTTGTTTTCATTAGTGTAAAAACCATATTGGAATATCTATTTGGCATGTTATTTAGTAAATAACTTTTGCATCATCATGTACATATACCATTATTCCTACTAATTGATTTAGAATGGAGTGAAACTTACTTATGTGTTGTACCATGTTGTTGCTTTCCTCCATCTTGAGTCAAAACATATTATATTTGAGATTCATTGTTGCACTTCCTATTTGAGATCCAAATAGATTAGTCAATGTAGTCCAAATGGTATTTGAAATTTTTGATAGGTCAATATGATGCAAGTATTAGATAACCCTAGACTGATAAGTGTTATTGCTTTTTGATATTTTCTCTCCCATTTCATTACTTCCTCTACATATTTTGGTTTCTTCATTTTCCATCAATAATATCCCAAATATCCTTCTTGATCAGTAATAATTGGGTTCTTACTTGCCATGTGTGGAAATATTTTCCTTCAAACTTTTCAATGTAGTTTAATTTATCCATTATGACCCCCCCCCCCCACAATTTGTACATCATGTACAAGTGATAATGCATCCAATTACATAAATAATATTGACCTTAATAACTTTGAAAATTAACAAATAACTTTGACAAATAATAATAAAAATTCAACTATAAAAAATTTGGACCTAGGAAGTACATTAATCTAAAAATATAAAATTAAAAATAAAGGACAAAAAAATAATTTTCCTTTTTTTAATAACTAAACAATAAAACTAAAATGTCTTTTGACCAACTTAAAAACTATTATAATATAACCTAAATATTAAATACCTTAATAATTTATATGATTATTGACACATCTTTTGATATTAAAGCTTATAAAATAAACTATTATGAAAATTTGCATGTATTATCAAGAACATTGCACTAGGAGGATGCAAAATAACTAGTATGAGAAATAATGAATTATATTCAAGAGGAAACATACCATAATGATGATATTAAAATCCCAATAACATGCTTAATATCTTTGGCATCATGCAAGATTTTTTTACCTCCATCAATATGTTGATCTTATAGATTAGGCATTTGTATATCACGTGAATATGGTAAGTGTGGCACTAAATAGAATGACATAAAGATTGCAAAGGAGGCATTGAAAATAGTCAAGATATACTAATAAAGTTGTTCAATATAAAATATCTATTATTATTTGCTACTCCTAAGGTTCTAGTGAGTGTAACTAACATGGATCGTGCATAATAGATTATATCTCTTGCTTATCTATTGAACATATTTCTTGCATAGAAGACATCCATCCATCATCAGATCAATAGATGTTAGAGTAATGTCATACAGGTAGTTTTCTACTAAATATGAGTTATCATGAGTGGTCTAAAAATGTGGATTTATAAAATGAGTGAATGATGGTCACCCTATGTAACTAGATCAATAATTATCATTTCACCCTTTTAATATTTCTTAGACCTATTTGAATATGTAATGTATAAATATATTCTCATGGTAGATTTAAATATAATATTACTCAACCAAAGTAGTAAAATTAGAAATGCCATACAACAAACAATACAGATAGTGTGTAGTCTCACTTTAGTGCATGATCATTGACCCAATGTGAAATGCCACATGTCAATTTTCAACCAAGGATCTACCTCCTAAATGCTCAAGAAGTCATAAGCACTCTGATGCCAATGTTAAGTATTGAAAGAGCCAATGTAAAAAATTATTTTATTATAATTTATAATAGAGCCAAACATAAAAACATATTATAATCACACTACAATAGTATTTCATCTTCACACTCTTTGATTATAAATCATTTGAGACATTACATTTATATAGGAATATGATTCCTATAATCTCCCCATCATTTTCTCATCCCAAAAATCCCTATGATTATGTAAACACTAAATCTGATACTTTGTTATAAAGCATGATGATATATCTTAAAAAATATATATTCTTATCTATTATCATAATATTTTTATATAATAATATTATGATAACTAACAAACTAACTATCTAATTACTATTTACCTCTCAGTAAATACTAAAAATTACATAATATAAAAGATAATTCTTTGATCCAAAACTCATAAGTTCTGGTTGATAAAAATTTCAAGAACATAGAAATAACATAGTAACAATGAATTCTCTGAGAAGAGATGTATTATTACTCAAGATCATAATACAACTATATGCTTATCTCTGGGAAGAGATGTCTGATTTTCCATTTTAGGTTACATCTTAATTTATACCCATTTTTAAATAAGGGGGATGATGTGGAAGGTCACTAATATCGAGGGAGATTAAGTGGTTCAACTTCCATGCATTAAAATAATACAGAATTTGAAGAAATACTATTTTTTAGAAACTTACTTTTTTTAGACTGTACTACTAAAATTTAAATTTTGGGTACTTCCATTGGGTTTTCTAATGTCAAAATTCATCAAGAAGAGATTGATTTCATCTCACAGAATTATCCTCATTCTTAGCTTTCCAACAGTTCAAATGATGAGTCAATTGGAGCTATGGTGCAAAAGTTATGGCTCCCAGAAGTTTCATCATCAATTAGGGTGGAACTATCACTTGAATTATCACCTAAATTGTTGTCTGGATCATTCATCCCTCCTTGAAAATAAATGGTCCCCATTGCATCAATGTTCCTCATCAGGTGTGGCAGTTGTGTCTTGATTTGATTCTCTATGAGCCACTCACCTTGGTGGCTAAGCTAGCCCCTTTTGACCACTCGATAAAGCAGAATAGAGCATCCTTTTGTTGTCATCATCTAGGTATCCACAATCTAATCCTCCTCCACTAGAGCAAAACACTATGGATCAAGCTCATCAATGTCAAGTTGTTCTTCTAGGACTAAAGTGTCTAATAGAGGTGGATGATATGGTTTGAGGAGATCCACATTAAATATTGGATGTAGACCAAGGTAGGCTGGTAGGTTTAACTCAAAAGCATCTTCTCCAACTTTTCTAGTGATGGTGTAGGGACCATATCATAGAGGCCAAATTTTTTTGTGTGGGCCTGCAAGCCATTCCTTCTGAAAATGGTGTGCAATCCTATGTTTGTCATGACATTACTTATAATTTTGATTCATCTTCTCCAAGATGTCATGAATTTGATGCTAGATGTGCTGCATTTTTTCAATGAACTTTGTTGCTTTTTCTACCTCAGATCTTCCATGAAGTGTGTATTCCATAGTGGAGAATGGAATGGCTATATCAATTGGTGCCATGGGTTGGAACCTAAAGCATACTTGGAATGGAATGTGCTTGGTTGAGCTATGTAGGGCTTGATTATATCCATGTTGTATGAAAAGAAGCCCTTCATACCATGTGCATGGATTTTTGGAGTGATACATTCGAATCATGTGAACAATCAAGCAGTTCACCATCTCTTTCTAACTATCAATTTGTGGATGGAAGGTTGTGGACTTCATCAACTTGGTATCCATCATCTTCCATAGAGTGGACCAGAAGATGCTTAGGAACCTGATCTAAGACAATGGACTTGGGGAGACCAAAATGGAGCCATACATGACTAAAATATAGTTGAGTAGTTTCTTCAGTAGATATATTTTTATTACAAGCAATCATGACAGCCATTTTTGAAAAATGATCAACTACCATAAAAATACAGTCCTTACCATGTTTTGAAGTGGGCAAACCTAAGAGAAAATCCATTGAGACATATTCCCAAGGCTTGGTTGGTTATGTAAATGGTGTGTACAATCCTTGCTTCTTATATTTTAGCTTGGCTATCACACATGGGGTGCAATATTTGAGATATATTTCCACATACTTTCACATATGGGTCTAGTAAAAGTGTTTTTGAAGAACTGCCAATGTCTTTTTTATACCAAAGTGTCCATCTATCCTACTAAAATGTGCTTGCCATATCATCTTCTATTGCTCTGCAACTAGAACACATATGTGATCCATATGATAGAGGACATTATCTTGAAAATATAAATTAAAAACATGTTTACCTTTTTAAATCACCTAATATATATATATATATATATATATATATATATCAATAAAGGTAGGATCTAATTCATATAGAGCACCCCAAGTGGTAATCTCATGTCTACACAGGTCAAGAACTATTGTGAGTGCAATAATTGGTGGGCAACTCAGATAATCTATAGTTGTATTTGAGCTCCCCTTTTTATGTTTGATTATTAGATAGAATTGATAAAGATATGTGGCCCACTTATGGTGCCTCTCATTTCTTAGTTTGCTCTATGTTTGGATGAATTCCAATGGTTTGTGGTTAGTGTGGATGACTGTCTCTTTTCCCAAGATGTAGTGTTTCCATTATTTGTAGGCTTACACAATGACATAGAGCTCCTTATCATATGTTAGATATTTCTTGAATGTATCAGTGAAAGGTTCACTATGATATCCAATAGGGTGGCCATGTTTCATGATGACAACTCCCATGGCATATTCAGATGCATCTGTCATCAACTCAAAAGGTTGATGCAAATTTGGCAAGGAAAGAACAGGGGCTGAGCAAGGTCTATTCTTCAAATTCTCAAATGTTGTTTATTTTATTTCACCCCAATGAAATGTAGCTTTAGATCCTCCTTTAGTCACTTGGGTTGGTGACCAATCAACATGTGAAAATAAAAGAACAAACTTGTGATAGAAATTTGCAAAACCCAAGAAGCTGTGATGTTCTGTGAAGGTCCTTCGTGTGGGCCATTCTCAAATAACTTTAATATTTTTTGGATCAACATGGACCCCTTCCTCATTCATAACATACTAGAGGTACTAAATTTTTGTCATCTTGAAGGTGTATTTGTCAAGATTTGCAAACAACTTATGCTCTCAAATAGTTTGAAGCACCTTATGAACATGTTGCAAATGTTCCTTCCATGTTATTCTATAGATGAGTATGTCATCTAGGTAGATAGCCACAACTGAATTGGTGAAGGGTCATAAGATGTCATCCATCATCCTCATGAAGGTTATAGGTCCATTAGTTAAGCCAAAATGAATAACAAACCATTCAAAGATCCCCTCCTTAGATTTGAATGTAGTGATAGCTAGATTTGAGATTAATTTTGATGAAGAAATTCACACCATGGAGTTGGTCTAGCAGGTCATCAATCCTAGGGAGAGGGTAGTGATTCCTCACAGTGATTTTATTCAGTACTCGATAGTCAATGGAAAGCCTCCATGTTCCATCTTTCTTTGGTGCCAAGACAATTGGGCTGCCACAAGGTGAAGAGTTTGGCCTGATGTGACCATTTTGGATCAATTCTTGAATCTATATTTTTATCTCATCATTCTCTAAAACTGATCTGTGATACACATGACCATTAGGTAAAGGTGATCTTGGGATCAAATTGATAGAATGTTTTACCTAGAAATATAATGGAACTCTTGTGGGTGACTTGAATAAGTCATCATATTATCCTATGATTTATTCTATCTGATTTTATTGTTGTGTTGATTATGTAGTCAGGATTGCAACATCGACCTTCTTGGATTTCTGTGGTTTGACCACCATGAGAACAAACTACTTTATCTTCTCCACCAATTTCTTACATTTCTTAACACTGTTTAGGGAGATAGATGTGGGCGGTGGTACCTCTGGTACCCTATAGTGCTATGTTACAAGAGTGAGGGTGATTATTTAGGTTCATGATTCATAAATGCCATATTTCTCATATATGAACAACTAACCAAGGAGTACATCACAAACATTTAGATTTAACTCATTACATAATACTTCATCTTAGAAAGGTTTTATTGCATATGAAAGAAGACACTGATGGGTGACATGGAGGTCTCTCCCTAGGCTCAACGATCCAATACTGTATAGCTTTAGATGAGGTTTCATGGATAGATTTAGACTTTTCACAACTTTAGCAGAGAATAAATTCTTTTGACTCCCACTATCAAGAATGAAATGTAGAGGCTTACCTTTTACCCATAATTTGGAGTGAAATAATCTTTCCTTGTCATCTGGCCTTTCCTCATAGGTCTGTGATGAAGTGATCATGGTGTTGGGCTTAGCATCTACAATTTATTCTTCATCCTCTTTGACTGTGGGTTGTGTATGAGACAAAGTAGTAGATGTCAAGTATTGTGACTCAGAAAGTAGTGAGTTGATGGATTGAAATTCTTATTTGGAGTGAGTTCCAATTTTGTGGTAATCACACCATTTTCCAACCTTCCCCTTCTGGGGTTTCTTATCTTGAAACTCATTTTGCTTCCAATTTTGGCCTCATGTTTGACCTTCCTTGTCACTTTTCCATTTTGAGGGATGACTCTTCGTATTCTTTCTACCATGCTTCTACTCAATCTTCACTATGAATTTTTATGCCTTAATGAGGGTTTCCAAATTGAAGAGTTCCATTTCCCTCTGTATGTACCATTATAGTCCATGATATTTGAGACTCTTATGTTTCTCACTTTCTTGGATACCCAATATTGCAGACAAAGAATGCAAAATGTTTGTGTAATCTTGAATAGATTGGTCCTTACCTTGGCAAAGTTGTTGCCACTGTATGTATAGATCATCATATGCTCTAGTGGGATAGTATTATTATTTCACCACTTCCATGAAATCATCCCAAGTAGGTTCCACCTCAAGCCCAATTTCATCTATACTAAACCTCTTTTTATACACTTCCCACCAGTTTTTCATGGGGAATGATGCTTTTAAAAGGGTAAAAGTGATCTTTTCTCCATCGGTGAATTTATTTATAGAGAAGTAGGAAGACAATTGATATAACCAATTTTCTACTACATCAACATTGATTTTGACTTCAAATTTATGGATATCGAAATTCACCTAAACCTTGAAGGGTGTTGGGGCACTGAAAGAATGTTCCATGGATGAGGAGCCAGGATGTGTAGCTGAGGAGCCATAATTTCCCATCAAGAGCTATCAAAGAATTTGGGCAAATTGTTACATCATCTAAGCTTGTTGCTATTGGAGGGCTTCATTCACCATTTCCTTGAAAGGATCAGATGTCTCGATGTCATCTACCATTTGAAGTCATTTGGAGTGAATAGGTGGATAGTTTGGAAGCTTTGTTGTTTTCTACCCAAGCCTCTTATAGCCTGACCTCATCCTAAGGATCATACACTCTCAAGACAAACTACTCCGATACCACTGATCTAAAACTCAAAATTTCTAGTTGATAGAAATTTCAAGAACATAGAAATAACATAATAACAATGAATTCTCTAAGAAGAGATGTATTAGTACTCAAGATTGCAATACAATTATATGCTTATCTCTGGGAAGAGATGTCTGATTTTCCATTTCAGGTTACATCTTCATTTATACCCATATTTAAAGAAGGGGAAGGATGTGCAAGGTCACCAATATTGAGGGAGATTAAGTTTTTTGACTTCCACACTTTAAAATAATACAAAATTTGAGGAATTACTATTTTTAGAAACTTACTATTTTTAGACTGCACTACTAAAATTGAAATTTGGGGCACTTTCATTGGGTTTTTAGGGGTAAAAATTCATAAATCAGAGATCAATTCCATCTCACAGTGTTATCCTTATTATTATCTTTCCAACGGTTTAAATGGTGAGTCAATTAGAGCTACGGTGCAAAAGTTATGGCTCCCAGAAGTTCTATCATCAATTAGGGTGGAACCATCACCCAAATTGTCACCTAAATTATTGCTTAGATCATTTCTAACACCAGTCATAGCATGATTCATAGGTATGATCCTAAGAGGTTATTAGTAAATTAGAGGTGTGCCATGTAAACACATCATCTCTACCCTAAGAATAAGAGGAATAATGCTAAAATTAGGAACTATATGAGATGAAATATTATAACATGAATGGAAAGATTGAAATAAAGAAGAATGAGAATAAAGGATCTTAGCATCTCTAGCCTAGATAACATATCATAGAAATAGATCATTTAAGGTATATCATAGTAATAATTAGTTGTATGAAGGTCAATGGAAAAAGTTGGTGTGACCTCATCATAGGTTATATGATGAATATAATGTTGAGTTTTAGTTAAAACCATGGTTATATCACTGCTAGGTGGTTGATAGGAACGTGGCTTCAAAGATGGTGGAAGCTAAGAAATGAGATGAGGAGAGAGATATGAAGTTTTTATTTTTAGGTTTATCTCATCTGGCTCATCATCATATGAGTATAAGAGGTTATTTGGTATGTTCTTGATGAGTTTGGGGTGACCATGATAACCTCATGTAGAGTTAATGGGGAAATTCAAACATTGATATTCCTAGAATAGAACACTTGGTAAAGGTTTAACGGTTGGAATTTTGAATACACCATAGTCTTATAATTGTTCAAAAGTTTAAGGGTTGGTGTCTCCTTGAATCCTATAGTTATCTTCTTTATAGGAAAATTGACACATTGGTAGGTAGAAGAGGCCACATCCCTTATGAGATGAGTACAAGGCCTACCAAGAAAGATATTTAGGAAAGGAAAAAATTGAATATCATAACCTTAATTCAAATAGTGATAGGTGAGATAGTAATAGGGATCCACACATAACCTAAAGGATGAATTTACCTTTGATCATAACCTTGACATGTATTGCATGTAGACTTAATATTATACTCAAAATATCCAATTGTTTTTATAAAATGAAGGAAGGAAACATAAGTACCCAAACCCTTATAAATCAAAGCATGATTGACTTGGATATAGCCAATTTGGATGCTTATAAATAGTGAAGGATCATTTTTTAAAATCATAATCTCCTCTAGGATCATAAAAGTAATAGGAAATTTGAGAGAAAGAGTAGTGTCTATTATTTCATCAATGTGTATAGAAATCTCTTCATATTATTTTAATATACTATATTCTAACCCATATAAGGTATATTCACATCCTGCTAGAGGAGGATAGGGGATGTTCATTTTGAATAAGATTTGCATAAGGTAATTATGATGATGTGGATAAGTATGCATGAGTTTAAGAAAGGGAATTTGAGATGGGATATTGGTAAGCTCCATGATAGGGTCCCATTTATTATAACCCATGGGTGGACTTATGGATAAAGGTTTGTAAATTTATAAGATCTCCTACGAAGGAGGATTATAAGTGCATGTAAACTTGGGTTGATAAGACATGGTTGGTTTAGTTTGTGGACAAATCAGTTGATTTTCTTGAGAGGATGTGGTAGTTGATTTAGGTTTATCTTATGATGGATTTAAAGAAGTGGTATTAGAAGGTTGAATAATGTTATCAATGGGTAGATATGTTGGGGAAATTGTATAAATAGTATGCGAGGTGTTATCTAATGGAGACATTGGAATTAGTTCTTGAAAAGAGATAAGGTCCTCTTGCCCCAACTCTATTACATGAGTTGGGAAAGAATCTTGATAACATGGAAAGTTTGGGATCATGGGTATGTGTGTGTAGGATTAAAATCAATGAAAGTAACTACCCTTCACATATTAGTCATATTTAGCACATTATCTTCAAGATCTTGGTCTATAAGACTTTCAAATTTATTAGGGAAGGAGTATGCTTGTCATTATTGTTTTGATGATTAGAATGAGGGTTTTTGTAAATGGTTAGATGAAAATTATCTTGATTTAAATCTTGATTTTATTTTTTTGTTTCATGATCTTTAGAGGTAATTTCATAGGCTTGTTTACATTTATGAATGAGTGAATCATGATCAAAATTAGGACCAAGGAGGAAATTCATATCTAAGTTATGTAATTACCTACAAGTCTCATGAGAGTGACCCCAACTAGCATGAAACTAATTAAATTTATTTAGATCACACCATGATTTCATATAATGAGTGGGTTCAAGCTATCATGGAAGAGGCTTTGGTAGATGATTTTGAAGTTATACTAAGGATAATGGCTTATGAACATTGATTTTGTTTATTTGAGAAAATTGAGGATTAGGGGTGTGGTTTAAAGGGGAAGCTTGCTCCAAAGGAGAATTGGGAGAAATAGCTTGAATGTTATGAATGGTATCATAGGAATTAGTGACACCATCATTGGTATCATGATTATTTTTATTTTTTATGAGCATGTGAGTACCCATAGGAGGTCGAGATGGCTCAAACTAATGTATGAGAAAATATTGGAACTTAGCTTGGTCAAGGGCCTCTTCTAATTTTTTTAGAGATAGAGTCCTAACCTGATATTTCAACTTGTGATAGAGTTAGTGAATAGATGAAAGAGATTATCATCTACCATGTTATGCTCAAAATTATTATACAAGGTCTTCCATCATTTGATGAAAGCTTGTGCAATTTTTATTTCAAGTTGCTTGTAATTGATAAAATGAGCCAAAGTATTCTCAGGGAGGTCACTAGTTTGAAACTCTTATACTAAAGTGTTAACTAGATATTCACAACTAGTGATAGAATGGGACTTTAGTTGATTATACCAATCTAGAGCATCTTGAGAGAAGTTTTTTGCTAAGATATTGGTAGTGACAAAAGTGTTTAAATTGACCTAATCTTTGTAAATATTGCTAAGCATTTTTAAATGTAAGGTAGGATCAATTGACCTATTATAACTAATGGTTGGTGTGATACTTCCTATATCTATTTTATCAATTTTAGGAATAAGAGGTTCATTTTGTATATGTTTAATCATTTTGGTAACAAGGGGTGGTTGGGGAATGACCATGGGAATCCCTAAGGGGAGGTAGGTGGAGTTTTGATTGTGCACTCCCCATAGAACCTGTTGTGGTTGATTTTGAAGGTGAATAAGTTGATTCTAAATTTGCATCATTTAGTTGTCATTATTAGATTAAAAATCATTCATTTGATTAAGAGTTTGTAATAGGACTTCATGGTTTTGAGTGGTATTTTGACTAGGTTATGTAACATATGAGGCATTAACATTGGTATTAGTGGCTTGGGTTCCACTATGAATAGTGGCATGCAGGACATTAGTGGATTGAGAGGCATTGGTATAAAAGGAGGAACTAGTGGCATGATTACCATATATGGTGAAATATGCAATAGTAAAAGGATTACAATAAAAATAATCACTAATGGCATGATTACCATTGGTATAAAATGATGCACTAGTGGATAGATTGAGAAGGTCTTGGAAAAGGCCCACTAAATATTGAAACAACCATGCTATTAGATATATTTGGCATGGAGGTGGAATAAATCAAGAAATAAGAGGTCATAGTATCAGAAGGAGTCAAAATATAAGGGAGAGGTTGATAATAAATGAAGGTATCACCCTCAAATCCATGAGAGAATGTGGGGTGTGTGAATGGGGTTCTCATATTCAACCACTTATCATGAGATTTTAACTAGTGGAAGGGTTTATTATCCTATGTTGAGATTGTAAATCTCATCATATCTATTGAGTTAACTCTATGTTATTCTCAAACAAGAAGCTCATGATGAAATAAAGAAGCTAAAAGTAAATGATGATGTAATGACAATGTCAGAAAATAAGTTATAGAGTAAAACTAGTCAACTATGTTCTATAACCCAAGGAAGATAAAATAAAGATAAAAATACATATTCATTCAGGTTGATTGTGTATTGTAGATAGTAAGGCAAAACAAGCTGATAAGGATACATAATCATGTAGGCTAACTATATAGTGTTGAATAAAAAACTGAATAGGGGATAAAAAGACATAGTCATGGAAGTCAACATGTACTATTAGTAGGAAGGTGGAATAGTCTATAAGAGACTACATTGACCAAAATGACATTTTTCTTAAACATGGGAAAAATTTTCAAGATAGTTTGAAGAAATAATGAAAGCAAACACATAAATGATTGGATCAATGTGACTGATCCAATTCGAGAAAGTAACACAAACATTGGTCAATACAAGTTTTACAATACAACACATAATGAGCAAAGAGAAAGAAATAGTTGAAAATTAAATGATAACTAATTGGTCACCCTAAGTGTTATTATATTATAATATAATTTGATAGGAAAGTTGGCTGAAAATATGGAACTAGAAATTAATCTAAGGTTGGTTTAAGACATTTGGGCTTAAAGGGATCTATATTAACAATGGTACTAGCTTGGTATTGGGACCTACCCTCTCACTTCACAATCTTATAGTGAGAATGGAGTTGGGTTCTTTGCCAATATATACCATTAACCATGTATTTATACTTGGCCAAAAAACTAAGTTAGCTTCCCCCTTGGTGATGAAATCGATGTAGTTAGACCTTCGAAATATAATTTTTTACTATTTTTTGAATGTAGAGTGGTTTGGTAGTGTGTGAGTCAGAGTAAAATAGTGTAAATAAAATGGTAATTTGAAAAACTACCTATTTAGACTATGTGAGTTACTCTAAGCATACAAACATTTGAGATGAAAATGTGAATTAATTACTAGTAAATAGATGTTAATTCCTTGATTGATAATAGTATAGAGGTAGTTCAGGAAACACTATATGTAAATAGTATAGAATAGAGTCAATTGGATTATTTTTATTCTTAATAAGTAAGGTTTTTAAGAACAAAGTTGAACAGGTCAACTATGTCTCTTAGATAAAATATAGACTATATAGCTAAGTTGACCAGGTCAACCTAGTTAACTATAGGGTTACAATTTTATAGACTACAAACTTGTGAAAAACAATATTGAAGGAAGAACAAAATGATAGAGAGAGAAAATAAAGGAACCTTGGTGGGATTTAAGATGATTTATATTGTAAATTTTTATGTTGTGATGCTTAACTATTGCTTTTAAATTCTACCAACTAGGTTGATTGGTTTGACCAAGTTTACAAAAACCCTATGAGTTGAAGAAGAAATAATGAATAGATTCAAACTATTCAATAATGTTTATTGGCCTATATGTTTATAGTGGAAAATAATAGATAGAATTGACCTATTTGAATATGTATGCTAATCTAGAACTTAAGCACAACACCATTTCAAATTGCTTGTTGTAGTAACCTATAATTGTTGAAGACCTGCATAAACATAATAGAGTCATTAAAAGTGATTGTGTGTTTAAACCTGCACATAAAAAGTTATAACTATACAAACTATTTTGATACCTATACAAACTATTTTGATACAATACTATAAATATATAAAAATATAAATGATGATTAAAATTGATGGCATGAAACAAAACCTATAAGTTTTAGATTCACATTTATTTCACCAAAATGTATGCAAAGGGAAATGTAACTGATCTATAAATCAGTCCTAGCTCAGAGATGATAAATCATACTTACACTTTTGATTATTGATACATTAGATATTCAGGGTCATGACCAAGATGGATCTATTAAACCTATACAAGGGATTTCATAACACAATAAAATCACTAGGGAGGGTTCCAAGCCTCCAATCAAGCAAAACTATGCAATAACCCTAACTAGGTCTTATGTTTTCATATTCATGAAAGTATAAATGATAAAATCAAAGTCTAATATAGTGCTCACAAAGGATTATGGCACAAATGAGGGGTTAGTAGACATAAAATTAAACATGCATAAGGGAATCATAATTAAGCTATGTATATGTAAAACCCTAATGCATGGAGAGATCAATATTTTCAAAATCCATTACTTATGTTACTTCTATGTACTAAAAGATATGAGAAAAGATAGAGATACTTAACTTGAAGATGAACCCATGGAAACATAATATCTCCCTTGGATAAATGTGTTTCTCATGATGTTTTTATGGTTTTTAATGATCACTAAGAAAGGCTAAAGCATCTAAGACTTTTCCACGAGACAAGATTCTTCTCCAAGTAGAAACTCTAAGATATAACTCTTCAAGTAGAATGGTGGAAGAGAAAATTGTAAATAAGTGTAAATGAATAATTAATTTTTCTTGTCTCTCTAAGAATAGATAAATGAATGTGTTTATATATTTAGATCTAATCCTAGTCCTTTATGAAAGTTTAGCCAATAGGGTCAGAACAATTGACTCTATATTGTTATTAACAAAATCAAATTAGGTCATGGTCTAAGTTAGCTAGGAGCTGATCTAGACCCTAAATGAGTTTTATCAATTAGAGTATAGGTTTTTTGGGATTGACATTTTATCATAAACCATGAAAAAGGAGTTTAGGCTAGGGAAGGGTTAATGAAGGTAGAAAATGATGAGAGGAGGGTAAAATATAGAGGCAAAGCTTAGGGGAATGTTTTTAGGAGATGGTTTGGATTGATATTAAGTGGTAGTAAAGGGACAATAATCCTATGAAGAACCAATGGTCCATCCAACCCTTTCTTGATGCATCCCTTAAGGCATGCACTTAGAGTGATTGAGACTTGATGGGTTCCTACAAGATAGAAAACATTAGTAATTGATAAAGTTCTAAAACACTGTGTGTAAAAAACCCATCTAGTTAGTTGGTAGTTCACCCAAAATTGCATCTAACCTTTTTTTTAACCCATTTCTAATCCCCCATCTTTACCAATGTCTAACATGGCATGGATTGGACAAGGAGGCCATCTCATGTGAATGTCTTAGGTGTAGCTCATGGTTTGCCCAAAAATATGGATATGTTCTATCCCAAGTTCATAATAAGAGGTGTCCAAATAATTTAAGAACACATATAAGCCTTAAAGGATGCCTTAATTATAAACTAGATCTGACATGAATATGTTTCTTTTAGACTATTTCTATACTCTTTGGGGGAAGTAGAATATGCCTACTATCTTGGGATACCAACTAGGTCTATTACTACTTGGCTTGGGTTAAAATTTTTATTTTTAAACCAATTTAGAATCCCCATTAAACCTATAATCATATATCATCAATTTTCAACTACCAAAATGGAACATAATAAACCCATGAGTATGTTCAATGCTCAATTTCACAAGATATATCAATGTTTGAAGGACCCTTATATTTAGGATAAATTAGCTGCCATGCAAACCTACCTTAGGGATCTAGATTTAATTACCTCTATCTTCCTTATGAAGATCCTAAAAACTTTGGTATCATTAACGTTACCTTATAACAAAGATGTTAAGAATGAAAAATAGATGGTTCCACAATGTTATGGACTAGGTCCTTTGCCTTTAGTGGGTTAGCTAGGTGCATACAACCAAAAAATAATGATCAATCAAGCCCTAAAATAACACACTCTAATGATGAATCTTATCCCAAGATCCATGTATATAAATACTAATCTAATTTATAACTTGACTCTAATGAATTATCATCTTAGTGGTCTTCCTTACATTCATCCTAACCATACAGTCCCCTAGGTGAACAACTAATAGTTAGTCCCAATGGCCTATAATATTATTTCTACTATTCCATGTAATAGTGGGTACATTGCATCTATAAGTTCTCAACAACCCCTTCCATCCTACTTAATTCCACAAATCCCTACCAATAATAGTCACACTCAAGAACCCACAACTATCTCAAAACCTCAATTAGCTAGCCAATCCGATACTACCACATATTTTAAAGTAATAAATTTAAAATAATTATTTTAGAAACTCTCTAGAGATATGACCAACTTGTATAGGTAAGGACCCTAAAATTCCAACCAAAATAGTAATAACCAATCTCATGGTAGGAATTTTAATTTTTAAAGACCCAATCGGTAATGGAATTCCAAGCCTAATAATGGGAATGTGCCCTGTCCTCTTGACAATGGAAATCAAAACAACAATGCTTCATATTCTTTTAATTTCACAAACCTAGCCTTAAACACTTGGTGTAGATTGCACAATACCATAGACCATGGAAAAACCAAATGCATATAATTCTTACTTGATTTAAACATCTTCCAAAAGGAGGTGGCTAATATGGAGATTGTGCCTACTCCCAAAGATAACCAAAATATGTAAGAAAGGAACCCAAACATGGATTTTTTGTTAGACACTTCCAAATTTCCCTTTGAATATGAAAATGAGTATGAAGATAATCTATTATATGTCCATGCTTTTAGATAGTTCCATAGAGGGAAAAATTACCAAAATAGGATTAAATCATCCAATCCAATAATCACATCTACTCCAACAAATAAGAATTAGCTTACTCTTGATGTGAATTAATTTCATAATCCTCCTCTACCAAAATAACCTATTACCTCTTATCCACCCATAAATAATACTATGTATGCCTCAGATAATAAACAACCATATAGGACCAAACTTAGTTATGACATAGTCAAATATCTTAAGAAAACTAAATCCAATATAACTATGTTTGAGTTTCTTTAAATTTATAATCAAAATATTTTGAAAGAGTTATTTGGTGGTAAAGCAAAGGATTTTGATAATATTTCTTAGGCTCATATTGCTTTCTACAAGGAAAATACTAAAACTCCTCCTTTCTTTTTAATAGTTAGGATATTTAGTAAAAACTTACAAAACTATATGGTTGATTCGGGTGATTTAGGGGATGCCATGCTTTATTCCATCTTCTACTAGCTAGGATTAACACCTATAAAATCAAACCAAAATGTCATCCAACTATACAAAACAAATGCAAAGGTAGTTGGAGAGTTGAACAATATTCAAATGCAATTATCTTTTGATTAAGAGATTCATCAATACATCAATATCCAAGTGGTGGATATTCTATATGTTTATGGTATCTTGTTGAGTTGAGATTGGTCAATGACTCTAAATGTCTATACAACCATTGATTTTAGCCACATGTGGCTACCTTGGCATGGTTCAACCAAATAGATAAGAATAGAATAGTAACCCAAGGTGGTCCATATAATCACTGAATATAATAAAAAAAATGAGATCCTCTATGAGGATTTTGAATTGGGAGTGTACATTCTGAATAAATAATAAAGGAAACATAATGCCCTCTTTATTAACATTTTTAGTGTGATGTATATGCTAGAGGTGAAATAATTGTATATGATAGATGAAGAAGACTTATACAAAGTATTAGAGTTAGTATCCTTCTTGGATATCTCTCCCACATGTGGTATCCTAGGGCATGGAAAATAAAATAAAAGAGAATAACATTTGTGTTTTCCCCAATTAATTCCAAGACACTACACAACTAGGGATGATAGTTTGGATCTGACTATTCATCAGGAGATATATATTATAAAAACACTACTATTACATAAGACACTAGTGCTAGCTATAATCCAAGACTTTTGGAATTTTAAATTTAATGGTTAAACATCTAAAAATGGATGTGGTGTTGGGGTAAAATTGATAAATCTAAGAGGAAAGTCTTATCTCATTACCTACCATTTATAGTTTAATTGCACCAATAATATGGCCAAGTACAAAGTATTTGTTCATGATTTGATGTTCTCCCTTGGCATGAAAGTGAAGAACATCAAGCTATTGGGTGACTATAAATTAGTAGTTAAATAGTTTTTAATCTAATACTCTTACAATGATAAATGCTTGTCTAGATATCATAGTCAAGTCTAGAACCTGATCAAAGACTTTGATGCTTTTGGCATTCAAACATTACCTAGATAGAATAATTATGTATTAGATCCATCAGATACCATTATGAATACCTTGGAATATATTAATCATATAAGAATAATAATATTCTTAGTATAGCTAGTCTCTACCCCTTTAGTCCCTGATAACATTAATATTTTCCAAGTCTTTAATGATGACCAACACATGTTATAACCCATCACCAATGCTGAAGTGTTTGTAGATCAAATCATTGATGATGATGTTTGAGAAGAATTTGAATTAGAGAAGGATTAGATGATGAACTTGAAAAACAATAACATACCTAAAGATATGATATCACTTTAAGGGTTATTTTACATAGGCTAACATGAAAATGAAAATAATTCCACCCCAATCAAGGGTATTCCACATAAACAATACAACATAGATAGTGAAAATGAAATGAGGAATGTGTTATTAGACACCACTTTCACCATAGAAGAGAAGTGATATTTCCTTTAAACTCTAAAATAATTTAAAGATTTGATAGTATGGAGTTATGAATATCTTAAATTCTTCAACACTTCTATTCTAATGCACACTATCCCCCTCAAGCCTAAAATCAAGATATTTAGGCATAGTCAAAGGACTATAAATACACTACTAAAGCCCTTGATTTTTAAATTAGTATAGATACTAATGGCATCATGGATCATTTTCCTAGTGAGATATTCTACATGGGTTTCAAACCTAGTACTAGTGAAGAAAAATAATGGAGAGATTAGACTATGTCTATTTCTATAACCTTAACAAGGATTATAAAAAGGATAACTACCCCTTGCCTTCATTAGATGATGTATCGAATATTGTAAATGGTGCCTAGATAATGTCCTTACTTGATGGGTACTCAATATACAACCAAGTGGTAGTAAATAATGAAGATATGATAAAAAAAACTTCACTATCGAGTTGGGAACCTATACCTATAAAAGAATGCCTTTTGGACTGATCAACATATGTGCCATTGTTTTTAGGGCCATGTATATTGCATACAAATACCTAATGGGTAAATGCATAGTTGTTTACATGCATGACTTTACAGTCTTCTCCAAGAAGAGATCAAAGCATGTAAAATATCTAAAGAAAGTGTTGTAGAGGTGTAAAGACCATGGGATTTCATTGAATACCAAGAAATACATATTTAGAGTTACTGAAGGTAAATTGTTGGACCAAATTATCTCTATGAGAGGAATGTTTTTAGATCCTAAAATGGTGGAATAAATCCTAAAGATCCCTCATCCCAGCACCAAGAAAGAGATAAAGAGTTTATTTGATAAGATTAAATTCATGAAAAAATGTATCTTGAGTTTTTTAGATATAATCAAGCTAATTAATAGTAAGCTTAAGAAGGATGCTAATGTAAATTAGACTATTTAGGTGAATATGGCTCTTAACCAAAACAAGACTATTAGTCCTAACCCACTAGTGCTCATTAACCCTTACTATATATAGCCTTTTTACCTTTAATTATTTGCATTAGAACACTCTATGGCCATTGTATTAACACAAAAAAAAGAGCTAAGAGATGAAATACTGGTGTCCTTCATGAGCATCCCACTCAATAATGTTGAACTAAGATATTATGCATTGGATAAATAAGCCTTTGCCTTGGTCAAGGTTGTGAATAAGTTTAGGCATTATATTCTGCACAATAAGGTGTTTGTTGTGGTAGCTGATCTAGTCATGAAGGCATTGCTAATGCAAAATGAATTAGGGAAAGGTTTGGTAAATGTATGGCCATACTCTAGGAGTTCAACCTTGAATTATAAATAATGAAGATCATCCAAGACCAAGGAATCTATAGAACCATCACCAAAGTGGATCCTTAAATCATTTTCTATCAATACTCAGTATAGGACATCATGACTGGTGCTTGGTACACATATACAATTAGATATTTATTGAATTAGGCACCTAAATTCCATGAAATGTAGGGTGTTGTGCTCGAGAAGTAGATATTTGATGATAAAAGTTAATGTTCTCTACAAAAGAAACCATGAAGACATATATCTGAGATGCATACATAAAGAGTAAGTAATTATAGTACTTAGAGACTTCCATGGGAGATATGGAATTGGGAATGGTTCAAGAATTACCATAACTCATCAATACTAATGGTAGATTACTATTGGCTGCATCATTTCAAGGATAATTACTTACATGTGAGGAATTTCCATACCTTCCAAGTCATTAAATCCTATGAATGCACTCTAGTAATGACATTGCTACTAGTCATTGAGGCTTGACCCTTTTCCAAGTGGGGACTAAACTTTAATGGGGACATCAATTCCAATTCATTTACTAGCCACAAATATATCCTGATAGAAATAGATTATTGTACCTGATGTAGTGAAGCCCAACCATTCTAAAATTGCACCACAGATCTAGTCATTCAATTTTTATAGGAACACATTGTTGTAACCTTTAGTATGCCTACCACACTGGTATGTGACAATGGCCCTACCTTTCTCCTCCCTATAATTCATTTAATAGGCTTATGATCATTAGATAACTAGTAAGTTTTGTTCCAATTATTATCCATATGGTAATGGGTTGGCTAAATAAGAAAATAAGAATTGTTTGAGTATAATTAAGAAAACTTTAGAAAGGAACCCAAAGAATTGGCATAAAAATCTTAATTTTTCTTTATGGTTGAATAGAACTAGGATCAAATTGAATTTAGTGACCTCTACCTATCACCTAATATATGACCAAGATTATATCTTCCCAAATAATCAAAATATCCTTACCTTGTTGTTTACCAAAAAGTACTTGGAAACTAATGATCTAATAGAGGCATGCCTATTAAACCTAATGTAGTTGGAAGAAAAATGAGATGAAACCTTGTTTCACTTCAATATGCATAAAGAGGTAGTAAAATTTTAGTTTGACAAAAGGGACAAAGTAAAGGCTTTTGAATATCATATTTGGTCTTTTTATGGGATAGGGATCATGAACAAAAGAAACAACATGAAAAATTTGATGCATTATA
The DNA here is from genome assembly GCA_037957365.1 of Torreya grandis. Lineage (NCBI taxonomy): Eukaryota > Viridiplantae > Streptophyta > Pinopsida > Cupressales > Taxaceae > Torreya > Torreya grandis. The sequence continues at coordinate 371,200 of JARHVA010004994.1, read as the reverse complement.
GCTTTGTTCCTATCAAATTTCTAAAATCTTGGGTGAGAATGAATTCTACTTAAGGTGTCTTAATTGTGAGGATGTCCCATTGCCTATCAATGGAAAATTCTTCAAGAATTACTTCCAAGCTTAAGTGGCTTAGGATCCCTTGTAAAAAAATTATCTTTTCCTTTTTGGTTTTCTTTCTAGTTCTTTATTTATTAGCTCATTTCATTTGTTTTCTATTTTTCCTCTTTATTGGGTTTGTCCCAACTATTTTTTTATATTTTGGTCCCCTTGCTATTCAGAAGAATGAAGTGGAAATTTATTGTAAAAATAATAGAAATGACACTCAAAGAGACTAATTACATATTTTATTTGAAAATTATGTGTGAAACTATTGTTATTACTTTGATCATTTCTTGAATTCTAAAGGTTGATGATTCTTAATAAAACTTTTGGGTTTAGAAAAACTATTTTCCTATGTGAAGACATGTAATGTAATTAATGAAATATCTAAAGAGAATACAACATTTATCTAGTTTTGATTTGTTATAGGCTGTCATGTAATTGATTATCTCCTTTTACTTATGGTTTTTTCCCCAAACCTCTATGGATGAATTTCAAAGCCTCATTTCAAAAGAATTGAGTTAAAATGTAAGATCTGAAATTATACTCAAAAGGGTGATCTTGAAAACCTCCACCACAAGAGATATGGCCTAGATGGTAATGGATAAAAGCCTTTGAAATGGACTAGAGATATCTTTGACATGGATATAAAGGCCTAGTTGGTAGCAAAGCAATGCCAAAACTACTTCTACCTAGCTAAATTGTAAAATAATTTACCCTTTATTGGTTCTAACCTTATATAAATCTAAATTAATGTATATGAATGAAAATTAAATGATAAATCACTTGATCACACACATATATGGTTTTGATAGGATCATAGCTTAGTATGTTACTCATTCTTATAAAATTTAGTGCCTATTGAATTTTGGTCTATTTTAAGTAATAGCTTGTAGCTAATGCTTTTTCTTCATGTGAAATAGATATTATGGATTCTTGAAATACTCAAGAGTATTTCCTAGAAGGAGTCACCATTTATTTGTCTAAAATAACATGCCTTATTTTTATTCTAAAAATGGGGACCCTATTTTGCTTGAGAGTCTAAGTTTATACTTCCCAAGAGTTTGGTGGTTTCTTGTTTGATTGAACATTATTGGGAGACCATTCTATTAGATGTGAATATTTAAATGTGAATGTGCTTCAATTTTCTATCTGAGCCTACAAATTAACTCTACATTTTAGAACACATGGCATGGAAACTCACATATTAGAATGATTCTTTGAAATTTGAATTTTCATCAATCTGATAACTCTTAGTTTTTTTGTTTGCTTGTGTTTTAAAACACATTTTATAACTTATTTTCAAGTTATTTCACCTTGTGTTTGTGTAAATTATCTAACTATTATAGAGTTTATTACTTATTTTCTTGAGTGATTTTGTCCATTGTTATTTTCTTTTAGTTTAGAATGACTAAATGATTATAACAATTTTCATCCTAACTTAGTCACTTTTCATGTAAATGGACAAAATTTGATTTAAAATCAAACAAAATGGCTAATTATATTCATTGATTAGTTCTATACTTAGTCATTATAATTTTAATTTTTATAGCCATTGGTTTTTAGATCATATACTTAGTCATTTGCATGATTTTCTCCAACCTACACAAAAGGGACTTTTGTCACATAGCCAATTTTACAAAATTTTCCTAGATCCATGTGTCACCTTTACATTGCTTAAAAGGACTTAATTGATTCTTTAGGATGACTCTCAAGGCCATGTGTTGATCTCCCAGTGGTCTTTGGCCAATTTGAAAAGTCTTTAAACACTTAGTCAACTTTATTAAAATTTTCTTGAAGAGATGATGACATCATTAATGCTCTAGGATAACAAGTTATAAGGATGGGGCCATGTGGCTTAATCTCATTTCTCCACTATCTTAGGGATGTCTGTACTCATGTAAAACATCTAGGCTAATGGGTAAGTAGAATCATGTCATGTGGCATAATCTCACTACCTTACTAACTCAAATATTTCCATGTGAGCCAAGAGTGATCTTAGATCCCCAGATGAGTAAATAAGTGGGATTACACCATATGGTGACATCTCAAATCTTGTGATCCTAGGATAAATCCCATTTTTAGTGATAAATGAAATATCTTGGGTGGATGAAAAAGGGCCACATGGTCAATAAAAAGATGATGGCAAACAAAGAAGGATGAAGCTCGGGGGCACCAACGAGCTACTGAGTATCAAATGGCACCTACAAAAGAAAAAGTTTAGTGCATATTAAGGGTATAATATAGATATTCTAAGAAATATACATGTGGAGGGGAACCCATTAGAACAAATGACATCCTAGTTATGTAACCAACAAGGCACTAGCTTAAAATTGACGATCCATCTGGCCATCAATACTTCCAAAAAGCTAGGATTCAACCACACATCTAATTTGATTCCTATAATCAAATATTTTTCCAACTAAATTATGAATTAATCATGAATAATTAATTTAACCTATGCTTGAGGATCAAACATAAAGCATAAAACATAAAATCTTTGCCTTGGAGAGACATGGTTGTAACTACACAAAATGTCGGCAACTAATGATGTCAACACCATCCCAACTCAATTCCTTTTAGGAATTTGTTCTTGATTTGATCCAAAAAATTTATATCTATCCTCATGATTAAATTTAATTGTGCTTATTCCCAATGAGAAAGTGGGTTATCCACATCCAACATTCCTACAACTTCCTCATGAAGTGAATTTTAATTTTAATCTATATTTGAGTTTGTATTTGAACTCCACAGGCCTGCATGTCTATTTAAGAACAAATATTATACTATGAAAAGGGATGGCTCTTTATGTATTTTGAAAGGGGACATATAAAACTAGACTCTTTTTCTACTTTTCTAGGATAATCTCTTCCCTTCTCTTATTTTAGCTTGTTATTTACATGATTTTTTTCAAAGTCTAATGATTGTATGAATTTCAAATATTATTAATAAAAAAGTAAAATTATGATAATTGGATTACTGTTAAGTCTATGTGGACATTCTCTAAGCATAGTTATTTAGTAATTCCCTCCTTTCTTAAAGTTACTCTCTTTCCCAAACTCTTGTAGCATATTCAGTCAAAGTTGTAATAAGTCTGACTCAACTAAATATTGATTTAAATGGGAATTCACTTAGATAAATTGAGTTTTACTTGTGTCTATACGAATCATTTTTCTATTTAAATCTAGTCTTTTTATCTTTATTTATGATAAGGTTAACATAGGAATACAACAATTTGAATCTAATTACTTATCTTGATTGATTTTATACAAATTATCCCAAAACTTTATCATTGTTATTACATTGTTGTACATGATAAACTAATGACATGAGTCATCTAGTGAAGGTAGTAAAATATTGGGTGCATTACCTTTACTAAATATCTTAATTATAGTTGATTATTTTGATTCAAATCATGAATACCAAGACCCTTGACATGCAATAGTGCACATCAGCTAATTAGGTTACCCTATGTATCAAGACTTGGTAACCAAGACTTTGGGAAGACTTTTTCACATGAGTTTCCTTTTAAGAGAGGGAGGGATTAATAAAAACTACCTAATTTTTTACTACATGTCAAAACCCACATCAACACAGACATGAAACTCTATGAAATTCCAAAGGAAATCAACATTAAAAGTTATCACTATGATACATAATAAAAACTAACACATGTAGGATAAAATTCATTACCCAAATAATCATTGTAGTAATCATATTGTTATGTGGTATTTCCATGACTTTTTAGTATTCTTCACACACAATTATTTGTCATTCATCACATAATGAATTCAACAATAACAAACCATACACCTATGGTAGCAAGAATTACATCATTTATGGGTAAGTCCAGTGTCCCACACCAACCACACTGAATATTGAAGAAACCATCCCTAATATTCACATGTTACCCCCTCCCCCCCCCCAACCCCAAGTGGGGATTTCAACATGTTCTCCATTAATTTTTGAGGTCACAGGATGGTTCCAAGGATCCTAATCCCACCATCATCCTACACTTGATTCTTGGAAGTTTTGTTTTTAAGTTACCTAAGATTTCAAAACAACTTGATCATGTATTTGCATTGCTCCTTCCAAGCATAATCTTACATTCTAGTTAGTCCTTGTAATATTATGAGATTGTCTTTAACAAATTTAGTAAAAACAAATGAATAGCCCATGACTATATAAATTTTTATCTTTGGAATATATTTTAGCCAAAATTAGTGCATAGGAAAATGAAGGAATGGAATCCATATATTCCTATAAAATTAAGATGATTATACTATATATAACATTATACTATGAAAATTTAGTATTTGACATGAAATATGTCATAGGAAAAAGTATGAAATGGTGAGTTAAAATAACCTATAGAACATCTTTGTAGTAATATTTTGGGTTTATGCATTCAATTACTCCAAACTCTTTTACTGGAGAAAAAAATAATGCTTGACATCCAGGCCTTGTTGAAAAGATAAAGAAAAATAAATAAAAGAAATGGAAATTCTTGATCAGTCCATATGAATCAAGTTATTCCTAACACCTTCATATTTCTCATGATGAAAATTGATTCTTATAATTTAAGAAGTATAACAATTCTTGTTCCTTTAGTAGCCTCAATAAAACATGAGATGTCAATCAAAATGTAGATATTAATCACATTATAAATCACACATTAGTGAATGTCATTCGGACGATCTACTAGATTGTTGAAAAGTGAAAATTACAAAAATTTGATAAGAATTACTCTTATAGAAAGGTCACACACAAGCTACGAGAATTTTAATTGATATTCTTTATACACTATCAACTCTAAGGTGAATTATTTATAATTAACTTAATATATTTACTCTTTAAGCCTAATTTATCATAGAATTACCTTAAATATAATTAACCAATGGTATATATAATGGTTTATATTCATTCCAAAATTGGTATTAAAGTTGAATATTGACCCTTTTCATCATATAAAATTTTGATGATGGTCAATTTTTCAATAATTCCCTTCAAATTACAGTAAAATCTACAAGATAAAAAGGAAACATTAAAGTCTACAAGAGAAAAAGTAAACATTAAAGAAAACATATATTATAATTATTTATGGGTTTTTATGCTCTATTCATGTTAACATTCAATCTAAGTGATCATTTTCCTCCTATGGAATGGCCACTTGGAGGGAATCTTAACATGAACAGACCATCAAAACCCATAAAGAATTATAATATATGTTGTCTTTAATGTTTACTTTTTATCATGTAGAATTTACTATCATTTTAAGGAAATTATTGAAAAAATGACCATCATCAAAATTTTATCTGATGAGAAGGTTCAGTATTCAACTTTAATACTAAATTTGGAATGAATATAAATCATTCCATATACCATTGATTCATTCTATTAAAGTTAATTATATTATAAATTAGGCTTAAAGTGTAAATATCTAAAGTGAATTATAAGTAATTGACCCTAGAGTTGATAGTTTGTAAATAATAGCAATTAGAATTATCTTATCTTGTGTCCAACCTTTCCATAAAGGTAGTGCTTATTAAATGTTTACAACTTTCACTTTACAACAATCTAGGAAATCTTTCGAATGACATTCACTAATGTGTAATTTACAATGTGATTAATATCTTAATTTTGATTTATAGCTCTTATTTTATTGATGCTATTAAAGTATCAAGAATTACTAGAATTCTTAAATTATAAGCATCAATTTGAATCATGGGAAATTTTAAAAAGGTGTTAGGAATAACTTGATTCATATGGATTGATCAAGAATTTCCATTTGTTTTCTTTATTATACTTTTTTTTTTGAAAAACCCCTTGATGTCAATCATTATTTTTTATTTTCAATAAAATAATTTGGAGTAACTAAATGTATAAACCTAAAATATCACTACAAACCTATTTAACACATTTCATTTCATATGGTTTTCGAAGACATATTTCATGGTAAATAATCAATTTTCATAGTTTAATGTTATATATAGTATTATCATTTTGATTTTATAATATTATATAGATGCCATTCATTTTTTGTTGCATGCTAGTTATAACAAGAAGATATTCCAAAACTATACATTTATATAGGCATAAGCTATTCATTTTTATTAACTGTTAGGAACCTATGCTACCCCTTCTCTTTACTTTGTTAGTATATTATTTTTTATTGATACATATGCTTTGTAAGTCATCCCATAAGCATTTTGTTTTATCCCACATTCATGGGAAGTAATAGTTGATTAGATTAGACTTGGTATATAAGTAATTTTTAAAGACAATGAAGGCATCCACAAATTATTTGTATTGAGCTTTCTTAAATGAGGTTTCCCCCTTGAAGTGGCCTATGATCAGTATAATTCCTTTAGTGTTTCTAATAATAATATAAATCTATTATTTCATACATTTTTAGTAAATTAATATTCTATTTCATGCATTTTAATTAATGTTTTGCTTGAGGATCCTTTCATCTGGTATTAGAGTAATTTATAGGGCCAATTTTTTTCTCAGAATGTCTTAACTCTATTATACTACATAACTCTATTCTGCATCATAATAATCTATTTTAGATCAGGGTAAAAAACTTGTCCACATAACTATGGGAAGTACTTGGGTGAAATCCCTAAAATGTATTATGAGTAGTACCATGAAAAAACCACAAAGTAGCTAGCCCATTGAGAGGACCTACTAGTGAAATAGGCAATGGCCCCTTCCCAATTGATTAGTTACCACCATGAGAAAAACCAAGAGCTTTTGCTTAGAGGTAAACCCATGGACAAAATCTTTATAGAGAGTGATAAATACTCAGATGAAATTGGTGGCCAGAGAGATATCTTTAAAACCTTAGGCAACCATTGAAATTTGGGACCCGTTCTATCAACTTTAGAATATTCTCAGTGGAATTGCATTCAAATATTTGATAGAAACTAGAAACCAAATATTATTCATCTTATCAATTTATAAAACTATCAGTAGAGTATAAACAGACTCTTATAGGATAGTTGATAGAAAATAGAGTAATTTTTTTTCATTTTTTTGAAATATCTCTCCATCTGTAGCCCCATTTATCCTCAAATTTTATCTAGACACCTAAAATTACATTCTCCACATTTTCTTCATTAAGGTCCCATATCCTGATTCCACTCATAATTCCCACAAATCTCAATTTTCCCTTTGTTGGGTTTCTCCATAACTTCTATTTTTGTCTATTTGCTTAAAAAAATTCCATAAAGTTTATCTCCCTTTTCTTCTCCCTTCTACTTCTTTGATAAATTTTCTATGTTTTCCATTTTCACTCCTAAAATTGCCCTCGCATTCATCAATCATACTTCCACTATGCAAAAAAATTAGTAAAATTACAATTTCCCCTTTCAATTTCACTGAAATTAAAAAATTCCCTTACTAAATGTGTCTTAACTCTAGTTTTCCTACTATTACCAAAAAAAAAGTCTTATTATGGTAATGGTAGTAATCCAAATAGGAGCAAAAAACATGGAGGATTAAATTGCCACCTTAAGACTCACAACGAAGAACTTGATGAAAAAATTCTCAGCGTCGGTCTTCAACATACCACCTTGAACAACAGATGGCATCTAGAGTCATCTTCAAACACTGGGTTTTCATCTTTCAATAATTTTTGTGGGTTGAAGCTTAATTTTCCTCAATTCAATGGTGCAAATCCAAATGGATGGGTCTATAAAGTAGAATAATATTTTAGTCTGCATAATAATTTTGATGGAAACAAGGTCCCACTTGCATGCTTTCACTAGGAACATGAAGCCCTTCAATGGAATCATTGTTATACCAAAGCTCATGATGAGCCCATATGGACCAATTTTTTCACCCTTATTTTCAACAATTTGGCCTTATTGTTTTTAATGACTTCACTAGAGTACTTACTAAACTTCACCAAACAACAATCGTGAGAGAATATCAAACAAAATTTGAAAAATTGGCCAATCACATAGAGGGATTGTCTAATATATTATTCAAGAGTTTTTTTATCAATGGACTAAAGGATGCAATTTGATCATAGGTAAAAATGTTATAGCCCAATACAATGATGGAATCCATATGGTTGGCTAAGTTGGTAGAGGACAAGATCATAGCTTAGCAATGATTTAAATCTAATTTTGCTCCATTCAAAAATACAACTTCACAATAATATCAAACAATGGCATCCCCCAAAACCATTCCTATGGAGCATTTGACTAAAGCAACGATGCAAGACAATAGAGAAAAAGGACTATGTTATAATTGTGATGACAAATTAACTTGAGGACATAGATGTGTCAAGCAAAAGCTCTACTTATTGGATGTGGACTCTCCACCCAAAACTAAATTTTTGGACGATGCTTAGGATATATCAAATTATTCAAAAGAAGCTCCATCGATTTTTGAGCTGGATTCTTAGGGAGACCAACCAAAGATCTCTCTCCATGCCTTAGTAGGAGTCACCAGTCCACAAACCATGTAGGTCAAGGGTTACTTCAATAATCTCCATCTCATAATACTTATTGATTCAAATAACACTCATAATTTCATTGACCCCCAAATCACCAAATAATTTTATTGTTTTATCCATGCTTGCTCCAACTTTGAAGTCATGATTGCTAATGTGGGAAATTACCTTATAAAGGGAGGTGTGACAATGTTCATATCTCTATTGGAGATTTTTTTTTCTTCGACATGTTTTCCTTACCCTTAAGTGGCTATGATGTTTTTTTGGGAGCCCAATGGTTACACACACTTGGACCCATCTTATGGGATTTTGCTAAAGTTTGAAAGTAGTTTTTAGATAATTGTAAAAATAAACATTGAAAGGCTTACAACTAGGGTCTCTCAGCATCATAAGTTCACATTGCATGGAAAAAAATATTAACAATAATTCATGCATCATCATTTCCCAACTCTATTTCATTCACATGAAACCATCAATAGTCACCACTTTTCCTTTTGATCTATAAACCATTCTATATAGGTATGCATGTGTCTTTGTTGAACCAATAGGATTTCTACCTTCATGGCTAGATGAACACTATATTCATCTCTTCATGGAAGCATTCCTTCCAACATCAGGACTTACCACTACCAATTTTATCAGAAGACAAAGATCAAGATGATCATTTGAGACTTATTGAAGTAAGGTATTATTCACCCCATTACTAACCCATATTCTTCCTCAGTTCTCCTTATCTAGAAAGAAGATGAGTCATGGCATCTCTGTATTGAATTTTGCACACTTAATCACATCAAAATCAAGGATAATTTCCTAATCCCTATTATTTATGAGATTTTTGATGAGCTTCATGGCACTCATTTTTTCTCCAAGTGGGATCTCTGCTTTGGATATCACTAGATCTAGCTTCATGAGGATGATATCTTGAAGATAGCTTTTTACATGCATGATGGCCACTATGAGTTTTTGGTCATGCCCTTTGGCTTCACTAATAGTCCTTCAATATTATAGGCATTGATGAATAAAATATTCTAGTCTTACCTATGTAAATCCATTCTAGTCTTCTTCGTTGATATCCTTATCTATAATAAAACGTGGTTTGAGTATATCCAATATATGGAACATATCCAATATATCAAGCTCACACTTCAAATTATTTATTATCTTTGTCTTTATGCAAAATATTCCAAATGTGCTTTTGTCTAGGATGAAGTGGAGTATCTCAAGCATATTGTTTCAACCCAAGGGGTTTAGGTGGATCTCAAAAAAATAGTTTCCATGACAAATTGGCCTCATCCTTAGACCCTCAAGGGTCTCTATGGTTTTTTGGGGCTAAGTGGATACTATCGTGAGTTTATCAAGGATTATGGAAATATTTTTTCTCTACTAAAATCTATGTTGAAAAAGTATGATTTTACATGGACAAAAGCTGTTGAATGTGCATCTGAAGAATTTAAACAAGCTATGTGTACTACACTTGTTCTAGCTATGCCAAATTTTTCTAAGAAATTTAGTATCAAGAGTGATGCTTGTGGTAATAGCCTTGGTGTTTTTATCCTCCAGGAAGGATTCCCCATTGCATTCACCACCAAAACCATTTTCTATAATAATTTAGTCCTCTCTACATATGAGAAGGAAATGATGGTCATTTTACATGTAGTATAGAAGTGGTAGTTATACCTACCAGGGAATCATTTTTGCATCAAAACTGATCACTAGAGTTTAAATTTTTTCTTAAAATAATGGGTCTCCACCCCATCACAAAATAAAAGGGTAGTAAACTCATGGGATATGACTATGAGATCACTTACAAGAAAGGTAAGGATAGTATTATGGTTGATGTTTTATCTCACATATTTATGTACCAAGCTTCCCTTTCAACTATTTCCATGTCTATTCTGAATTGGTTGGATGCTATATAGTATGGTATGTCAATGACTCCTCATTATCTCAAATCATTCAATAGTTAGCCACTAACCTATTTGTTGTACCACATTATTCTTGAGATGGTGCTTATCTATGATACAAAGGCCATTTGGTGCTTCCCCATAGCACATATCTTTATTATAATATATTCTATGAACTCCATGCTTCTTCATCAATAGGGCACTTAGGGTTTTTAAAAAATTATGAGTGGGGATGATGTAACCTATTTTGGATTAGAATGAAAAAGGCAATTTTACAGATGTTTGAATGTGATACCTACCAATGCAATAAGGGTGAAACAACACTGATTCTTGTGTTGATCAAACCCTTTCCCATCCCTACTAAGATTTAGATGGATATTTCTATGGATTTTATTCAGGGGTTCCCTAAATTTTGAGGGAAAATAGTGATATTGGTTGTGGTTAATCACCTCTCCAAATATAGTTAGTTTTATGCCCTCAACCATTCCTATACCACCTCCATAGTTACACCAATTTTATTGGACCATATTTTTCATCTTCATGGAATTCCTTTGTCCATTGTCTCAGATCATGATGTAACATTCACCAGCCATTTTTGGATAAAACTATTTTGATGCATCGGCACCCAACTAAAGATGAGTTTTGAGTATCATCCACAAATAGATGGCTAGACCAAAATTATCAACAAATGCTTGGAAACTTTCCTTCATTGCTTCACATTAGAATAACAACATCAATGGTAAAAGTGGCTCCCTCTCATTGAATGGTGGTATAATACCTCAGACCACACTTCAATTAAAACAACTCCATATAAAGCAGTCTATGGTCAAGCAACACTAGTGCTCCTTCTATACACCCCCGATAGTTCACTAGTTCAAGTGGTCAACATGATTCTCTAAACCAAGATCATATATTTATCACCTTGTGGGATAATATTCATATGACACAAAATAGAATGAATAAATAGGCTGATTAACACCATTCTAAGTGCACTTTTCAAGTCAATGATATGGTTTTTTTTGCCTACAACCATATAAGTAATCCTCCCTAAAACTCAAAGATCATCATAAGTTACCTCCCAAGTTCTATGGGCCCTATACAATTATCCAAAAGATTGGTTCAATTGTTTATAAGTAAGATCTCCCACCTTCTTCCTTAATTCACCTAGTATTTCATGTCTCTTGTTTGAAGAAATTTCTTAGCATAAAAATTAGATTACATACTATTTTACCAAAACTTTATAATGAAGGATGCGTCTTTATTGAGCTGGAGGAAATCTTGGACAGGCACACATGCTGACTTCACTCCAACTCCATCATAGAGGTTTTAATTTAGTGGTATAGAATGCAACTATAGGATGCAATAACATAACCACTAAATCAGATTCAACACTAATTCTCACATCTAAAGCTTTTAGGAAAAATATTTTTTTAAGAGGGAGGGGATGTTAGGAACTCATTCTACCCCTTCTCTTTACTTTGTTAGTATATTAGTTTCTATGGATGCATATGCTTTGTAAGTCATCTCGTGATCATTTTATTTTATCCCAAATTCATGAGAAGTAGTAGTTGCTTAGATTAGACTTAGTATATAAGTAAGTGTTGAGGCCAATAAAGGCATCCATGAATTATTTGTATTAATCTTTATCAAAGGAGGTTGCCCCTTGAAGTGGCTTGTAATCAATATAATTCCTTCAGTGTTTTTATTAATCATATAAATCTATTATTTCATATATTTTTAGTAAATTAATTAGCTATTTTGTGCATTTTTATTAATTTTTTTAGGAGCATATTTTAATTAAATAAATTTTCAAACACCAATCTTATAATATTACTAATACCAACTAGAATGTACTTTTATGCTCAAAAGGAGTAATGTAAATATTTGATTAGGCATTTTAATATCCTAGGTAACTTTTTCAAAAATCCCAACAAGTAAGTTTAGGATGATGGTGGGATTGGGATCCCTGGAACAATCATGTAAGCTCACAAATTAATGTAAAACATATTAAAATCGTAGGGGGGTTTCATGTGAATGCTTTTGATGGCTTCTCTAGTGTTTGGTGTGGTTGGTGCAGGATGCTACACTGATCAATGAATGATGTAATTTTGGCTATCATAGTTATATGGTTTGTTATTATTGAATTCATTATGAGATGAATGAAAAATAATTTCACATTAATAATAATGAAAATTGGTGTAAATACCAAATAATAATATTATAACTATAATTATTAGCATTATGAGATAAATAATGTGAAGTTATGCTTAGACATTACTAAATTATGTGGAAATACAACATCCCAAATGATGATCATGCTTAAAATTTAGTTTTTTTTTGTTAAAATAGATTCTATTTTTAGACATCAAAAATTTTCACATGATGGTTCCAAATGTCAAAATACACCTAGATGCCCACCTTAGCCAACTTCACCCACAAACCCACCTTTAACCTAAACCATTCACCTTTGACCTTTTACCCAACCTAACATTTTTAAAACTACCTATCTAACCTAACCTTAACCATTCTACCTTGGCCCTATCAACCAACGAGGATCACCCTGACTATTGATGATCAGCCTGACCATTGACAGTTAGTTTGGCCATCAACAGTTTGGTCCCAAGCACCTAAACTTACCAACTTGATCTGTGTGTGAGCTAACACATCAAAATCTTATCTTAATTTTCACTTTCTCCATTTTATAGTGCATTATAAGCCTTTAAATCATAAACCAAAACTCCTATGAAACCTTATACCTCCACCTCTCTTTGCCTATAAAAGGAGGGGAGAAGGAGATGAAAATGGATGGACAATCAATGATCTTAGACTTCTTTACCAGGATTTTGTTTTGAATGTCTTCCTTCTAGCTAAACAACCAGCATAATAGAGACCTAACACTCTACCAAAATTGATTTTCAACCATAGGCATTGTTACTCTACCAAAATTCCTCTGAGTTTCACCAACATCTTCAACCAACTTCAAATCTAGGTATTTGTTTTCATGTATTCATTTACTTTGTTTCATTTTAACACCTCTACCTAAACCAACATTTTCCCTTGATACTTATAAGTCCTTCTCTTACCCTCGTGACCATTAACCAACCTCTAACAACTCATAAAACCTTTCTATAACCAAACCATAACTTATTTTATCTAGAACTAATAAGCTGTCTAAACCTAGAATCATTGTTGATGGTCACCCTAACTTTCAATTGTCACCTCAATTATTGATGGTCATCTCAATCACTGATAGTCACCCTAACCATTGATAGTCACCTTGATTGTTAATGGTAACTATGCGAAATTTTATGACCAAAAACTAGCAAGAAATAACCAATCACCAACCTCAACCAAAACCCTATTTTCTTGGTCTTTGTCACTGCACAAACTAGAAATAATAACTTGACCTGACTTGTACACTTATTTAATGATTTAGCATTCACCTAAGTGTTATTTTTTTAGAACACTATCATTCAATTTAAAAGTATTTATTTCTTTAGATCTAGTAATTTTATGTTATGTTATCTTTCTTATCAACATTTATTTTCAACATTAACTTTTATCAAAAGGTGGATTCATGGCCTCCTAGATAGATCACACTTCTTGGATCTAGATTTCTAGGCAATCCACCCATCTACATAACTAACCAACCCTTTTCTAGTTCTATCTTATTGCAGGTCATCTTCCCAAACCAAATAAGAGTATCTACAACCATCTAGATTATAGAGTGCAAACCATATCTAGGTTCTACTAACCTCTACCCCTCTTTCAATTTTACCTTTCTTATATAAATAGATAAAAATAAAAAATTTAATCAAATATTTTGGCATGCATGGTGGGACACTAGCATCATCTAGGTGCCCCTTTTCTTCCTTTATTCTTTGCTCATACAATGAAATCTAAAATTTCTTTTAGGTTTAAAATAAACATTGCATACATTGATTTCTTGCTTATTTTAGTTTATGTAGTAACTTAAAATCAAATTAATTAATCATAGTTTCACTCTTTTTATCACACACTTTACCAAACCACATAATCATTTAACATATTAAAACAAACTTGAAATAAGGCCCAACTAGGATTTCATCACCTAGCGGTAAACCTTACTCTTTCATGGAAATCCGACTTAGAGATCATTACCAAAGGGAGAACCAAATTAGCTCTTTGGTTGAGTATAAATTCTAAAAAATAATATATCTTGGCTAAACACATAACACCTTCATCGTTGTGGTGTGTGAAGTGAGGTGGTACGCCCCAACATCAAGCCATGTATTGACTTTCAATACAGATTTTGAGAGCCATAACTTACCTAAAACTAACCATAGACTTCTCTTCTATTATCTGCTCTACAAACCAAGTCTTCCAACTTTATTTATAACTTAAGGCATAAGCCAAAAGAGAGACTAAAAATAACCCTATGAGGTAATGCACTTTAGTGCATGTTTTACCTTTTTAATTTTTTTTTGTCTGCTCTTTGATTCGAGTTGTGCAAAACCTACCTTCCACCATCTTGCCTCCATTACCTTGTCCAATGGGGAACCAACCTATATTCTCTCCTAGAGATCCTAACTTTGCTATGATACTGTAAAAAAACCATCTCACCTTAGAGCAATACATTTCTTCATGATCCACTTATGATCCTAATCTTACCTACCACCAACCTAACCTCATCAACAACCAACCTAACCTCACCAAAAATCAATCAAACCTTACATATCACCTATCAAATTTCAAGTAAAATCAAGCAACAAATTATCAGCTACCACCTAAGTTGGTTACAATGTTAATGGATCAGATGATCAAGTTAGAGTCATCTATCTCTGGTATCCATGATCAATCAAACCCCACCTAAAACCAATCAGATCTCAACTACAACCAACCAATAACCTATCAAATATCATTTAACCATCATCATACTCAACCAAAAACCAATCAACACCAACTTAACAATTATCATAACCAACCTCAACTTCAACCTATCCAATCTCATCAATCGTTGGGTCACCTACCCCAATCATCATAACAACTACCCTGGCCTACTTTGAGGTAGTCCTTTTTATCTCAACATGAATATTTGGTCTATCCTCTTTTCTATTCAACCAATAACTATCAAACCAAATTATCTACCTTACCTAACATATCAAACTAACCCACCTTATCAACCTTTCCCAAAATATCAAACCAACCCATCTTAACAACCTTACCAACTTTATCAAATAAAACCAATAACTACCAGCCAAATTTACCCAATGAACCCACCTTATCAATCTAACCAACCTTCTCAAGCATACCTAACCCATAAAACCCACCCAACTTATAATCTCAACCAAACCTATCAAACTAACTAACCTCATCAAACCAATTGATTAGCTCACAGACTCAAAATCAATCCATCATTGGACCTCTTTTTATACCAATTTTGTGCACACTAGTAACCAAATACCTTAGCATAATGAGGTCCATCCATTAGGTTTGGTTCTTAGTCAATGTATAGATAAGGAAACCATAATCTGATAACTGGACCACTTGTTAATCAAGTGGAACCTTCTCAACTTCCCTTTAAAATCATAATCATGGAAACCAACCAACCTCTTCCACTTACACATGTGGAGCCAACCAACTAACCTCTTCCACTTACCCATGTGGAGCTAACCAACCAACCTCTTCCACTTACACATGTGGAACCAACCAACCAACCTCTTTCACTTACCCATGTGGAACCACCCAACCTCTTTCACTGACCACGCATATGAAACCAACAAACCAACATCTTCCTCTCACCCATGTGGAACCAACAAACCAACCCCTTCCACTCACCTATATGAAACCAACCAACCAACCTATTCAACTCACCCATGTGGAGCCAATCTACCAACCTCTTCCACTTGCCCATGTGGAACTAACCAACCAACCTCTTCCACTCACCCATGTGGAACCAATCTACCAATATTTTCCCCTCACCCATGTGGAACCAACCAACCAACCTTTTCCATTCATCCATGTAGAACTAACCAACCAACCTCTTCCACTCACCAATGTAAAACCAACTAATGAACCTCTTCCACTCACCCATGTGGAAAAAACCAACCAACCTCTTCCACTTACCCATGTGTAACCAACCAACCAACCTCTTCCACTCACCCATGTGGAACTAATCTACCAACATTTTCCACTCACCCATGTGGAACCAACCAAGCAACCTTTTCCACTCATCCATGTGGAACCAACCTACCATCTTTTTCCACTCACCCATGTGGAACTAACCACCCAGCATTTTCCACTCACCCATGTGAAACCAACTAGCCTATCTCTTTCAATTACCAATTTTGTGGAACTAACCATTAACCCTACCTTACCTATCATCAAAAATACCTTACCTATCATCAACCCAACCTTACCCACCATAAACTAAACCTTACCAACTATCAACCTAAATAAAAACCAAACTATAAAATCAAACAAACCTTTCCAACCTACCCTTACCTCACCCAAGCTCCCTCTTTAGGAAAATCAAACACTATTATCTAATCTACCTTTATTTTGGGATAGTGTTGTCAAACCTACCTTAACCTACCAAAATCAAGCCCAATAATATTTTCCTAGCATTGGTAAAATAGAAGAAATCCCATCTAAACCACCACCTACTAACTACTACCTACTAACCACTAAAAAATAACAACTAATAACCCTTTAGAATATATATTAAGTCATCTTCACTCCTCTTAAACCCTCTTATTAACCAACACCTCATTTTGGGATCATTTTCCCATCTTCGACCATCCATGGAAAGAGAAAATTAGGGGGAATTTTCCTTCCATAAAGCTTTGACAATTTATCAAATCCAAACCATAATCAAATCCAAACCATACCTTAACAATTAACCAAACTAACCCTTGGCACTTTTTCCTCAACCTATCCACCAAACCTATCAACCAACTAACCCTAAACTATTGTAGATTACCTTTATCCTTCACCCAACCAAACTTATTATCGAGTCACCTTCTTCCCTTACCTAATGGAGTCACCTTATCCACCAACCTACATAACCTTTGGAGATTACCCTTATTCACCTTACCAACAATTTGTGTTTTCTCAAGATCACATCCTACCTTGGATACCTAAGAACTCACCAACCAACCACCTTACGTTAACCATGAAACCATTACAGATTACCCTTCTCTATCAACCAAACAACTAACCAAATGAATTTAACCTTAGTAATTTTGGGACACCTTTTTTTATGTTTTTTACGATTGCCAACCATTTTTGAGTCACCATCTTCCCCAACCATTAGATATTATCCTTCTCCACCAACTTATTTGTGAGTCACCTTTTCCCCAACCTTTGGAGAATACCTTCTCCATCAACCCAATTTGAACCAAGTGGTATATGAAATTAGGGAAACCCATTTTGATACCACCCAACCTATTTGGGAGTCATATTCTCCCCTAACCATTGGAGATTGTTGTTCTTCACCAAAATATCACCTAACTAACCTTACCTTTTTGTCAATCCAAATCTTTTCCACATCTAATCAAGTGTCAAAAAGTAACTCAGGGACATCTACTCTCTTGATTTACATCAACAATTTATACAAGCATGAATCTGGGGCATATCATAACTTTAATCTCCTCAAATACTTTTTCATTTGTGCATCTCTTATTTGGTTAAACCAAGTTCCTTATCATCTTGTGTCTGACTTAAGCTCATCCCTTATTTTCAATCACCTTCATCTCCTTATCTTTAAGGACAAACTAGTTAAAATAGGAGCATGTGATTATCTATCATAAACTTAGCCTAATCCTAAGCATGAATACCATGACTCTACCCATGACATGATCCTCATGGTACTTTATAACCTTTTTAGGATAGATTCCCATGGTCATTATCACTTAAACCACCTCTTTTACCCATCATCAACCTCCTTGTGCTATGGATTTTGCTCCATAAAGGAAAACCTTATGCCTATATAAATAGTCTATGTCTAAGATAACATATAAACAATTTGGAATACCAAAATCTCACTTTGGTAAATATCTCTAACATGCAAACTACTCCCTTGAAGGATAAATGCCCATAATAATCAATTTTTTTTTAACTTAGGGTAGACTGCTCCCTTGAAGTATAGCTATTAAACATGAAAAAACCCAAACTTAGACCACTCCCTCTTATAATGGCTAAGTTAAATTTGTCAAAATAAATAATTTTAAGCTTCTCGCATCAATCATATTCCCAAAACTATTAAATAGAGAAATAATAGCCCCTATATTAAAATAAAAAATAATCAATCCCAAAAATTTTGTAATCAACTTTCATAATAACATCAATAGACTTCTTACATCGATCAATTTACACCTAGAATATGACATGGACTTATCTATCATGGTTCCTAGATCACCTATAGAAGGGGAAAGCTATCCCAAAAATAAGGTTACCCTACCTATCACCCACTACCTATCATCCATCTCCCCTTTCATCCTTCACAAATGAAGAGATTTTTAATCTTAATTGACACCATGTGATCAAGCTACCTTTTCTTAACAATCAAGATAACAACAAAACAAAACCATGATATGGGCTTACATTCATAAGCCCACCCATCTTTACATCATAGTCTTTGTCAATCAGAGTATTTAGCCTCCTCCTTATACTTTCATGACCACTTAGGAATACGTGTCTTCCCCCTTGTGAGTCATTGAAACCAACCCATCAAACTAACCAATTAGTGAACCTATTTGGTAGTCACTTTCTCAACCCATTAGAGACCACATTATCCACCAAACCAAACCCAACCTTTGGAGAATACCCTTCTCCAAACTACCCTAACTTAACCATGAACCTTTGGAGATTACCTTTCTCTATAAACCTTCAACTAAACCAAACCCAACATTTGGAGATTATCCTTCTCCAACCTACCCTTACCTTAACCATGAACTATTAGAGAGTACCTTCTCCATCAAACTTAAACCATTGGTAGTCACCTTCACCCCCAACCTTTGGAAATTACGTTTCTCCACAATACTTAACCTTTGAAGATTACCTTTCTTTGAAAACCTTCAACCAAACCAAACAAAGTGGTACATCAAATTAGGGAAACTCATTTGAACACCACTAAATAACCTTTGGAGATCACCTTCTAAATAAACCCCAACCATTTGATATTTCCATTCTCCACCAAACCATCAAACATTGGATATTATCCATGTTGACTAAACCTTTTACCCAACTGAACCAAGTGGTACATCAAATTGGGGTAACCCATTTGAACACCACTAACCAAAATTTAGAGAGTACCTATTCTTTATAAACCAACCATGAAAATTTAGAGAACACCCTCTCTAACTAACCAACCAACCATCATACCATGTCCACCTTGACATTGGCCATTTTTGACCCAAACAATCACATATTCTATAACAAATTTGCCTAGTCTTTTTAACTACACCAACTAACCTTGCCATGTTGAACATTTGAATTCACACCACCTCATGCAAAACTAGACCATTTGTTTTTTCCAAAGAACAATTCCTACCTTGGATACCTATGAGACACTGACCTTATCTAGGAGACTTATAGAGTAACATGATCAGCTATTCTTAACACTGAGGCCTAGTTACCTTGTCACTTGTCCTTTTAGAGCCAAACTTATTTTAACTAATATTAAAAATTTAGTCTATGTACAATCTTGAATATCACACTTAGTCACATTTTGTGTGCATATTTTCCTTAATTCCCAACCTCACCTACCACCCTTTTCACCTACCTTCCCATCCATTTAACCATTTATCAAACCTGAACCTAATTTTGTTTCACCTCATCAACTCCCAGTTTGAGCGGGATCACCTCCTCTCATACTTGGGACAACCGAACCTTTAAACCATAATTTAATTTTGTTTTTTAAATTACTAATATAAACTACATAACAAAAAGGGGAAAATGTAGACACCAAAAATCCACACATGATGGTTCTAAATGTCAAAATACCCATGGATGCTCACCTTAGCCAAATTCACCCACTAACCCACCTTTAACCTAAGCCATTTAACTTTGACCTTTAACCTAACTTGAACTTTTTATATCTACTTATTTGACCCAACCTTAACCTTTCTACCTTGGCCCTATCAACTATTAAGGGTCACCTTGACTATCGATGATCAACCTAACTATCAATGGTTAGCCTAACCATCGATGGTTACCATGACCATCAGTGATCATGCCCTCAACACTTGAACTTACCAAATTGATCCATATATAAGCTAACACATCAAAATATTATCTCGATGTCCACCTTCTCCATTTTCTAATGCATCATAAGCCTTGAAACCATCAACCAAACCTCTTATGGAACCTTCTACCACCATCTCTCTCTACCTATAAAAGGAGGAGAGTAAGAGGTCAAAATGGATGGACAATCAATGATCTTAGACTTCTTAAACATGATTTTATTCTTTAGGTCTTCCTTCTAACCAACTAACCATCATAACATAGACCTAACACTCTACCAAAATTACTTTCCAACCACAAGCATTATTACTCTACCAAAATTCTTCCAAGTTTTACCAACTTCAAAGTTAAGTATTTATTTTCATATATTCATTTACTTTGTTTTATTTTAACACCTCTACCTAAACCAAACCTTATCCCTTGATACTTCTAAGGCCCTCTCTTACCCTCATAACCATTATCCAACCTCCATAACCCATATAACCTTTATGTAACCAACCCATAACATATTTTGATTAAAACTAATAAACTATCTAAACCCATAGTAACGACTAATAGTCACCCTAATTATTGACATTCACTTAAACTACCAATGATCACCTCAACCATTGACAATCACTTTAACTACTGATGATCAGCTTGATCATCGATGGTCACTATGTGAAATTTTATGACCAAAAACTAGCAATCAATAACCAACCACCAACCTTAAACAAAACCCTATTTTCTTAGCCCTTGTCACCTCACAGACCAAAAACAATAACCTAACCTAACCTAAGCATTTATTTAATGATTTAGCATTCACCTAAATGTTATTTTTTTATAACACTAGCATTCATTTTAAAAGTATTTATTTTTTTAGATCTAGTACTTTTATGTTATTCTATCTTTCTTATCAACATTTATTTTCACCATTAACTTGTATCAAAAGGTGGATTGATAGCCTCCTAGATAGCTCACACTTCTTGGATCTAGCTTGTTATGCACTCCACCCATCTACCTAACTAACCAACCCTTTTCTAGTTATATCTTATTGTAGGTTATCTTCCCAAGCCAAAGAAGAGTCTTTACAATTATTTGGATTACAAAGCACACACCATATCCAGGCTCTAATAACCTCTACCCCTCTTTTAGTTTTACCTTTCTTCTATAAATAGATAAAAAGAAAAATTTGAGTAAAACACTATTATAATATTATTGGTTGGTAATTAAGCAAAAATAATCAATCCATTCCATGTTTTTACAATTTTTGTCATGAATTTACTGATTTATGATAGAAATTTAAACATGAAAATATTTCAACTTCAAGAATTTTGTTTTTAGTTTCTATAATCTACTAGAAAACTATGAAAGAATTGGTAATTTGAAATTATAAGGGTGTTTAAAATAGGCACTTATGAAATTTAATGAAGTCATAGTAGTACATTTATTATAATAACTAACCTTTTATGAGAAATTATTTTTAAATTCTACATGAGACATGACTACATGTTGGATAAAAATTCCACCTAGAAAATGGGAAGCATGATGATATTTAGCTATTATGAGCTAATTCTAGTGTTATTAAATTAAACTCTAGTAATTGGGATAAAATCCATGTTGAATGGTTCTTTTTATAATTGTTAGTGTGGAATTATAGATTACACCATAATATGTATGTATTCTAATGAAAAATTCTATTTAAAATAATTATTTTTAAAAAACATTGTTTCTAATTTTTGAAATTCTAATATAAATCTGGGGAAAATGTTGGTGCTTTAAGTTGTTTCAGGTGTATAAAATAAGTAATAATGGAAAAAAAAATCCATCTTCCTTATTTATCATCAAATACATCAAGAGGATACCTCTTTAGTGAGGGAAGGATGTCATAGTCCTTATTCCAACCTCTATAAGGTAGTGCTCCAATTTAGTTTGGGCTTGCTCGATTGAGCCACAATCTATTTTGGGTAATGAATTTTATGTTACATCTCACTTTTTGTTATGTAGCATAGTGTTAAATTTTAATGTTGATTTCCTTTGTAATTTTTTAGAGCACCAAGTATGATGTTTTATTATACCTTAAGATGGAGATTTAATGGATTAAATAATGCAAAAGGGAATGTTTTTTCCTTGTGAATAAGCACTAGTTTTCAATAGGATTTGATCATGACCATCTTTACAAATAATTGTGATTTCAATAAAAGACAAGTATCATAATCATCTTGTTTACGACATTTTGATGCTAAGTTTTAATAAGGTACTTTTGTCTAACTTAATCCATCATTATTATATGATCAAATGTGCCTAGTGGATTGCCATAAACAATGCTAAGTGATAGTATAAATAATCCTCAAGATGGGTTGTTGTTATGATGGAAATTGTTTAACATTATCTTGTTTGGAAAGAAAATGAACTAGTAAATTATTATGAATCTATATATATTAAGTTGTGAGCATAATTATTATTATGTGCATCTTGACTAATTCATCATTAATAAGACCTTGTTATGGGATAAATTTTTCAAATATATGAAAAATAGAAAAAAAAACTTTTGCTGAAAATCTTAGGGTTCAATTTTATAAAGTTAAAACAATTTTTTTTTTGTAGATCATTATGTATTGTTATTATTTATTTTAATCCATATTAACTCTCTCCCATAAGTTATAATTTAGGATTTCAACATGATTTTTTCTTTGTGGAGGGGGGCACCATTTGGGGGAAAAAGAGGAGAGTAGATCTTTGTGCAAATTAGGGGAAATATTTGATGCATGATGAAAATTTTTCAAGGGTACAATTGATGAATAAGTTCTCCAAGGGTGCCATTGGAGGCACTATTGAGGACTTGGGAGGTTGAGTATGGTGGCAATGGATAAATGGGAAGCTAGGAAAAAATAGAAATATGGAGTCCTCTATAAATTAGGGAAGGCTATCTCCTCTTGGTAAAACATTATACATATCAGTTTGGATGTGCTAAATGTAAAAAGTGTTTGTTATTCTTTGATCTGTTGGCAATATTATTGTCATTGATGACAAAAGGGAGATAATTAACACTATGAATGTCATTGATGTGAAAATAATCAATCACAAACAAGATTCATAGAGAGAAGAACATGTTTTATAATTGTATAAGTTACAATATTATCATACAAAGTTGTCATGCTTTTATAGAGATTGTTTCTAAATGTTTACAGAGAAATTGATAGAATATCTATTATGTGTTTTTATATAACATATCATATATATGGTTCATAGGTTTAGATGAAGTGAAATGAGCCCAAAAATAATTTATTTTAGTTCTCGACCATTACTAGGGTTTCTCAGTAAAAACCTAAGGTTTCTAGTCATGGCATTCATATGAATTTCTATTTTTATGTTTACTAGATATAGGTGAGAACTGGTCACTTAAGCTATAACTTAAGCCTTTCTCAACATTATGAAACTAAACCCTTCGACCTAGCAATTACTAGCTTGGAGTAGTGATCAAAGACTTTAATATTTATTGAGTATTCAACTTAAGACTTGTTTGAGCTTGATCAATGGCTAACACTAAATCATATGATAAATATCCAACAACATATAATAAAACTAATATGTCAAAAGTACCTGAGAGTGAATGTGTTAGTGCTAAGTGTCACAAGCACATGGATTGACAATGTGCAAAAGGAAGACACTAGTGCCAAGTGTCACAAGTATTGGGATTGACAATAAAATGCTCAAAATGCACTCGTTAGTGCCAAGTATCACAAGTGCAAGGACTAAAAATTTATAGAAGGGATGTGAGAGTTCCAACTATCATAAGTGTAGAAACTAGCAATAATGTGTAGAAGGTATACAAGGGTGCCAAGTGTCACATTTGTGAAATAATTTTAGACAAAGATATAATGAATGTATTAATCTACTAGATGATCTAATAGTGAGTGCATGATCATGAAATGAAGATTAATAGAATGCAAGGAGCCAAAAGGTTAAATTGTTTGATATTTAATGATAGATAGAGGTAAAGTTTGAGCTCCTTTTGAGCATCTAATTACATGCGTGAGCTTGGATCAGAATATCAATGGATGAAATTTAATTATTGAAATATTAAATTTCAAAATCTCACAAAGATCTAATGAAACATGTGAGCTTATCAGAGTTTGATCAACATATGCATTTTAAATTTGAAGTGTTAAAGTTTGAAAGCTTGAAAAGATCTATTAGAGTGCATGAGCCTATCATAGCTTGATCTAATGGTTACATTTTAAAGTTGAGAAATTTGAACAAGGATCATTAGATCATGGCATGAAACTTAAGATCAATGGTCAATATTTAAATATATGTTCATCTCAATAATCAAGTGATGAAACCTATAGGAAATATGCATTATATGACATAGAGAATGATATAGATCACTATGATCGATATTAATTATGTAATATGGTATGTTCATCAAAATTAGAGCCAATATATGCTAAATATAGTAAAAGACAAAATTATGGTAGTGGTGCATAAATTCAAGAAGTAAGAAAATTGTAGGAGCCTCATGTGTTAACAACCAAGTGTGAACATAGAGTGATGTGAGACTAGATCCAATGCATGTATACATCATCTATAAAATTGACTTGTAGTTTAAAAATGTTAACCATGCAAAGTTGAAATGAGATGGATGGATAGAGAAAGAGAGGAAGAGAGATGTAGAGTAGAGTACGAGTACTTGTAGAATAAGTTTGTAATAGAGAACTGGATTCATTTATGAATCACTTTTGTAATTTGGAGTTGTATATCCATAATAGACCTAATAGGTAGGTACCATTAGAAATGCTAAGCTGGTGCTCAGTTAGGGAATCAGTGCTTCCTTAGAGTAGGTGCTCTTAAATTAGGGAATTGGTGTCTCCTTAAGGTTGGTTCCCTTAAACATTGTAATAAATGAGGTTATTGATTTTGAGGATGGATTATAAGAGTAGATTATATCAACTAGTCTCATGGTGGTTTATCTCATATTAGGTTTTCCATGTACATCTGGTGTTATGCATGTGTGTGTGTGTGTGATCTCTACATATCCTTTATAAATTATATTAAAAATGATTAAAGGACTAATTATAATCAATTTACTTATTCACACTCCTCTCAATAGATAGTTATGTTCCAATAATTGGTATCAAATCTCTGGTTCTTTAGATGAATCTTAATCAGCTCAGGTATATCTTAGATGGTGAATATAAATGGCTAGTCAAGAAGGCTCTTCCTAAAAAAACACCTCTCTCTGATGTATCAAACTATGCATTTTTTATCATTGGAATGAAATAATATTTATATTCATTAGGGTTTGATGTATGGATGTCTATTATAAATGGACATATAGGCCCTACTATAACTCCTACTAATTAGGCTGTAAAGAAGGCATATGAGAGTAATGTCAAGGCAAAAAGTGATATATTTTGTGGATTGTTTAACTTAGAGTTTGTCAAAGTAATGCATTTTAAAAATAGATATGATATCTAGAACAAGTTCAAGAGCATATGTGAAGGTGATGATAAAGTAAACCAAGCCAAGCTACAAACTTACAAAGGCAAGTTTTAAAGTTTTAAAATGAATGAAGAAGAGAAAATTACAGAATACCTCATCAAAGTATAAATATTCAATTAAATTAGAGGCCTTAGAGAATAGATAAAATATTTGGTCATTGTCAAAAAGGTCTTAAGATCTCTACCATCAAGGTATGACTCTAAAATCTTTGTAATTGAGGAAGCAAGGTATCTAGATAAGCTCATTGTAGATGAGTTGCATGGAACCTTCACAACTTATGAGATGAGAATGGGAAAAGAAAACAATTGCAAGAGATAAGTTGCATTCAAAACATCCAAACAAGTAAAATTAGAAGCACTTACATTTAGATCTAAGGAGACTAATGAAGAAGAATCCAACTTTGTCACAAAATTAAGAAGAGGATGTAGAAAGTACAAAGGTAAGTTACCCTTTAAATGCTTTAACTATGGTAAGGTAGGATATTTTTCTATTAAATTCCCTTATAAAAAAAGGATAATCCTAAGCAAGAAGAGGATAGTAAAAACATGAAACCCCACAATTCCAAGACGAATAACTTCTTCAAAAATAAGAAGGGCTTGTGCATAGAAGAATAAAGTGATTTATTAGATGAGTGTGATAACTTAGATGATGACCATAATTGTGTATTTGTGGTTGAGTGAAATGAGTCCCTATTCATGACATTAGAATCAACCTCTATAGATCAAAAAATAGAAGAAGTTGAAGACTCAAATGAAGAAGAGGAAGGAGAAATGGTTCTAGAGGGTGAAGTCATTTGTTCCCTAAATTAAATTGAAAAGATGAGAAAAGAGAACTTAAAGAAAAATAATAATGCACAAACAAAGATTGAAAAATTATCCAATGGTCTTGAAAAATATGAAAAATATGGTAGTTATCCTAAAGACACAAGTTAAAGAGGCTAAAAGAATAGAAGATGTAGTCAAATTTGAACTCTAGTCTAAATTTGATGAATGCTTGAAGTTAGAAATAGAGATAGTGGCTTTGAAGAAAGAACTTGAAAAATCTAAAGAATAAATAGATAGAAGTCTAAAGTTGATAGGAGGTTCAAAAATTCTTGATGAGTTAATCAACTGTCAAAATCCATTAAAAGAAAGAACTGGTCTTTGTTTTGAAAAAGGGAAAAGTCCCATAACCAATACATCTGTAAACTTATATGACAACTTCAGAGTAGAAGGAGAATCATGAACAAAGAATCAAAAATCTTTCAAGAATGCATCTAGAGATACAAAGAAAGACACAAGCACAATTGATGTGAAGACTCCTAATGAAAAGAAGAAGAATAATGAGTTAATCTCTGTAAACTCAAGGAAGATGTAAAACACAAAGGTATCTAATGTAGATTGTTAAATAAGGGTGAGAGTCTTGAACCTATTTTCACACTAGGAGGCATGATTTTATTTTCACTCTATAGACATTCCTTTCACTCTATAGACATACCTTTCACTTATTCTTAATTTAACAATCTATATAACCATGTTAGTTTTGGTTATCTTAGACAAAGGTTAGATTTAACAAGGGTTTGGTTATCTTAGACACATGGGTAATAGATAGTGGTTGCTAAAAATACATGACTGGTGATAAGAGAAAGTTCATCAAACTAGGAAATACAACGAAATATCTATCAAATTGGGAGATAATATTGTAGTAAAGATCCATGGTAAATGAACCTTGAATATAGATGGAAAACTGCCTACACATGATGTCCTTTAGGTTGAAGGATTGAAACATAATCTGCTAAGTGTCATCCAAATGTGTGACAATGGATATAAGGTCACATTTAATCTAAAAGGTTGTAAGATAATGATGTCTAGAAGACTAGTTCCAAAAGGGAAGAGAATTGAAAGCAATATCTATAATCTTAGTGAAGTGAATGGTAATAACTTCTTGATAGGAAAGGTTTATTAGAATTGATTATGGCATAGAAGAATGGGTCATGTCAATTTTGATAACCTAGTTAAGGTGAGCTCAAATACATGTGCTAGACATGTGTCTAAGATAACCAAACATATAGACACTACTTGCAAGGAATGTTAGGAAGGCAAGAAAACAAAGGTCAGATTTCAAAAAAAGGAGTATGCAACTACAAATCCTTTAGAGTTAGTTCATATTAATCTTTCTAGTCCTACTAAGATAAAAGGATCTAAAGGAGAATGATTATTCATGCCGCTAGTGGATGATTACTCAAGAATGACATGGGTAACCTTTTTGAAGGACAAGTCTCAAGCATTTGAAAGATTTAAGATATTTAGGGTCATGGTTGAGAATGAGATTGGATGAAAAATTAGATGCTTAAGATCTGAGAGAGGTGGAGAATTCACCTCAAATGAGTTCATAGAATACTATGAGAAGCATAGAATCAAAAGGCATAACTCTGTAGCAAGGACTCCACAATAAAATGGAGTTGTTAAGAGAAATAACATAAAAATCAAGGATATGGCCAAAATAATGTTAAAGGCCAATTTACTTGATGGATACTAGAGAGAATAAGTACAAACAATTGTATATATCTTGGACAAAGTTTAACTAAGGGTAAATAGCGATAAAACTCCCTATGAAATATGGTATATAAAACCTACCTATGTTAGGTATTTCATAGTGTTTGGAAGTAAATGATACATCAAGAGAAAAGAAAAGAAATTAGCAAGCTTTGATTCAAGATGTGATGAAGGAATATTTCTTGGTTATTCCACTCAAAGCAAATCTTACATATATTACAATGAAGGTTACAAAATATTGTAGAGAGTATCAATGTTAAGGTTGATGAATGCTTGAAACATGTTAAACCTGATAAAGACATCTATGCATAAAAATCAAAATCTGAAAAATAAGTAGGTAATGAATAACCTAAGGAACTAAATGAAAATCCACCTAAAAGTTTGTTTAAAAGAATCATCTTATAAAGTAGATCATTGGCAATGAAAATGAGGGATTCTAGATAAGAAAAAGAGTTGTAATGAACAATGAGCAAGTAAATTTTACTCTAATGTCTAAAATTGAACCTAAGAGATATGTTGAATCTAGAAAAGATGAGAATTTGCTAAAATCCATGGAGGAAGAAATAAGCTAAATTGAAAAGAACAAAACTTGAGAATTAGTTCCAAGACCTTCAAACAAGAATGTAATAGGTACAAAGTGGGTCTTTAGAAACAAACTCAATGAGGATGGAACTATTATAAGGAATAAGGCTAGATTGGTGTACAAAGGATATGCACAAGTTGAAGGCATATATTCTTAAGAAATATTTGCTCTAGTTGTTAGATTGGAAACCATAAAAATGTTTCTAGAAATCTCTGTTTATAAGAAATTTAAAGTCTATCAAATGGATGTTAAGTCTACTTTCTTGAATGAGAACATAGAAGAAGAAGTCTACATAGAATAATTTTAAGGTTTTCAACAATCAGAAGAAGATCATGTTTGTAGAAATAAACTCAATGAGGATAAAACTATTATAATGAATAAGGCCAAATTGGTGTGCAAAGGATATGCACAAGTTGAAGGCATAGATTTTGAATAAATATTTACTCCAATTTTTATATTGGAATCTTTAAAAATGTTTCTATCAATCTTTGTTTATAAGAAACTCAAATTCTATCAAATGGATGTTAAGTCTACTTTCTTGAATGAAATCATAAAAGAGGAAGTCTACATAGAACAATCTGAAGGTTTTTAGCTATTAAAAGATCATGTTTACAGATTAAAAATATCTCTATATAGTCTAAAATAGGCACCTAGAACATGGTATTCAAGATTAGACCAGAACCTTCAAAATCAAGGATTCAATAAAACTTATGTAGATAGCAATATGTACTTCAAATCAGAATGTGAGCATATGTTAATTATTGTTATATATGTAGATGATATCATTTTTGGTGGTAATAACAATAGAATGTGCAAATAATTTTATACTAAAATGCAAAATTATTTTGAGATGTCTACAATTGGAGAACTTTATTTCTTCCTTAGTATACAAATAACACAAACTAATGAAGGGATATTTATATCCCAATTCATGTATGTTAAATAAATTATCAAGAAGTTTGGAATGGAAGATAACAAATTAGTAGGTGCCCCTATGATAACTAGTTATAAATTGATCAAAAAGGATGAGTCCCTTGATGCAAATCAAACTTTCTATAGATCACTAATAGGTAGTTTGTTATACCTAACTACATCAAGACCTGATGTCATGCAAGTAGTGTGCATGGTTGTAAGATTTCAAGCTACTCCTAAAGAGTCACATGTTAATGCAGTAAAAGGAATCTTTAGATATATCAAGAGCATAATTGATTATGGCTTATGGTATATTAAAGGTTAAGATTTCACTTTGATAACATATATAGATGTTGATGAGGTAGGAAGTGTAGATGATATAAAAATCACTAGTGGTTGTGCATTTTTCCTTAGAAACAATTTTTTTTCATGGCTAAACAAAAATTAAGAGTCAGTTACTCTTTCTACAATAGAAACAAAGTATGTTGCAATAGTGGCATGTTACACTCAAGTCTTTTGGATGAAGAAAACACTCAAAGACATCAAGGTAGAATACAAATCACCTATCTCTATTCTTTATGACAATTTAAGTGTTATTAATATATCAAATAATATAGTGATGCATTAAAAAACTATGCACATATCAATCAAGTATCACTTCTTAAGAGAAAAGGTTGAAGATCAAGAGGTCACAATGGAATATGTGCCAACATAGGATCAAATTGCATTCATATTCACCAAAACTCTTCCCAAGGAACAATTTGAGTATCTAAGGTAGAAATTAGAGTGGTGGCTCCTACATCACATCACTAGATCTTAGTAATAGGGCATGAGTCTAGGGGAAGGATAATAGAAAATTTGTTAATCCATAGAAGAAGAGAGAAAAAGAAAATCAAGTATTCATATTTTTGTAAATTTATAATGAGTTGATGGTTTCATATTCTTGGAAAAACTACTTTATTTGATAAAGGGGAAGAAAAATTTGGACAAACAGTGAGAAAGTTGGAGTCCCTTTGCCACTGATGTGAAAGGGGGATAAAACAAGCAAATGCTCTCTATAAAGGATTTTTGTTTTTCAAAGAAGGAGAAAAGCATGTGTCCAAGGTGTGTTTAGGCAAATGTTCGATTTCCTAAGGGGGATAATTTTTTTATGGACAACTTAAACTCACATTCATCAAAAACTAATGTAAGTATAGTCAATGTAAGGGAAGGAGAAAATAATGTATTACAAGATCAGATCATTTATTTTGCCATCAATGACAAAGGGGGAGATTGTTGGTAATATAAGTGTCATTGATGACAAAAGGGAGATAGTTAGCACTATGGATGTGATTGATATCAAGAGAATCAGTCATAAACAAGATTGATGGAGAGTAGAGCATGTTTCATAATTGCATAAGTTGTAATATTTTCATACAAAGTCATCATGATTTTATAGAGACTATTTTTGAATGTTTCCTTAGAAATTGATAGAAGATCTATTATGGGTTATTCAAGATCATCTCATATATATGATCCATAGGTTTAGATGAAGATAAATGAGCCCATAAATGATTTATTGTATCTCTCATCCATTACAAGGGTTTCTCAGTAAAATATTAAGATTTTTAGTCATGGTGTTCATAGGAATTTTTTATTTTTATATTGACTAGATATAGGTGAAAACTAGTCACTTAAGTTACAACTTAAGCCTTTTTCATCATTGTGCAATCGACCCCTTTAACCTTGAAATTACTGGCTTGAAACTGTGATTAAATAATTTAATATTTCTTAAGTCCTTGATTAAAGACTTGTTTGATATTGATCAATGGCTAGTGTTAAATTGTATGATGAAGATAGAATGATGCAAAACAAAGTTAATATGTCAAAGGTACCTGAAAGTGATTGCACTAGTGTCAAGTGTCACAAGTGTAGGGATTGATAATGTGTAAAAGGAATGCACTAGTGCCAAGTTTCATAAGCATGGGGATTGACAGTAAAGTGGAATGATATTACTTCACCAAATAAGTAGAATAATAGAAATATCATAATGATATAGGAATATAATAGAAAATATGAATAATAAATAAGCCACTTTGAGGGTGCAACCTCCCAAATAATTGTAATAAGAGTGAATACTCAAATATGATTATTTACTAACCCTACCTCCTTTATATAGACTAACAAGGCCATGTGCCACCCACAGGCCAACCTACTAAACATAATAATGCATAGATAAATGTAAAATAATATGCAAAAGGGTTATGCAAGACACAAGTTGGCTACACATATCCCTATAAACATTGATAGTTAAGGACATAGCATGCCCTTACCCTTCAAAACAACATTGTCCTCAATGTTGAAGCAATATCATATGTTGTTTCATGAATTATTCATCCTCCTAGGTGGCATATTTAGAAGGCAAATTCTTCCATTTGATTAGATACTCTATAATCAATCGAGACTGTAACTACTTTGTGCACATTTTAAGGATTAATTAAGGATCAAGAATAACCCTTCCTTCTTCCTCTAATTTTGGTAACTAATTTTGAGAGGTATCTATCCAATGACTTTATTAAGGTATGATAGATGAAATACTAGATGAATACGAGTGGATGGATGAAATTCTAGATTATAGGCCACACTACTAATTTTTTGCAAGCTCTGATAATGGCCATAATAATTTAGAGACAAGTTATTATCCCATTTATATTAATTCAAAGACATATTCTTATATGGATATAAGTGAACAAAGACCCAATCACCAATTTCAAAATGCCTCTCACTCCTGTGTTGATATGCCTACTGCTTCATGCAATTTTATGCCAAAGCTAAATTTTCATGCAAAGTAGTAAGGACTTCTAATTGATGTTGAATGTCTTCTTCCATTTCATGTACCTTTGGGTGGGTCTAAGGGTGAAGTGAGGTATGGAGGATGGTATCTATACAATTGTTAGGGTGTGGAGCTAAAAGCTTCAAATATTTGCAGACACAAAGAAGAGGATGCTGAAGAACTAGAAGCACCGGCATCGGTAGCATGACCGATGTCAGTCATATGCAGTGCAGAAGGAAACCGGTGACAACAGGGAGTCAGCTGACGTTGGCAGAACCAGGCAAGCAGAGACTGATGTTGGTTGCCTATGTGTTCCAGAACTACTGTTGACGAACAGTCAGTTAAGTGAAGCGAGTGTTTGCATGTCAAATGACTAATTATAGTCACGTGCTGCGTGTCTAATTATTTTAGTTAGAGTTCTATTTTTGTAAACATGGGATCCTATTTAAAGACCCATAAGGCATGTATTGTAATTATCAAAAAGGCAAGTAAAAGCATTGAAGCAAGCAAGGTCAAGGAGATCTACAGGTGTAAGGTCAAGGAGATCAGCTAAAGCATTCAAGGAGGGATAATAACTCAGGATATAGAGTTGTGTTGAGCAAGAGAGAGAAGGAAGAAGGTCTTGAGGTGTGGCAAGCCTTTGAGGTGGAGGAAGAAGTGGCATCTTCCTTATTGTATTTTCTTCTAGTAATATTTAATACAAGAGTGTGTATTGTCTCTCAAATTCTTTGCTATCTCAAGTTTCTAGTTACTTTATCATTCTGGTATAATTTTATGTTTAATTGCTTATAAGAAAGTAATCAATTGTGCTTTCGTTGGATAAGGGGTCTCCTAACAGTTGGTATCAGAGCATATTATTATTCTAGGTTCTTGACAAGTGGTATCAGAGCTACGATTTGTAGGAAGTAGGGTATTGTTTTTTGATTATAGGTCATTCATAGGGTTTTCTGATTGAGTGGGAGTTCAGCAATGGCAGAAGAAAGCAAGCTACGAATGGAGAAGTTTAATAGCAAGAATTATCAACATTGGAGGATGCAGATTGAGGACTATCTATATCAGAAGGATTTGTACTTACCATTGGGTGGGGTTGCATGCAAGCCCACAAATATGAAGGATGAAGAATGGAGTGTTCTTGATCAGAAGGCTCTCAGTTCCATAAGGTTGAGCCTTTCATCATCTGTGATTTCCAACTTATCACAGTGCAAGACAACGGAAGAGTTGATAAAGTCCTTGGCAAATTTATATGAAAAGTCCTCGGCTTCTAATAAGGTATATCTTATGAAGCAGCTATTTACTTTACAAATGCAAGAAGGTGGATCAGTACATACTCATCTCAGTGATTTCCATGGTTTGGTAAACCAATTAGCTTCAGTAAATATTGTTTTTGATGATGAGGTAAAGGCTCTCTTGATTTTATGCTCTTTGCCTAAAATTTGGGACAGTTTGGTTATGGTAGTAAGTAATTTTGCATCTGTTTCTAAAATATTTAAAGTTGATGATGTTGTGAGTGTGATCTTTAATGAATAAATATGCAGGAGAAGCATAGGTGAATCATCAGGGAATGCTCTAAGTGCAGAAAGTAGGGGAAGGCAAAGGGAGAAGATTGAGCAAGGGAAATCAAGGTCGGGAAGGAGATCCGAGTCCAAAGGTATTACCTACTGGTTTTGTGGAAAGAAAGGACATACAAAGGAGTGTTGGTTGAGAGATAAAGAGAATCAACATGCAGGTATTGAAGAAGCAAAGGATGCAAATATTGTGGTACAGGACGCTCTCATACTTTCTTTGGATAGTCAGGTAGGATCATGGATTTTAGATTTTGGTTCATCTTTTCATGCATCCCCAAAAAAATATTTGTTCTATGAGTATGAATAGGGAGACTTTGGAGTGCTTTATTTAGGGGATGGTATGCCTTGTCAGATAGTTGGCAAAGGGAAAGTGCATCTGAGATTATAGATTGACAACACATGGGTGTTGAAAGAGGTCATACATGTTCCAATTCTAAAGTAGAGTTTGATTTCTATAGGAAGGTTGGGTGATGAGGGATGCGCAATAACCCTCACAACGGATTCTTGGAAGGTTACCAAGGGAGCACTTATTTTAGCGAGAGGTAAGAAAGTAGGTACTCTTTATCTATCTACTTGTATTACTGATTCTACTTCTGGTGTAGATTTGAAGATGTGGCCTAATAGGCTTGGTCACATGAATAGGAAGGGAATGGAAGTTCTTGATTCAAAAGGTATGTGTTCAAATTCAGAAAGCATAGATAGAGTTCATTGCAAAAAAAGGAAATTTGATGCTTTTGATAGGAACAAAGAAGCCTTGGTGTTTTTGGAGGAGATGAAGGACAGAGATCAGTCATAGGGGCTGAATAAATCTGAGCAAGGCAACATGGATAGAGGTTTGATCCAAGAAGAGCTCACGAATGAAAATTTCATCACTTACAGGAACACACAGACGTCGATGTCAGTCACATGGGACCAACGTCAGTCATCCAGATACTGACATCGGTCATGCGCAGACCAACAGGTTCGGTAGGTTGGGCAGGAGAAGTCTGACGTCGGTCATAAGGACCAACGTTGGCAGGGGGGACACCGGCATCGGCCAGGGAAATGACATCGACAGTCAGGATCAGTGCAAGGAACTGACATCGATCGGGAGCTAACTGGGAGATGGCCGAGATCGATCACTGGAACGGATGTTGGGTGGATCAATAAGTCTCAAACACCCATATGGAGGTTAGAAAAGGTATGTGAACCTCATATTCATTGTTCACATTCTTTATATTGCTTACTGATAGTCAAGAACTAGGAAGATGGAAGAAGCAATGTAGGTAGAATCCAGAAACAGTGGGAGCTTGGCATGGATGAGGAGTGTGAGTCCTTGGAGAAGAACCAAACAGGTATTTGCTGGTAGAGTTGTCAGCTAGAAGAAAGCACTGGATAGAGGGATGGATTCCCATTTTAGAGAAGA
Organism: Torreya grandis; assembly: GCA_037957365.1. Classification (NCBI taxonomy): domain Eukaryota; kingdom Viridiplantae; phylum Streptophyta; class Pinopsida; order Cupressales; family Taxaceae; genus Torreya; species Torreya grandis. The sequence continues at coordinate 335,214 of JARHVA010004994.1, read as the reverse complement.
GAGTGGATGGACACATGATACAGAAGGCTAGGGTATATAGTCTTGAGTAGGATGCAGAACAATAGAGGTTTGACCATTGTATTTTATCTTTACCAGGTTGGATAATATTAGCTACATTATCCTGTTACTGTATTGTGTTACTTGTTGCAGGGTTTCATATACAGGGAGTTTTTTGAGCTAAGGGTAGTGTTGGTTCAGAAGTATGTCATGGAGAATTTGGGAGCAGCAAAATTCTTGTGGCATAAGTGACAGGTATTGCATCACAGGTTTGCGTGGTGGTTGGTCTTCAAGAGTGACTTTGAAGAGGGATATAGAGCCAAAGGAACAAAATAGATGGTGTACAGGTACAGGTATAAGTTACAGCTATTTATCTCCAAGTGGGAGATTGTTAGGGTGTGGAGCTAAAAGCTTCAACTGTTTGTAGACACAAAGAAGAGGATGTTGAAGAACCAGAAGCACCAGCATTGGCAGCATGACCGACGTCGGTCATATGCAGTGTAGAAGGAAATCGGTGATGGCAGGGAGTCGGCCAACATTGGCAGAACCAAGCAAGCAAGGACTGGCGTCAGTCACCTGTGTGTTTTAGAACTGCTATTGACGAATAGTCAGTTAAGTGAAGTGAGTGTTTGCATGTCAAATGACTAATTATAGTCACGAGCTGTGTGTCTAATTATTGTAGTTAGAGTTTTATTTTTGTAAGCATGGGATCCTATTTAAAGACCCATAAGGCATGTATTGTAATTATCAAGAAGGCAAGTAAAAGCATTGAAGCAAGCAAGGTCAAGGAGATCTATAGGTGTAAGGTCAAGGAGATCAACAAAAGCATTCAAGGAGGGATAATAACTCAAGCTATAGAGTTGTTGTGTTGAGCAAGAGAGAGAGGGAAGAAGGTCTTGAGGTGTGGCAAGCCTTTGAGGTGGAGGAAGAAGTGGCATCTTCCTTATTGTATTTTCTTCTAGTAATATTTAATACAAGAGTGTGTATTATCTCTCAAATTCTTTGCTATCTCAAGCTTCTAGTTACTTTATCATTCTGGTATAATTTCGTGTTTAATTGCTTATAAGAAAGTAATCAATTGTGCTTCCATTGGATAAGGGGTCTCCTAACAGTTGGTATCAAAGCATATTTATTGTTCTAGGTTCCTGACAACAATTCCATAAAAAGAGACATTTTGGATGAACTATGCATTGAATTATTATACCACCATTCAATCAAGGGTAGCCACTGAACCCATTATCTTGTTTATCTGACCCAAAGCAATGAAGGTACCCTTCCTAACACTTGTTGACTAGCTCCATTTGTCCATCAGACTAAAGATATTAGGATGATATATGAGCCAATTAGGTTCTTAAACAAGAAAATAGTTATATCCAAAAATTATTAGTGAATATGGTATCTTGATCACTAACAATAATCTTGGGAGTACCATGCAATTTCTAAATTGTATTGAGAAAGGTCAAATCTATTGTACTAGCCACCAATGGTTGAGATAAAGAACAAAAATGAGGATAATTTTTATGTCTATTGATAAAAACCATGATAACATTTCTACCTTTAGATTTTGGTACCCAATAATTAAATCCATAGATACCTCTTCCCATCATTGACTAGGGATGGATAAGGGCTATAAAAGACCCATGGTTTTAATAGTTTCAAATTTATTCTCCTGATAGACCATACATTTGGCCATATATTATTGTGCATCCCCCTTGAGTCTTTTCCAAAAAAAAAATCATTCTTGACTCTATGATAGGTTTTAAAAAAACCCGAGTGACCCCCAAGTGGAGATGCATGAAGTTCTTGAAGGATTTTATATTTGAGAAGAAAATTTTGAAACAGATATAATCTATCTTTGTACCATAATGCATTCCCATTCCATGTAAACTTTTGTATCCCATATAAACTCTATTATATATTCTTAATCAATGCATGGGTGGTACTATCATTTTACCATTTTGACCTTGATTTCTTGAGCCAGTCTACCTACCAAATGGTCATGGCACATAACAATGCCTCAACTAGTTCATCATGCCTAAATAGTGCATCAACCACCACATTTTATTTTCCTTTCTTGTAAACTACTTTAAAATCAAAACCTGACATTTTTATCACCCATTTTTGTTTCTCTTTAGAGGATAATCATTGTTTTAAAAAATATTTAAGGCTATCATGATCAATCTTTACCTGAAAATGATGACCTGATAGATAAGGTCTCCATTGTTTGATTGCATGTATAATAGACATCATATATTTATCATAGATGGTTTGAGCCTATTTTTACCCTTCAATTGTTGACATTCAAATGTAATGGGCCTAACCTATTACATGGGTACTTCACCCATACCATGTCTAGATGCATCACATTCAACCATAAAATCTTTAGAAAAATTTAGAGTAGCTGATACTAGGATGGTGCACAAAGCTAATTTCAACTGTTTAAAAGCCTTATTTGCTATATTATTCCACTGAAAGGAGTTTTTATTTAATAAGTAAGTGAGTACTGATGAAATACTACTATAGTGTTTTACAAACCTATGATAGTAACCAGTTAGCCCCAAAAATCCCCTTTCTTAAGTGTCTTGGGAATCTACCACTCCATAGTGGATTGGATGTTTTCAGGATCAACTTTTACTCCCTCATGTGATATAATATGACCCAAATGTTCCACTTCTAGTAATCCAAAATCAAATTTGGATAGTTTAGCATACAACTAATGTTTAATAATTGAGAGTACTTATTTCACATGTTGTAAGTGGTCTTCCCAAATTTTGCTATAAATAAGGATGTCATAAAAAAACATAAGTAAAAAAAATTTCAAAAATGGCCTAAAAACTATATTCATCAACCTATGAAAGGTGGGTGGTGCATTGGTGAGACCAAAAGTCATGACGAAAAATTCATAATTACCTTTGTGAGTATGAAAAGCTATTTTAGGAATGTCCTCCTCATAGATCTAAATTTGATGATACCCAGAGTGAAGATCTAATTCGATAAAATAAATAGCATCATGTAATTAACCTAAAAAATCATCAATTATAGGAATAGGAAACTTATATTTAATAGTGAACTTGTTGAACTCCTTATAATCTGGGCACATCGTCCAAATTTCATCCTTCTTTCACACCATGACTACTAGAGAAGAATATTCACTTTGACTATGAAAAATGGTTCATGCCTCAAACAACTCTTATACAATGTTTTCAATTTCACTCTTTTGAACATAAAGATATCTGTATGGTCTGATGTTGGGTGGAATACCTCCAAGAATGAGTCTGATGGCATGATCATGGGTACAGCTAGGAGGAAGACTTTTTGACATGGGGTTAAAATAATTGAATATTCATTCAATATTTTTTGTAAATCAAGATGGATAAACTCCTTATTTTGTTTAACATAAATGGAAAATAATAATTCCATAAAACCTTTAGCACCTCTTTTCAACATATTGGTCATCTAATGTGAACTAACTACTTGTGGAGATTTATATCTTAATCCCTGTAGCTCTGCTATATTACCTTTAGAATGAAAGCACATGAATAGTTCTTGTAAATTCATCTCAATAGTACCCAATGTGATGAGCCATTGAACTCCCAAAATAATATTAGTCCCACCCATAGGATAATCTATTAAATAGTCTCCCATTTCTAACTTAATGCTATGATATTTTCTAGAATAATTAAATATACCACCATCTACAATCATGACTTAAAATTTTAGGGTTGGGTAGATGAAATAATTCAAATGAGGAGCCAAATTATTATTGATGAAATTGTGTGTACTAATTGAGTCAATCAACACTATGACCTTCTATTTCTTAATGAAACTTACCACCTTAGGAGTTTGAAGAGTAAAAATACCTGCAAGGCCATGGTAGGAGATAGTAGGTTGAGAATCTATAGCTTCATCCTTAGGTCCTTTAAAAACCTCACCAAATGCATCCTCATCTTCTTCATCCTCAACAGCCCATTCAATGTAAAATAAAGTATTTTTAGCACATTGATGACCTTTTATCTATTTTTTGTCACAACTATAACATAAATGATCCAGGCAACACCTCAAGTGACACTTTAGGCAATACAGGTGACGGTTCTACCCTAATTGGTGGTAAAACTTCTAGGAGACATAACTTTTACATAATATATCCATTTGACTCCCCATTTGAACTATTATAAAGCTAATAATGATCTATGATTAGTGGGTTTTTACCCTCAAAAACCCAATGGAAGTGTCCCAAATTTAATTTTAATAGTGTCATCTAAAAAAAGTATGTTTCTAAAAATAGTAATTTCTTGAATTTTGTAATGTTGTAAATCATGGAAGTCAAACCACTTCATCTCCCTTGAGATTGGTGACCTTACACATCCCCATACTCATAAATTTTTATAAATCATATGCTTATCTTTGGGAAGATGTCATATCTCCTTTTCGAGCTACATCTATTTGTATGTATAAAAATAGATGTATCCCAAAAAGGAGATATGACATCTCTTCCTCAAGATAATCATATGTTTTATATAATTTTGAAGGTAAGAGGAGGATGTTTAAGGTCACCAATATTGAGGGAGATGAAGTGGTTTGACTTCCATGATTTACAACATTACAAAATTTGAGAAATTACTATGTTTAGAAATTTACTATTTTTAGACTACACTATTAAAATTGAAATTTGGGACAATTCCATTAGGTTTTAAAGGGGAAAAAAGCATTTATCATATCTCATTCCATCTCATTATTTTTTACTCATTATTATATTTCCAACGGTTCAAATGGGGAGTCAAACAGAGCTATGGTGCAAAAGTTATGGCTCCCAAAGGTTCTCCCACCAATTGGGGTAGAACCATCACCCGAATTGTCACTTGAAGTGTCACCTAAAGTGTTACTTGGATGAACGACCCTTTGGAATACTTCTCCTCAATTTTTTTTAGTCTCAACCTAGTAGGTTGAGTTAGTGATGGAGTTGGGAATTTATGTTCCCAACTAGTAATGAAAGGATGGCATTTGATTATCTCTTTTTCTTATACTAAGTGTGCCCTTAGTATATCTTTAGATATAGTTGTGGGGTTCAACATACAAAATTCCAATTGAATACCATATTTTAGTCCACCCAAAAAAAGTTTAGTCAGATTTGACTCAGTAATGTCCTCCACATGTAAGGATACATTTTGAAATTGATGAATATAATCCTTCACTATTGTTGTTTATCATAGTTTGGTTAACTAGTTAAAATAGTTTAAAAAAACATTATCCTGATAATGAGACATTAGTTCATTAAAGAATACTGACCATATAACAGGAGCACTAGTCTTCTTTTTTTGATCACATAACCAATGATACCAAATGAATAGCTCAGGTTCTAGATATAAAGATGCCATAAACACCTTTTGAGAGCTAGGATTTTAGTGCAAATCAAATAGATTTTCAATATGAGTGATCCAAGTGATTGGATCCTTACCATAAAACTTGTGTATGCCCACTTTTGGTAACATTAGTTTCACCCCTATATTGGTAGTGTTAATGTTAAGGGGAGGAGGAATAGAAGGAAAAATTGGAGGGTTGTTGATAGGAAATGAGATGAAATAGTAGCCAGTTGTGTCGTGATCTAATGCAACTGATTGTTCACACCATAAAGTTCCCCTTGCATTATTGAAATTTGATTTTATACTTGCACATCCTTCTACATCAAACCATGTATATTTGAATAAATTTGAGAAATCATATTAAAGGTTTCAAACTTCATGTCATCCCCTAAAGGAGTTTTAGGGGTTTCTTTCCCTTCATTCCGTACATGAGTGTTAGGACCAACCATAAGAAGGCTTGATGGTGAACCTAATTTTTCCCTATTGACCCAAAATTGACTATGAATACTTTTAAATATTTTGGTTTCAAATCAAAAATATCAAAGAATAAACACAAACTATTTTTTATGATTTCCAAAAATGTAAATAAATTTGAAACATTCTACGATTTACAAGTTATGGAGCAAATTTATGAAAAAACCTAAAATAGTGATAAATTTTGCAAAACATATCCAAATTAGCTTTAATTTTAATGTAAGCTTACTTTATTTATGTTTCAGGTCTAGTAAAAAAAATTGTAGATAAATTTACAACCATTTGAAAGATATTTCTAAATTTCAAGATCTATGGTTTTTGACTTGATTATGGTCCAAATCGATGCTCTAATACCACTTGGAATGATATTAATTCACCAAATAAGCATAATAATAGAAATATATCACAATGATATAGGAATATATTAGAAAATATGAGTAATAAATAAGTCACTTTGAGGGGGCAACCTCCCAAATGCTTGCAATAATAATGAATACTTAAATATGATAATTAAAAACTAAACCTACCTCCTATATATAGTCTAACAAGGCCATGTGCCACCCATAGGCTCACCTAATAATAATAATAATAATAATAATAATAATAATAATAATAATAATAATAATAATAATAATAATAATAATAATAATAATAATAATAATGCATAGAGAAATGTAAAATAATATGGAAGCTACAAGTTAGATGCACGTATCCCTAGACACACCAATAGTTAAGGGTGTAACATAAAGTGCTCAAAAGTCACACACTAGTGCCAAGTATCGAAAGAGTAGGGACTGATAATGTAAGAAATGCACATGAGAGTACCAAGTGTCACAAGAATGGGCATTAAAAATAATGTGTAGAAGGCATGTGAGGATGCCAAGTGTCACATTCATGGGAACTTGTTAGACAATGATCTAATGAGTGTATTAATCTATCATAGATCTAATAGTGAGCACCTGATCATGCAATGAAGATCAGCAGATCATGAGGATTAAAAGAGGTTAAAGTGTCTAATGTTTAATTATATACAAAGCTAAGTTATATGATAATTTTGAATATCTAGCGACACGTGTTAGTTTGAATCAAAATATCAATAGATGCACTTTAAAGATTGAAATGTTAAAGTTCAAAAGCTCACAAAGATCTAACAGAGCATGTGAGTTTGTCAGAGTTTGATCAACAAACATTTTTTAAAGTTGAAGTGTTAAAGTTTAGAAGATCATAAATATATAATGGAGTGTATGAGCATGTCAGATCTTGATCTAATAGTTGCATTTTAAAGTTGAGACATTTAAATGAGGATCATTGGATCATGGTGTGAAACTTAAGATCAATGGTCAGTATTTAAAGATATGTTCATCTCAACAGTCAAGTGATGAAACCTATAGGAAAGATGCATTATACAACATAGAGAATGATATATATCAATGTGATTGATCTAAATTATGTAATATGGCATGTGTATCAAAACTAGAGCCTGATATATGCTAAATATAGTAAAAGATAATGAATTATGGTAGTGGTGCATGAACTCAAGAAGAGGGAAACTTGTAGGAGAATGATGTGTTAATGACTAAATGTGAACATAGAGTGATGTGAGACCTAGATACAATGCATATATACATCATCTAGAAAATACACTTGTTATTGAAAAAGGTTGAACATGCATAGTTGAATTAAGAGGGAGAGATAAAGAGAGGAAGAGAGATGAAGAGTAGAGTATGATAAATTACATAATAGGTCTATAATAGAGAACTAAATTCATTTATGAATCAATTTTGTAATATGGAGTTATATTTTCCCATAATAGATCTAATAGGTAGGTGCCATCATAAAATCTGAGTTAGTACTTGGTTAAGGAGTAGGTGCTTCCTTAGATTAGGTGTACTTAAATTAGGGTATTGGTGTCTCCTTAGGGTTGATGCTCTTAAACATCATAAGTAGTGAGGTTATTGATTGTGAGGCTGGATTATAATAGTATATTCTAACATCTATCCTCATGGTGGTTTTTCCCATATTGGTTTTTCCACGTATTTCTAGTGTTATACATGTGTGTGTGTGTGTGTGCGTGTGCGTGTGCGTGTGCGTGTGCATATGTGTGTGTGTGTGTGCGTGTGCGTGTGCGTGTGTGTGTGCATGTACGTGTGCGTGTGCGTGTGCGTGTGCGTATGTGTGTGTGTGTGTGTGTGTGTGTGTGTGTGTGTGTGTGTGTGTGTGTGTGTGTGTCTATGTGTGTGTGTGTGTGTGTGTGTGTGTGTGTGTGTGTGTGTGTGTGTGTGTGTGTGTGTGTGTGTGTGTGTGTGTGTGTGTGTATGTGTGTGTGTGTGTGTGTGTGTGTGTGTGTGTGTGTGTGTGTGTGTGTGTGTGTGTGTGTTTGATCTCTGAATATCCTTACTGAATTACATTAAAAAGGATTAAAGGACTAATTTTAATCAATCTATTGATTCACCCACCCTCAGTAGATAGTTGTCTTCCAACATGATCAAGGTACTGGATGAAATACATATGTTAAAGCATACATATATGGTCCATCTCTATGATCAGGGTAAATTTTAACTACATATTATAATATTACATGCTAGTCTATCATCCTTATTAGGATTTATGTTTATCATCATAATATACTTTCTCATTTCATGCTTGCTGTGAGTTATTTATTGCCTTGCAATGTGTCAAGTGTCATCTAGGAATTGGGTAAACTATTGGTATGTTTGTTTTTTATTGTACTATTGTATTATATATGTAAATAATAAATTTCTAGGTCTATATTGGGGTTAATTAGTGGCTGAAAGTTTCTTTTTATTTTCTATAAATTTTGTCTCATTTTCATAGAGATTGCATGTAGACTATTTGATAAAATATCAAGGTTAATTATGTCACATATGTGATGTTTTAAACTTTCTAGGCATATAAAATTCTTAATTTAAAGCCATCAAGAGGCCTAAATTAGGTTCATTTTTTTTAATATGAGTTCCCTTGTGGCTACTTTTATTAATCAAATTATCAAATGGTGCCCATGGATGGCTAGCCTCTATGTTGGAAGTTATTACTTCCATATTGTGTGTGACAAATAAATATTATTCTCCATAAAATAAAATTTTCTTTGAATTATTGATACAAACAGTTCATTTTGATTATTTCCCAATTAAAATTTTGCTTACTAGTTTATTGTGTTCCAAAATGCTAATACTTGTTCAATGTTTACACACACACACACACACACACACACACACACACACACACACACACACACACACACACACACACACACATATATGGTTTAAAAATTAATAACATTTAAGGTATTACAAAGACTTTCAATGTATCTTTTTGAAGGTCCTTGTAATACCTAAAAAGTACTTTCAATATATCTCCTTGACATTCCTTGTAATAACTTGAATTAATAAGAAAAAATGATTATGTTTGGAATTTGTGGAGGTTGGGGTTAATTTTTTTTATCTTTTATAAAACAAGTCAACACATTTTTTTTGTCCACACTTGAGGGTTTGATGAGCTTATAGGTCACGATTTTATCACCATGGATCAAGGGAGTCAATTTGTGAAGTTCGCCAAGGGGGAAAGGGGTAGAGCTCAATAAATGTGAACGGAGCTTGGTGGTAGCCATGAAAGTCAATGAGGTTTTTAGAGTTTATGTTTCCTTTGGAATTTTAATTTGATGAAAATAAGAGTAAAAGGAAAAATCACTAATTTTTATGCATGTTCATTTTTCCTTGTTGATGCTTTCTTTTTTTTAATAAAAATTATTGTAGGGTAAAATTTATATGAATATTTAAATAACATTTATATATGTATTTGTGTAAACTTACCAAGTATGCATATATAAGTACATACCCCAATTAGGGCTAAGTGGTTTTATATAGAAATAAGGAATTGGGTCTTTTATGTGTATGCATTATCCTTTGGATAAAATGTCTACACCAAATATATCCTTGCAATACTTAAATAGTTGTTATCAAGGTAGTTTGAAAATAATGAAGAAGGTTTGAACCCCAGGTGTGCAATTAAGGTTTTTTCTTGGGTTTCTCTTACAATTTGAATTTATGTATTTTTCCTAGGTTTTAATTTATACTATCGACTAAAATTATTATCTCATATCTATATTTTATGTTGTGTTGAAAAATTTCCTTCTGTGAGAAGCAGTTTTGTACAAATAAAAATGTAAATCAGTTGAGCATAGTTTATTTATATTTTGTTCAAATAGATTAATGGTTAGATGTAAGATGTGTAATATTTTTTATAAAACATATAGATCATTAATCAAAAGGAACAAAAATATAAAATGAATGGTATGTTGATAAGAAATCATTGTTTGTTTTGAATTTCACTAGGATAATTTTGTTGGAAATTAAGTTTCAACAAGCTATACTTTTATTAGGTTGACATGGTTTTGTGTTTAAATATGTATGAAATAGTTGAATGACTTTCAAGGAGGTAACTATTTTATATTTGATACTAATAAATAGTATTGGGGATAAGTAAGGATTAAATGGATTAATTAACTACTTGTTGGTTGAAGTAATTGATTTATATCTCCAAGTTTCTCCCTTTATTTCTTACTATCTTTAGTAATTCATATCCTAAGGGTAAACTAGGAGTTGGTTTTATTTTAGTATTTCATGTTAATTTATAACTAGTTATTATTGAAATAAGTATGCATTCAATTTTTACATTAATAAGACTCCCTAGTATGATATTTCATGATATAGATATGAGTTATATATTGGTAGTGATATATTTTATTCTTAAAAAAGGTTTTAGTTCTGAAATTTTGTTTATCTTAATTGATATTGGACTATCCTAGAGTTTTATTATCCCTACTATGTTTTGAACTCAAGAGTGATAAATATTTAAGTTGATATTGTTTGATTTCTACATGCATAATCAAAAAATAACTTGTGAACTTAATATTCCTTTTAATTAGTAATTATATACCAATGTTTATCTAACTTTGATAAAATACCTCTAATTAGTGTAATGTTATCCACATCAATAGTAAGACCTAGTGTTTATAAAGATTTAGTGTTCAAATTATGGTTCATATCATTTATTCCTTGATTAGTATAAATATATACATATGTTTAGTTATTATAGACTTATCTTAAATTGGTTCCTCCAATGATTTGGTGACTTTATGGTGTATGGACTATAGATATTCATGAGTTATATATCTGGTTACGTCTTGGAATATTTTGTTCAAACCCTAGGGTATACATATTAGGAGGACACAGTAGAAAAATTTACCTATTTTGATTATTTTATGTTTACTCTACTAGTATTTGTGTTAGAGTTCAAAATGATCAAATAGGAGGAATGAACATACTAGTGTTAGCTGACCTTTAATCTATCATTCATGAGTACAGTTAGTATACATTTTATGTGCTCTACTTTCATGGACCACCATTGATTACATTAATATTATTATCTCATCTCTTATTAGTAAACTCAGGATAGTTTATGAATCACCTATTTTAAGCCATTGGTTTTCCTTTAAACCAAGATTTTTTTTGTTTTAGTGGTTAGCTTGTCTTTGCTACTATATCAGTTCTCTCAATAAAAAAATTAGACACTAATTGAGAATTATTTTAGCTATGGAGGACTTGTTAACTTCAACAAACATTTTATACTAATGTATGTAATGTACTTGTCAATATATGATGATTTTATGTAGCATTCTATATGTATTATGATATGGGTTTGATACCTTTGATAGTTATTGAAATTTTTAAAACCAACTATCATTATTGCATATTTATATCTGAATGATGGTTGTGCTTTTATGAAGCATGTGGTTAGTATAAAATGTATTGTTGAAGGTATAATTAGGATATTTAGAAGTGATGAGCCTTAATTTATGTCATTATTGATTTGGGAATGTATGATGATTTGTTATTGTAGATGTATTTTATTTTATGATATGAAAATTTGGTATGTTAGATTTTATCCCTCACAAAATTGATTCTCTATCCTAAAGAGGAGTTTGTTATGTTGTATCTTGTATTGGATGGGTAAGGTTGCCACTAATTTAAAAACATGAATCATGCATTTATTTGTAATCTTTGAATGGAAATGAGTTACATTGCATGTAAAATAACATGATAATCTCATGCTAAATTAGTTGTGTCTCGAGTAGTGTTGTACACTATTAGTCTAGAAATACATTTTTGTTGTTATCTTAATTTTGTATAGAAATAAATATAAAAATTTAGTTGGATATAACTTTCCATCTCAATTTGTAGACTTTGGAGTACTACCTAACATCTCCATCTAGACTTGAAACTACTGTCAAGTTATATTGAAGTGTTGTACTATGGAATGAGTGGTTAATTATGGTTATAACTATTGTTCTTAATCACTAATGTTTTAATGATTCTCTTAATAATGAGATTGTTACATTATGCACTTAGGTTGATTCTTTTCTTACCACTGTTGAAATCACTAGCAATTTGAATAATTGTAAGTGAGTGTATAATCATAATACTGGCATTTATTAATTTTTTTGTTTGACTAAATTTTTTTTTATGAGATTTCATTACCTATATAGGTATATTATTCTCTATTTTAACCAATGGCCACCTTTGATCATTAATAATAGATTCTATCCACATCAAGATTTTCTCACAAACATTAGATTTATCACTTTTGAGAGAATTTAACAATCTTAATAAGTATTAATGGGCAACAAAATTAATGGGGGTATGTTGTATCAATTTTATTATGCATTAAGGAGTTATGTTTTGTTTTATTAACATTAAAATATGCCATTTTATTATCTGTGTAAAGTCTTATGCTCTAGACCATATGAAAGAATTTTATTTTTTGTGTACGTTTGGATTTTCAAGGGTGATAATCCTTGAATAATCTTATATATAGCTTTATAGTCTTTTAGAGAAACATTTTAGTTTCTAAACAAAGAAGAATTTGATCAAAATAATTTAACCCTAGAACTATCCAAAGAGGAAAGTGAGTTATATATGTCATTGATAGGATCATTGGCTCTGCTTAACCAAATTTAATTAAAGGGCCAATTTAGATATATAAATTTTTAATCCTAGTTTCCATTTGAATTTTAGGTTTGAAGAGATAAAAGTATTTAATAAGCTGCATCATGTTGAATGAGAAAAGTTATTTTAGGTTTAGTCATATTGTCAAAGTTTTTTTTGGAATGTTAGGATGCTATTTTGGTTGAAATGACAAGTGTGAGGATGAAGTATCATCCTTGTAGATGAAAGCCATTATACACTATTGTTTTCCACTTTTGAAGATTTTAATCACAATATATTTTAAGTGTCATAAGTTGTCTTGAATAGGTGGACTTTGGGTGTTAGTAAGAAAACTTGGAATTTTTTCTTTGTGTGGTTGAAGTCTATCACATTACACTTGAATTCTTATTAAAATTGTTCTCATATCCTCTTTTAGAAATTAATAATTGGCTCCTCATATTTACACTGATACTTCTTTTAATAAGGATTAGTTTGGGGATACATTGTGTTCATAATATAATTCTTAGCCATAATATATTAATGTAATCCTTTTTACTAATAATAGTGTGAGTGAATTATTATTTAGTAATAACATGCAAGCATAATGTATTGGAGGTGGATTAAGGAAATATTTGATCAAAAATTGGGAGTCCGTAGATTTGAAATCACAAGTCCATAGATTTGGAATTACAAGTTCATAGATTTGAAATTGTAAGTCCATAGAAATCCCACAAAAAGAGGGATAATTGTTTGGTAATATCATGCCCTTGCCACATGGGAGAAACCAGCCACTTTACCAAGCCACATAGCTCGTGATCCATCTGCCACATCCCATAATATGATAAACGTGAGAATAGACATGCCAAGTCAAATATTAAAATTTGGTTTTGATAATGGTTCTAATTTAGAGTTTCAGTGGTGGTACACTCTAGAGCTCTTTGAGAGCTTTTTGATGCATTTTTTAGAATGTAAATCTGAGTTTGGGAGCTCCTATTATGGCCATTTGAAGATTAGTCATTAAATGTCTCTTACAACATGTGGCACGTGTTTCAATGTTGTTTCGACATTTGGACCTATCAGAGGTTGACACTTGGAAAATGATAAGGTTTATAAAAAAATGGTTTAATGACATGCTACGTCATCAACATGCCATGTGGATTTAAGCGTGAGATAAGCTCATTGAACAAGGTGGCGAGACCAAGTATGTGGTGAGTTCGAAGGAAAGGCAAAGTCCAATGGCCCATGTTTGGCACATTCTCCAATGGCAGCCTAAGTATAGGCTTAGCTAAGCACCTAAGTCTCCTTCTAAAGAGGACATCGACACATATCAAGGAGGTGACTTAACTATATAAAGCATGTAAACTATTTATTTCCAGCAAATGTGGGATAAAGACATGCTTAAGTGCACCAAAAAAAGGAGGAAGAAGTTTTCAACTAATGCGCAAGTGCCTAAAAAGGAGGGTAGTGGTTTTGAACCCTTGACCTACCATCCAAAAGGGATATGCTTTGACCGCTTGAGCTGTGAGGGTCAAAGTGTTATATAAGCAACAAATTTCTATTTGAAGTTAAGGAATTATGGACTGTGTTTTTATTTTTAAGAGGCTGAGACTTTTTAAAAGCCTTGGAAAGCTTATGTAATGGATTTATATCCATCTTCTGGTCATAATACACAGTATTAATACTCTGTTATATCCAATTTGCATATTGGAGGAGTATATTTCAACCCATAGAGGAGATTTATAGGACTTTTGAAGCAACTTTGCAGGTGCTTATGAAGACTCACAAAATTCAAAGGTGCCGGGCTTGATTCAGTCATGGTGATGGTGAATCCAGCATTGAGATATCAGCTTGCAGGAAAGTTGTTTATTGTTTCTAGGTGTTTGAAGTGCCCTTAATGGAAATGGTCCACTCCTTTGGAGAACCCAGAGATGTAGGCATCAATTGTTGAGCCAAACTTTGTTATCATGTTTCATGTTTTTGGTCATTGTCATTTGATGCATGTATTTGTTTTAGTTTTGTAGTTTGGTATTAATTAGTAAATGAACTCATGTAAGTAATCTACAATTCGATAATTATAACACAACGTTATTAGAAACTAGTTTAATTGGTAAATGGAAGTAACAAGTCTTTTGACAATTCCATTCCAACTCAACAACTGAGAACATTTTTGCCAAAAATTTTGCAAGTTCTTTTGAGTTTTTCAAGAATTTGTTAAGTTTTTTGAGAATTTCAGTATTCGTACTTAAAAACTTCACTTTCAGTTTATCAGTGTAGTTTACAGATCAAGTTGGTATCAGAGTAGTTAGAAATTTGGGTTAGCTTCTGATTGTGTGATTTGACAGTTGCTTTCAGTTTATTGGTTTTCAATATCACTTGATTAGATTTTTAGTTTGTGGTTGTGGAATTAGTGTGTCTATAGGAAAACATGGGAAAATTGTCACACAAAGCCAAGATGGAAGAGCTTGAAGCCATCAATACTCAAATTTAGGATGAGAATGCATTTCTGAGATGCAAGCTCTATTCCCTTGAAGAGCAAATTGCAAGTTTGAAATTTGAGCTTGAATCTAAGGATGAGCTCTTTATCAAATTACAGTGTGGTGAACCAAAGAAGGCCATACCTTCCGCTTTAGATGTAGAGACTATGACTGAATGCATTGTAAGTTATTCACCACGTAATTCATTTACTTCTTTCCATTCATATTTAAGTAATGATGCTTTTGGTAGTTTTTGACAACACACTAAGGGTATAGGATTCAAATTATTAAAGAAAATGGGCTTTCATGGAAGAGGTCTTGGTCGAGATGGCCAAGGAATTACTAACCCAATACAAGTAGAGTATATATCTCTTCATACAGGTTTGGGTTACACTAGTGAGTAGGTGGAAATTGGAGAAACTTCCTCCATGGCTAAAGGAAGACAAGCTTCTAATAGCAAAGGACTGAGGCCACTAGTAGAGCATGCGTAGTGTAAGAGGACACATAGAAGAGGTATTGAGATTCCACCTCCTAGTTCCTACACTAGAGTTAGCACTAAATCTTTTGATCCTCTTTTTATGTTTAAGAAATTTGGATTTAAAATTCAGAAGATAATGCAATCATTTCCAGGCACTTTTTGTGGGATGAATAACCATAGTGCTAAGACTTGTTGGAAATGAAAATCTTTGTTTAAGCAGATTGCATGTTTGAAAGACCATTCTCATAATAAGATGGGAATTGGCAAAAGGGAGACCTCACCTAAGAAAGTTGTTTGCACTCATTGCCATATGAGTGGACATTAGATTGATCATTATTTTAAACTTAAATCATCTTCTCATTCTAGAAATGGTAAAACTAAGATGATTTATCAACCTATTACTAAGTTCAATGAAGTTAAATCAATCAATAATGATGCTAACGAATCCACTAAGATAATCAAGTTCACTAGGAAGAAAGAATTGGTTAAGTGGATTATCACTACATTCTTTTTGCAAAGCATGGTTATAAATTCACCTAAGGGAATGAACAAGCTTTGATAGATGCAGATTAGAGTTGGTGGGAACTCTTCAAGATAGGTTTATCATATGAAGTTTTTCAAATTCTCACTTTTTGATAACTCTAAGTTTTGAATCTCCTATTTATGATGTGTGAGTTGTCTAGAGGACTTGAACTCATTTGATCAGTTGGAGATAAGAGTAGAATGCATGTTGTAGCTTGAGTTAATTCCTTATAACACTTATTTGATTGTTATTTTGAATGTATCTATTTTTGACACATGGATGTATAAGATGCATTGTTAAGACCCTATGGGCATGTTTAGATGTTAGGCAACATACACTTTTGGTTATTTGCATTTGCTTAGCATATAAGTCCCATATTAGGGCATTGTATTGCAACATGTCCACAACATTTATTGTATGTTGTCAGCATTATAAACTTGTCTTGTAGTTACATTGGGAGTTGTTTCAGTTTTTGGCAATTCACCGCTTTATAGGATATGACATTTGGGCAAGAAATTTTTGTATGTTGTAATCACTTTGGTAGTTTTAGATTCACTTAATCATGCCTTTGGATTAGGAATTTTTGTAGTTTGATTGTGAATCATTTTAATGTAATTATTTATACCTCTTGCTATGATTGGGTTTTATTTGGATGGATGCAGTAGATTAGTTTGTAGTTTCAGGGGATATTAGACTTTTGGAGACCAAAAGCCTTCCATTGGGGAGGTGTGATCAGAAATTGGGAGTATGTAGATTTGAAATCACAAGTCCATAGATTTGGAATTACAAGTCTGTAGATTTGAAATTGCAAGTCTATATAAATCCCACAAAAAGAGGGATAATTGTTTGGTAATATCATGCCCCAGCCACATGGGAAAAACTAGGCACTTTACCAAGCCACATAGCTCATGATCCACCTACCACGTCTCAGAATATGATAAATGTGAGAATAGACATACCAAGTCAAAACTAATAATTTGGTTCTAATTTAGAGTTTTAGTGACAGCACACTATAGAGCTCTTTAAGAGATTTTTGATGCATTTTTTAGAATGTAAATCTTAGTTCGGGAGCTCCTGTTATGGCCATTTGAAGATTAGTCAAAAAATGTCTCTTATAACATGTGGCATGCATTTCAATGTTTTTTTTGACATTTGGACCTATCAGAGGTCGACACTTGGAAAATGCTGAGGTTTGCAAAAAAATGGTTTGATGACATGCCACATCATCAACATGCCACATGGAATTAAGCGTGAGATAAGCTTGTTGACCAAGGTGGCGAGACCAAGCATGTGGTGAGTTTGAAGAAAAGACAAAGTCCAATGGCGCATGTTTGGCACATTCTCCAATGGTAGCCTAAGTATAGGCTTAGCTAAGCACCTAAGTCTCCTTCAAAAGAGGACATCATCACATATCAAGGAGGTGAATTAACTATTTAAAGCATGTAAACCATTTATTTCCAGTAAATGTGGGATAAAGACATGCTTAAGCATGCCAAAAAAGGATGAAAAAGTTTTCAACTCATGCCCAAGTGCCTAAAAAGGAGGGCGGTAATTTTGAACCCCTGACCTACCATCCAAAAGGGATAGGCTTTAACCACTTGAGTTGCGGGGGTCGAAGTGTTATTTAAGTAGCGAATTTCTATTTGAAGTTAAGGAATTATGGACTGTGTTCTTATTTTTAAGAGGCTGAGACTCTGTAAAATCTTTGGAAAGCTTATGTAATGGATTTTTATCCATCTTCCAGTCATAATACATAGTAGTAATACTCTATTATATCCAATTTGCATATTGGAGGAGTATATTTCAACCCATAGAGGAGATTTATAGGACTTTTGAAGTAACTTTGCAGGTGTTTACAAAGACTCACATAATTCAAAGCTGCCAGGGTTGATTCTGTCATGGTGAAGGTGAATTCTTGCATTGAGATATTAGCTTGTACAAAATTTGTTTATTTTTCTAGGTGTTTGAAGTGCCCTTAATGGAAACAGTCCACTCCTTTGGAGAACCCAGAGATGTAGGCATCAATTATTGAGCCGAACTCCGTTATCACGTTTCATGTTTTTGGTAATTGTCATTTGATGCATGTATTTGTTTTAGTTTGCTAATTTGGTATTAATTAGTAAATGAACTCATGCAAGTAATCTACAATTTGACAATTATAACACAACGTTATTAAAAACCGATTTAATTGGTAAATGTAAGTAACAAGTCTTTTGACAATTCCATTCCAACTCAACAACCGAGAACATTTTT
The DNA here is from genome assembly GCA_037957365.1 of Torreya grandis. Taxonomy (NCBI): domain Eukaryota; kingdom Viridiplantae; phylum Streptophyta; class Pinopsida; order Cupressales; family Taxaceae; genus Torreya; species Torreya grandis. The sequence goes on along the minus strand of JARHVA010004994.1, from coordinate 316,651 downwards.
GCCAAACATTTTGTAAGTTCTTTTGAGTTTTTTGAGAATTTGTTAAGTTTTTTGAGAATTTCAATATTCGTACTTAAAAACTTCACTTTGAGTTTATTAGTGTAGTTTACAAATCAATTTTGATAGAAAAATACAAAGGATATGGTTGATTTTTTATGATTCTTCATTACAATTGTTACTATTTATAAAGACGTGGTCAATAAAATTAATTCATTATGGTAACTGTGTTATTCCTTAAAAATGGGATTGTCATTTGCAGGTGTTAAAATAATAAATTTAGAGTTACCACTTTAGTATCTATCTCAAAAGATAATTTGTTAAATTATACCTTCTAAATGACGAGGGATTCTTAGGGGTCACTACTAATTGAGGGTGGTGACAAGCTCAAACTCATTATCTCTATCTTCTAGGAAGATGAGAGGGAGAAAATAATCACTTGCATAAGGATTATCTTAAATTAAGATTGCCTCCTTGGATTTATGATGTTGTGATATCATCATTTTGTTGTAGATAAAACATATAGGTATGATCATGGTCATTTTAAATATTCTTTTATCATGCTCAATGGTATTTTAGGATTTTAAGTTCTCTTATGTAATCAAACTATCTCTTACCTTGTTTATGCTTTTTTTTTTTTAAAAATTACTAGCATTTTTCACTTGAAAATATTGGGCATTACAAAGTTGAATTTTATTTTTACTTGGGCTTCATATTTAGACATCTTAAAAAAAATTTAGGATGCAAACAAAAATAATATTACATTTGTACTAAAAATGTAGATCTAAAATAAAACTACAACATATAATATTTATATAAGATAGTCTCTTTTATTTCTTATTCAAAAATTTATCCTTTAATATTTATTTTCATTTAAATATAGCATGTTAAAATCAACATGGTTTTAATTTCAATTAGTTTTGGATCCAAATATAGTAAACAATTGTGATGGTGAATGTATACACATAATATTTTCAAACTTTATCAATTAATAATGCTCTCTATTTTCTAAGAAACCATTGAGTCTCAATCTCTCTGAGTGTACACCTTAAGGGGTGTAGCAAGAAAGGTGGGTAAACCATTAGTGTTCACACGATTATTGTTCCTTATTACCACTTTTTATCTACACACTTGTCTTGTAAAACCATTCCCCTAAGCTTTGCCTCCTATTTTTCATCCTCCTCTAGTCATTTACCACTTTCATTAGCCTTTCCTTAACCTAAACCTCTTTTTGATGGTTTACATTACATAGTCGACCCCATCAACCCTGTACTCTTATTGATAAAACTTATTAGGGTCTAGGTTGGCCCTAATTAGACCTAGTTTATGACCTAGTTTTTTTTTGTCAATTACATTAATAGGTTGATTGGGCGACCTTGTCAGCCTAAACTTTCAAAATGGATTAGGTTTAGATCCACCTATATAAACATATTAATTTCACCATTTCTAAGAGAAGATAAGAATAAGTAAGATATATTGTGCATCTGCTTATCCACCATTACACATGAGGAACAAGTTTAGGGTTTTATAGTTTCTTTGGAGATACAGATCTTGTCTTGTAGAGAAGTCTTTTGTACATTGATAGGTTGTGTATCCTAGAGCTGATTTATCCTTTGCATCCTTCAATAACACAAAAACATCTTGTGAATCTCCTTGGCCAAGGGAGAGATTGAGGCTTGGTGGGTTCATATTCAAAGGTAAGCATTCCTAACTTTGTTCCTCTTTTGTAAGAATATATAGATATTCATCTATACTTCTCTTCCATGCATTATGATTCTGTATACATTGATGAGAGTGTATGTTTTCTATGCATGTTTAACTTTATTTTTTATTACCCCCACTTTATGCCACAATATTTGGTGAGCACTAGATTAGACTTTGCTTTACTTGTTATTAGTTTAGTGAATATGAAAACATAGGACCTAGTTAGGGTTACTATGTAGTTTTTCTTCATTGGAGGCTTTGGAACCCTCCCTAGTGATATTATTTATGGTAAGATATCCCTCAGCTAGGTCTAGTGGATCCATCTTGGTCATGAACCCAATCATCTAATGTATCCCCAATCAGAAGTGTAAGTAGGATATATCTTCTCTAATGTAGGATTGATTTATAGATATGTTGCATTTCTCATTACATACATTATGGTGAATCCAACATGAATTTAAACCATGCAAGTTCTATATAATGCTTTTATTTTTATTCTCTTATTATTTTTATCTATTTATGATACTATATCAAACTAGTTGGTATAGTTCTAAATTTATGTGCACAGGTTTAACACAAAATCACATCAAAATGACTCTATTATTTTTTTGTAGGTCTTCATTAGATATAGGTTACTTGATCAAATAGGTTGACATAGTAATATTTATCAGTTCTATATAAGAATAAAAGGTAAAATAGGTCAAATTTGTCATATTATTCTCTCTACTAGCATCCATATCAACAAATGAGGTTGAGTAGGTCAAATTATTTATCTTATTCTTCTTTAGTAAATAGGGTTTTGTAGAACTAGGTTGAACTAGTTGACTTAGTTTGTAGATTTTTGAAATTAATATTCAAGGAACTTCAAAATAAAATTTCAAATCCTAACCATCTTCAAACCCACCAAGTTTCCTCTCTTTCTCTCTCAGTCATCTTAGCACTTCCTTTCATTCTTATTTTGTGCAAGTTAGTAACCTTTAAAACTATAACTCTATAACCAACTAAGTTGACCTAGTTGACTTAGTTATATATCCTATCTTATATCTAAAATACTAAGTCAACCCATCCAACTCTATTCTTAAAGACTTTACTTTTATAGTATAATAGAAACCCATTCAACTCTATTATGCATTTTTTTCATATAGTGTCATCAGATCTGACCTTGTACCATTCTAAATTTGGGAATTAACAACTATTTGCTAGTAATTACTTCACACATTCATTTTTATTTATTTTCATGCTTTAAATAACTCACATAGTCTAAATATGTGGTTTTAAAAATTACCGTTTAGTTACACTATTTTTATCTTTTGTACATGATGCCAAATCACACAATATTCAAAACACATTTAACACTTGTCTTCCTAAGGCCTGCCTACTTAGATTTCATCACCAAGGGAGAAGCCGACTTGGTTTTATAGCCAAGTATAAACAAACAATTAATGGTATACATTCAGAAAGAACTTCACACCCTTATCATTGTGGGATTGTGAAGAGATGGGGTAGGCCCCAATACTAATCTAGTACCATTGTTAATTTAGATCTCTTTCAACCTAAACATCCTAAAACCATCCATAGATTTCTTTTTAGTACCCTATTTTTATCTAAACTTTCTCATCACACTTAATCAAAACTTTCTAATAATATAATAACACTAAGGGTGACCACTTAGTTAGTGTTTACTTTTTAGTTTATTCCTTACTCTCTGATCATTGAGTTTTTATTACAAAAACTTGCATCAGATAGTGTTAGTGCAAGGTTTTATGCTATGTGCCCTAATTAGATCAAACACATTTAATCAATTAGTTATGTTTTTGATTTCATTTCTTGCTTCAATTACAGTGAAAAAACATTCCCTATTTTAGCATACTATCATTATGTTTGGCATAGTCTATTACTGACTATGTTTTCCCTTATCAATATTACATAATTAACTTGTATGATTGTGTATCCCTTTATGCTACTTTATCTCCTAGTCTATAAGATATATTCAACCTATATGACTCTATATCCATTTCTTTTAGTTAGGTTATATAACTAAGTTGACATATTTGACTTGGTAACCTTATCAACTTGTTTCATACCTTGTCTATAGTATAGAGTCAACCTGTATGACTCTATACTCTTTTTTTCTACTCGATTCTAGTAAAAAATCGACTTGGTAAACTCTATATCCTTCTTGTATATTTTCCTTTACATATTATTTATCTTTCCTTAATATATATCCCTGATCATGAACTTCATGGCAAAAGACAACATTACATTAAACTTAATAGATATGATGAGCTTTACAAACCCCAATATGTTTTCCCATAAGCATCTTATGGCTCCTACCCTCGATGAAAGTAATGTTCATGTATCTAATCACACTACAAACTAAGAGATGCCTCTGCATTCATCTTCAGTTTACAACCCTCTTTTTTCCTTAAGAGATCATCCTAAATCAGAATGTACTCCAATAATGTTATTTTTCATCAATGAATCTCCTCAACATTGATAAAATATCCTTATACTATTTAACATCTTATGATAAGTGTTCAAACCAAGGAGCCCCATTCACATTCCCCCACATCCTCACATGGATGTGGGGACACTAGCTTCTTTGCTTCTCAACCTCTTCCTTCTCTTTTGACGCCTTCTCATACTATGAAATCTTCTTCTCTAATTTCTTTCACCTCCATGCCAAATATCTCTACTAACATGGTAGGTTATATATTTAGTGGGCCTCTTATAAGACTTGTTCTTCTCAATTATTCCAGTAGTGCATCATTTGATACCCATGGTAATCATGCCTCTAATGCTGCTTCTTCTCATCCCTGTACTAGTGAATCTTTTTCCACACAAGTAAATAATGATACTAGTGCCTCACTTAATAATAATACCTCTCAAGATACTAATAACACTCATAGTGGTAGCCAAGCCACTAATACCAATGACAATGTTCTACACAATGCAAATAACACCACTCAAACCCATTAACTTATATTGCAAACTCTTAACCAAATGAACACTTTCCAACCTAACAATGCCAACCAAATGATACAAATTCAAAATCATCTTATGCATATTAAAAATCACCCTCAATAGGTTCTATGGGGAATGCATAACCAAAATGTTCCCCCACCTCTATTGTTAGATTACCATGGTAATCTTTTTCCTCAACCTCCTCTTGTTAACAAAATAATCAAGGACCTTAAAAATGAACCTCTTATGCCTCAAATTACTAACATAGATATAGGATGTATCAAACCTACCATTAGTTACAATGGGTCAATCTATCTTACTCTATCAAGGACCTTAAAAATGAACCTCTTATGTCTCAAATTACTAACATAGATATAGGATGTCTCACACCTACCATTAGTTAGAATGGGTCAATCGATCTTACTATACACTTAAAAACATTTGTAAATCTATACAAAGATTGTGTCAAGTTAAATACTTTTGATTCTATCAAGCTATTATCCAAAACTCTCTTTGAAGATGCTTTATATTGGTATAACCAACTCAAATCTCATTCCATCACTAGTTTGAGATATTTACTCAAATTTCAAACTAGTGACCTCCTTGAAAATAAATTGGCCCATTTTATTAATTGTAAGCAACTTGAGATGAAAACCACACAAAATTTCATCAAACAATGGAAGACCTTGTCTAACAAGTGTGAACACAATATAGAAGACGATAATCTCTTTCATATATTTACCAATGCTCTTTACCCTAAGATGAAATATTGGGTCTAGACTCTCTCTTCATGTACTTTGGAAGAGACCATTTAACAAGACTTAGATTTCCTCATGCATCAATTTGGGCCACCTCAACCTACTATGGGTACTCACATGTTAATAAAAAATAAAAATCATCATTCCACTAATGATGGTGTCACCAATTCTTATGATACCATTCATACCATTCAATATATTTTTCCCAACCAAGCTCTGGAACAAACTTCCCCTCCTAACCACATACCTAATCCTTATTTCTCTTCAACCAATAACATCAATGTTCATAAACCTTTATCGATAGTGGAGTTACAAAATCATCTACCAAGGCCTCTTACATAATAACTTGATCCCACTCATCCCATGAAATCCTAGTATGATCCAAATAAATTTTGTTGGTTTCATGCTCGTTGGGGTCATTCTCATGAAACTTGTAGACAATTACATAATTTGGCTATGTATTTTATCCTTGGTCCCAATTTCAACCATGATTCTATCATTCATAAATGTCAAAAAGCCTATGACATTGCCTTCAAATCCCATGAAATACAAACTAAATGTCAATATTTGAACTAGGATATTGCTCATTTGAACATCTATAATGATCCTCTTATGAATCATTAAGACACCAATGATAAGCCTACTATTTATATCACTAATGTTGAAAATCATATAGACCTAACTCCTGAGGAGAATGTGGTCAATATGACTAATATCTGAATGGTAGTTGCTTTCATTTATTCCCATCCCATCCACACTCCTCAATTGTATCACACTTTTTGTGTTATCTAATATTCTTCCCCAACTCACCTTAGTATAGTTAGGGCAGGAAGACCTTATATCTTTCAATGAACAAATTCCAAAACCTTTATTTAATGACACTTCTCATACCATTTATACTACTTCTCCAACATCTTTATCCAACACCAATGATAATAAAAATTCTATTAACACTTCTTCAAATTTATCTCAAATTAAACCTGCATCAACTACCCTACCCTATCAAGATAATCAAAAAATGTGTCCTCCAATTAAACCTCCTACATCTTATCAACATAAATTCACATACACTTTGGATCTTCCTTTAAAGGAACTCTTTCAACACTATATATCTCTTTCCAACAATCCACTTACGGGTTATGATGAATGGGATCCTATCATGGATCTTACTAATATCCCATCTCAAATCCCATTTCTCAAACTTATGCAGGCTTCTCTATATCATTGTAATGACCTTATGACACTCCTATTCCAAATGAACATCCCTCATCTTCCCCTAGTAGGATGTGAAGCCACCTTATCTATATCAGAAGATAACATTTTAAAATAGTGCAAATAAATGTCCATACACATTAATCAAACAATGGACCCCTATTCATGATTCTAACCCTTGAACCCTTGCTAATCATTCCCTCTCATGAATATCAATGGTTTAAATTTATTATTAAGTCTAATTAAATTTACAATGGTCATTCTAAACTCATCAAGAATATCCCACTTAACCTCTTAGACTCAAATGATGATGAACCTAACAAGATCAATCTCAGGGTCAAAACCTTTGATCTCTCACCTTATCTCATTTCTTAGATTACACCTTATTTAAAGCCACATTCCTTCAACCACCTAGTGATGATATACTTATTGTATTAACCAAGAGTCAACACTCCATTCATCATACCACATCAAATTATAAGGTCATCCCTATCTATGACATTGATCTTTATACACCTAACTATGATGATGGTTATACCTTAGATGATCCATTATTATGAGGTCTTATTCAAGGTTGAGGTGATAATATTATTTGTTATTGTTCCTCTTTGATTTAGTATTTTTTCATATCTTATTGTATTCCATCCTATATAATTCATAATTTTAGCATTTTTCCTCTTGTTCATAGGGTAGATATGGTGCACACAACTCTAGTTTTTGAAGATCCTCATAGGAGTATATCTATGGATCATTCTATGAATATTCCCTATATCTTTACTAAGTACCAAGATCCCTCTAGCTAACTTATCCCTAAGATGATTATGATTATATTTTAACCTTTTGTCCATCCCTCCCCTCCCTCAACTGAGCCCAATTATGATCTTATTCCTACTCACTCTCTAGATGAGTCTCATCTTATTTTTGATCCTATTATTCCTTCAATCACGCCTAGAATAGTCTCTCTTCCAACCCTACCTTCCCTTGGTGATGGTTTACTCCTTCTATCATAACTTGCTCTTTTGCCCACCAAATGGCTTGATCAACCATAATGTGATATTGATAAAGTTTTCAGTCATTGGAATAGAGAATATTCCTTACACAATCCTTCCTCAGATTCCATTTCCACTCCTATTAGTCCACTCATAAAGTCTATTAAAAAGCATATCTACTACTTCCATGGCAAAAATAATCATTCCTTCATGTATTATCATAAGTTATGAAAGTATATAGATATTTTTCATCCCACCATTCCTCATTCCACATATAAGGCTATACTTCCCTTAAAAGTTTTACCTAGATATCTTCCCAATTATGGGGAGGTATATTGTCTTTGGCACCAATGTGGTACTCATCATACTAATCATTATTGAATCCTTCAACTACATCTAAAGGATTACCTCATGACCATTCCTAAGCCTACCATTCTTCCTCCCATAGGTATCCCTCATAAGAAGGATCCACCTTCTTCCCCTATGGCCCCTCAAATTATGGTCCCTTTTTCATCTACATTTTTTCCACTTATGATTCCCTCACCCATGGATCCTCCTTCACTTATGACCCCTTATCCATTTGTGACTCCTTCATCTGTGGTCCATTCCCCACTAATGACCCATTCATATCACATAAAGTGCACTCCCATTCCTTCTCTTCATAATACTCTACATGATAAACCTCATTAGCATGATCCTTCTAGAATTCCTACATTTTGTGTCAAGGAGATTCAACATGAAATATTATTTCAACTTTACCTGAAGATCAATGAGACTTTCATTATAGTCTGAGTTTATATTCATATAGATTTATTATATTATATGTATAATGTATGTGGATAAATATACCAGTATTTATGAACATAAGCATGGTATTATTTTATTTCTTTCTTCATTTTGGATTGGTTTTATTCTCCCAATTTACATTTATCTATTTTATATATAATTTGACATTGTGTCAAATTATTTTTATCTTACATGATGACTCTTATTTCACACAACATGTTGCTTATGATGTCATTTTATTACTTTTGTTTTCTTATGGATTCTTTTCATAATTACATAATTCTTCTCTATGAGTTCCTTTGATATGATTATATTGTTATTTATTTCATGATTGTTCATTATCTTATCTCTATAAAACATGGATAATTATTATTATGACTTGGTTATATCAACCTTACTCCCTTTAGTCATTTCTAACTTAACATGTGATTAGTGAGTGAATAATTTATCTCACTATAATCTCTTCTTACTAGTCCACCTTAGATCTCCTTTTATTACCCTTATTTCCTTTTGTAAACTAATCATACACATGGTTGAGAGTCAAGATAACATGTTGATTCATAGGTAAGTCTACATTTTTATAATGTAATTTAGATAGTGACATTATATTGAGGGGATAAAGATGAATCCAATGGTCCTTTAAGGGAGCATTTATGACATCCATCAAAGAGCACAAGGAACTTAGGAGTTAGATAACTATTCACAAGTATTATTCATATGTACTATTCACTATCACTATTCACTTTCATAATTCATATGTCACTATTCATGGTGATATGATAGGTGGTGTAGGTGATGATGTAGCAAAGGAAGTGACTTGTGGATGATGTGGAATGGCCCATAAAGGATATCACATGATATGTGAGTTACATGGGAAGGTATGTGTCTAATTTATATGGATTCACATTGATTTGGCATGTAAATTACTTTTAGAGAAGTCAAAAGATGATTAAATCTTGTTTAGGAATCTTAGGTGCACATGGGAAAGAAGATAAACTTTACTATTATAAATTGCTCTCACATGTATGAATAAGGTTTCATTTTTTTTGTAGCATTGTCAATGATGTCATGAATTTGTATAGGTGAGTAGATGAATATCCTTGATAGTCTAAGTGACAATGACAAAGTGTGTAATGTGCTTGTCCTAGTATTCTCAAAGTATGATTGGTTGATCTTCTATTTTGGTATGGTAGAGATGTTCAAGGATGAGTATGGATTATTTATCATGTGAAAAATCTCCCTAAGATGTTTTATAATCTTTGAGTTCTTGTGTACATGAGTGGATTTCATCTAGTTGATCATTATTGTAATCTAGACATTTTGGGTCTAGTGGTAAAAAATCTAAGTTGGTAGTTTGATGATGTCACCATTTCCATATCTTGATGAGCTAGGAGGAGTTGGTAATATGGTTGTGATCACATTAGTCCCTATATTTTATGCACTAAATCTTAGGTAATGTACCTAAATGTTGTTAAAGATATATGGGTGCAAAGTTGGGCTCCTAGGTAGTTTGATAGTATTTTCCCATACTTAGACAAATTTACATGAGGCAAAAAATAATCAATTAGTTTTATGGTGGAATATATCACATGTGTGAAAATTTTAGGATAAAGTGATCATATGGGTTTGTTTAATATTGTGACTAATTTTTATGCACTAAATCTCAAGTCATGTGCCTAAGTGAGAAAAAAGATATGCAAGTGCAAAGTTACGCTCCCAGGTAGTTTGATAGTATTTTCCCATACTTAGCCAAAGTTGCATGAGGAAATAAAAAGATAATTAGCAAATTTTATGATGCCATATATTGCATGTGTGTACATTTAAAAACAAGATGATCATATGGTTTTTTTAATTTTTTTATCGTAGCTGATTTGTGATAAATTTTAGATCATACATTGAAGTGCATCAAAAGATATTCATGTGAAAAGTTGGTCTTTTAGACAATTCTTGACATAGTTGGCTCTATGATAGATAAATATGAGAAGAAATTTTAATTTCATTAAATATCACACATGTGAAGGTTTCAAGAGTATTTTGACACATGGTTGTATTTTCCTATGTAAGGAGAACATATGGTCCATATTTGAGAACATGTGAGTGAGCGAGGTAAAAGATATGACTATAAATTTTTTTCCTTATAGGTATAAAAACAATGTTCCCATACTTATTCAAAATTTCACAAGTTAAAGTTTGAGCAACATCGACAGAGTACGTTGTTCTAAAAAGTTAGGAAGTAGTGAGATGGTGCCATGTGTTTAATGTTTAATGCCGAGTAGAGATAAATATCAAGATTATTCCAAGGATAAACCTATAATAATGTGATAATACAAATATATATCAATGGTGTGTATTAAATTTAAGAGGTCAAAGTGATAGTTGTTTAGAATTGTTAAAGATTGATCTACATACAAGATATCGATTAAGTGAATGAGGTCAAAGTTGCAAGATTACATGAGATGAGGTCAACATGTTAAAGATTTAAAATTTGAGCATTGGTGTGATTGTGTTAATGTTTGAAGAATATCAATGGTGTGTATTTAATCTAAGAGGTGAGGACACAATATGTGACCATGGTATTTGAGGTTCAACTATGACTGTTTGCATTTGAATATTTGAATTTATCGAGGAAAAATGAGTGATCTATATTTTTGCCATATCTTTTGATCTATGCATAATTTTATCATGGTTTAAAAAGTGAAGTTGTTGAAGACTCTAAGTTTCATCTATAAAAATAGATTTAAAAATCTGAAAGTGAATATATTCATAGTTATGAATGTTTAAAGTTGACTATGTTTTTGTGTATGTCCTGCAAGTGACCCAGAAAGGATAATTAAGCTTGTATTGATGTTATTTTGATGGCTCATGTTGACTTAGATATTATGGAATTTTTTAGACTCCATGATGATGATCTACATGCATTATGAAGGTTCGATCAATCATATATAGTATGAATTAAGGTTTAAAAGTTGATTGTGTTTCATTCATGGTGACTGTATACATAGAATGTTGTTTAAGCACATTATGCTTTAGTAGAAGAGTGTTTTGGTGGCTATGATCATTTAAATATGTCAAAAGAATCATCTATAATAGGTACAGGAATTTATCAGTGGTCCTATTTTCTGATTTTGTTTAGTGATGTGATGAATGGGTGAATAGGTCTCCATGAGACCTATAAGGTCTAAAAGGGCCTTATTAAAATGTGTAACTACTTAAGGATGACCCATAGATGTTATGGAAAAGCTATGAATTTTGTTTTCAAGTTTTATCTTGATGTGATAGATTCCTTAAGGATTAATGCATGCCTAATGGCTGACCAAGGTAGTGATTATCATGTTTACTCTATAAATAGTGAAACCAAATGTGTTGGTTTCTAGACTTGAGTGAGAAACTTGGGAGAGATTTGAGAGAGGATTTTATTTGTGATTTATGGAGTGAATAATGGGTAGAGTTACATATTTATGATTTTAATATTAGAATAGATTAAGGACTATTTTTATGAATTATAGGTCATAATTCAGTTGGTATAATAGTGCTCTTGTAGATTGAGTACAAGCGAAGGTGAAGAGTGAAAATCAGAGGTCCATCATTAGGTGTTGAAGACATTAGTTCAAAGGTGGATGTATTCATAGGTGTTGTGTAATCTCAACATATAAAGTTTTTTTAACCTCCTTGCAAGGTGAAACTTTCTAAAATTTTGGTTTTTATTGTAGCTCAACTAGACAAGTGTTGTATCACCTTGTAGGATTGTAGTCTCAATAAATAGGGATGGTAGTTCCTTGATCAATTGTATCTATTGTAAATCAATTATTGTTATTATAGAATAGTATTAAAATTATATCTTCTAGTTGGTTTTCTCCCCCAAAAGGGTTTCCCACATATGTCATGTGTGATGTGATTGATCTTGCATTATATCTCTTGCTCATTGTTATGAATAAAGTGTATACTTCATGAATACTTATGGTAATTGATTAAGTGTTTGTAAATATCAACATTGAATTTGGATTAATTTGGCTCACTGATTCACCCCCCTCTTAGTTATTATACCTATAACACTTTTTGGTGTCACATTAAAGGTGGGATACAAAGACAAAATGGGGTGGCTAAATGTGATCCACTTTCACCATTTAAATGTGAGGACAAGCTTTAAACTATTGATCACATGTGTGAAGGTGGGGCACCAAAGTTGAATTCACATGAGATGGCTAATCTTTCCCCCTTAATTAACTCATTTTTGACTAAGTTACACATGAAGATAAATATTTCACATAGAGTTATCAAGTTTAACATGGAATGTGGTGTAATTTTCCTCTCTCTCTCTCTCTCTCTCTCTCTCTCTCTCTCAAATTTTCTATATAATGAGATATCTTTCCTTATAAATGCATCTTTTTCAAAACATAAAACCTCCCACCCCTTTTTATGAACTTGAACATTGGTTCAAATTTTTGAAAACTTGGAGGAAAGATATTCACAAGTTTGTTAGTTTTGGTGGTGGAATATTCTCCCCTATTTGGTTGTTGATGGTTTCATTCAAAAACCATATCTATACTTCATTAGTATGCCTCATTTTGTGTTGTAATGGTTGTAAGTTTGTCATAGTTTTATGTTATATATTTGTAAGAGTGTTTTAAATATATTATAGTTGGAAGTGTTGGGAGTAGTCCATTCTATGATCTAAATGAATTTATAAATTATGATTTGGTGTTATACAAAATTTTCTATAAATGCATTCCTTGGAGTAGTAATGTTGTATGTAAGTTGTCATTATTAATCACAGTTATACAAATATGAAATTTATAGTGTCTTGGGTGATTTAGGAAATGGTTTGTTAAGTAAAGTTAGTTTTTAGTAAATATCCCCTAAAAGGTATATTTCTATGGTATTAGAGCTAGTGATCTTTCCATCTTATTGGAGTTATAACTTTTGCTATAGTTTTTAAAGTTACATGATCAATTATATTCATTTTTTTATTAGAGTTCAGTAAATATAAAGTTTGAAAACTTGAAAGTGAGTGGAAATCATGAACCAACTCAGTGAAGAATAGGTTTTGAAGGAATACCAAATAATGGGAGTAGAGTTGCATGCTTCAATGTCATTTACATATTTCATGAACTACAAGGTATGGAATAGGATTTACCTAGCAGGATATAATCTTGAGTTTTTAAATCAATCAAAGGATGTCTTACTCAACCTAAAGGAAGTTGAGAATTGTTTTTCTAGGATAGACTAGTCAGTTTCTAAGGATTTTCTAAGGGAAATGAAACCATCAATGAGTTATTTGGTTACACCCAAACTTAGGAGACACTGAGATGAACTGAAACTTGTAGTCACTAATTGCCTTAGTGAAATTATGAGAATAACACTACTTATAAATCCTTATGGTAACAGTATCTTGAAGAATGTTTTCAAGATGATAATTAAAAGTTTTTGGGGGTTGTCTAACATTAGAATTAATTATTTTACAAATCATGTATCAATTCTTTAAAATTTTTAAAAAAATAAATTATGTAACATCATATTATATATTGGTTATGATGTGATTATTTATGAAATGTTTCAAATCTTTTGGACTATTATTAATAAGGGTCATTCAGATAATGTCATAACTTCCATGAAAATTATTATGCCTCTAATTTTGGATGAGGATGATGGTATTTCCAAGCTAATTTTAGTTTACTTATTGTTTGTTTGGAAGAAAGACCATGATGTTTCACTTGTAACACATGAGTTTTCAAAGGAATTGTTTAGACAAAATATGGAAAAATTGAAAAGTTATTTGATGGAAGGAGAATTGATTTCTTGTGGTTTACAAATACATGTTCTCCTAAAATTAGCATGGATTCATTGGAAAGTACTCTATTAGATCTTTTAGAAGCATAAATTCATCTTATTGTTGGTATCCCAAGGCATGACAATGATATTTTATTAAATACTAATGATTGCATGCACAAACAAAATAAAGAGGAAGTTAAGGATAAAAACACATCACTTGTTAAAGGAGCAAGTGGAAATATTTCCTTATTCAACTCACACTCATAATTCCACTAGGGAATGAGACAATGCTACACTATCCATGGTATAAAAGGTTTGGTGACATATCAAACTCATTTTTCCACACATTACCATTTCAAATGTTTTGTCATCATAGGAGGTCTGATAAAAGTGGAGTGAAAATAAGGCATATAATTTTCAACATAGAGCATGGGGATCCCTAGGCTTAGGTTGATAAGTGTTATGGCCAAAGGGTGTAGGATCCCAAGAATATTATAAGATGTATAAAGGGTAACAATTCTAATTTCCACATATTTTTAGTTGTTCCTTTCACTAAAGTAAGGAAAAAATTAGAATTAATTTCAAATAAGTTTTCTAATTTTAGATTTGAGGTCCAAGTATGATTACTTATGTGTTGGAGATTGGATATGACTACCCTCTAGTCAAAATCCATAGTATGGTTGATAGAATAAAAAAATTATTCCCTCTTGTTTTTTTTAATCCATAGGATAATCATGTTCTTAGGAGGTATGCTAAGATGTGTATGAAAGGCAAAGACAGAAGTTACATCTGTGATCATGTGGATTTTCCAATTCAAGTCCAAATTTGTTGGTGCATATGAGATATAGAAAGCTTGGTAAGGATCAAGGTAAATATATTCTACTCATTTTTAGGATAGCCTCATCCAAAGATGGAGATTCATATCTTGTTAAGCATCATATGTACCCTTGATTTTTCAAATTTTGAATTAAGGCAATGGTACATGGATAACTATGATGAGAGACTTGGGAAACATGCTTGGAATGGGTAATATAAATGGGAGAAAAATACAATTTTTGGAAAATTATGGTACGGTTGGCCTCCCCATGAATACATTCACTTGGAAGGTATGATTTTATATTTATTTAAAGTTGGTTGTTACATGGTGAGAGGTGATCCGTATCCCTTATTGATTATGGGGAAGTACTTGCAAAATTTTTAGATAATGGAGATGAAAATTAGAGTATCACAACATATACATGATGGATCTAGTTCTTTTGGAGTATATTATTTGAAATAATTGTCTCATATAGATATTCAATCAGATATTTCCATGTGGATGTTGTGGATTCCTTTTCAATCAGCCAACTCATGCATTCATTTTCAAATTTACAAATAAATTGGAGATAAATTTTATTTTGAAATTGGAGAAACACTCAATGTGTTACAATGAAAGAGTTTTTAAATAGTTGTCTCATTTACAAGGTGTTTACTTTCAAAAAATGATAATGTGAGTTATTGATTTCAGTCTTGAACAACTACAAGAAGATACATTATGTTGAGGTGATCTCCAATGAGGAAGAGACCGTAGATCCAATAGATTTTATAAATGATTAAGATCACCAATTGGGTTTCAAGGATAAGATTACCAAGGAAGTTACACTTTCTTCTCTATAATACACACTAAGGTATAATTCCTTCAAGTTCCTAGGAGTTTTGTGTGGATACAGAGTCAAAGTACTTCTAGATGGTGGTGGTATTCATAATTTCATTGATGAGGGATTATTGGTAAAGAGAGAACTACATGTTGAATAATTTTAAAGGCTTTTTATGCTAGTAGATGATGGGTTTAACATCCCTTTTAAGAATAATAATAATAATAATCTAAACATCCTCATTGGTGAGCATATAATTTGTGATGATTTTTATCCTTTTGGTTTAGGTGGGACTAACATAGTGTGCATAGTCCAATGATCATATTCACTATGATAAATTCATAAAAACTATCAGACCATGGAGTTTATCTCTTAGAATAAAGGGAAATACATAAAATTTAAGAATATTTTTGTATTTTTAGCTTGTCAATTATAGATAATTCCTTTTGCAAGTGTCATGCATCATAGTGTGATAAACAGGAAAATGTGCAAACCTCATAGATTGATTTGGGATCCTAGAAATTTATTAGGTTCTATCTGGGATCAATTAGAGCTAAGTTTTGATTACTTGGGGACAAGAAATATTAAGGAGGGAAGACTTGTAATGTCCCTTTTTTATAACCTTCCAACATTTTTTGGAGAGTGCCTACATTTTTAGAATGTAATTTAAATAGTGACATTGTAATCAAGGGATCAAGATGAATACAATGGTCCTTTTAGGGAGAATTTATGACATCCATCAAATATCATGAGGATATTAGGAGTGAGATCATTATTCACAATTACTATTGACTATCACTATTGACTGGCATTATTCATGTGTCACTATTCATGGTGACATAACAGGTGATGTTGGTGATGATGTAGCAGAGGAGGTGACTTGTGGATGATGTGGCATGGCCCATGGGGATCTCAAATGAGATGTGAGTTACATGGGAAGGTATGGGTTAAATTTATAAGGAGGTCCATTGATTTGTAATGTGAATTAATTTTTGAGAAGTTGAAAGATTATTAAAGCCTGTATGGGAATCTTAGGTGCACATGAGAAAGAATACAAAACTTTAATATTATATATTTCTCTCACCTATGTGAGTAAGGTGACCTTTTCAATGTCACATGTAATGTGGGATACAAAGAAAAAATATGGTGTCTAATCTTGTGATCCAATTTTACCATTTGAATATGAGGACAAGATTCACACTATTGATCACATGTGTGAAGGTGGGCCACCAAAGTTGGAGTCACATGGGGTGGATAGTCTTGTCCCTTTTAATGCCTTATTTTTAACTAATTTCAACATGAAGACAAACATTTCACATGGATTTACTATTCTTGACATGGAATGTGGAACAATTTTCCTCTCTCTTTGAAGATTATCCTTTTTCTTCCTCTCTTTCATACATTTTCTATATAATGAGAGATCTCTCCTTATAAAATAATCTCTTGTAAAACATAACCCCTCCCCCCCCGCCATTTTATGATCTTGAACAATGGTTCAGCTTATTTAAATCTTGGAGGAGATATCTTCACAAGGTTTTTGGTTTTGGTGGTGGAAGATTCCTCCCTAGCTAGCTATTGATGGTTTCATTCAGGAACTATATCTAGACTTCATTGGAACATGCCTCATTTGGTGTTGTAATGGTTGTAGGTTTGTCATAGCTTTATGTTATCTATTTTTAAGAGTGTTTTAAATATATTTTAGTAGGATGTGTTTAGAGTAGTGTGTTATTTGTACCCACCATTTTTATCTTTTATAATCCATTCTATGATCTAAATGAATATATCAATTATGATTTGGTGTTATAAAACATTTTCAATGAATGTATTCCTTGGAGTAGCAATGTTGTATGTAAGTTGTCATTGTTAATCATATTTATAGAAATCTGAAACTTATAGTGTCTTAGGTGATTTAGGAAGTAGTTTGTTAAGTAAAGTAAGTTTTTAGTAAATATCCTCTAAAAGGGATATTTAATTTCTTGATCATAACTATCAACATGAGTTAATATTAATACCACACTTGTTTTCCTACATAGCCTTGTGCCTATAGAAAATAGGTATCCTTTATATATTGATGGTCACTAGTCATTTAGTGTCTTTCTATGTCATTAGTGTGCCTCATGTCTCATAAGGTCATCTCATAAGACACCTATGTTATGTTTTCTACATTTCCTATTTCATTCCCTACAGTCCTAATATTTCTCCTTGAGAAATATTATTTTTTTCACTAATCACTCTCCTAGGGATCCCATTTGTGACTTGCAATGTAAAACCTTAGATAGGACTAGGCCTTCCTCAAAAATTACCAAATTTTCATATCATTATTCCAAACATCCCATTTTAACATTATTTTCACCTCATTAGTTTCCCCTTTATGAGTTGAAGTGTAAGAAAATGGATAGGACCTAGTCTTCCTCATAAATATTTCCAATACCCAAGTTAAAATGAAATTACATGTGCCAAATTTTAGATAAGGCATGATTGATTTAGTAATGTTTTATGCTTTACTTCATTAATATTTCTATTTTATATTCTTATTTTTTGATTGCATGTAAGAGTAAAACCATTTTTATTAAGTTATTCATACTTCCCAACTTGAAATAGTGTGATTAATTTAAGTACATTTTAACAAATTTGTTTCTCTTTTATACTTGTTATCAGCCCAAGTTAAACCCTACTAAAGCAGATTGCTCAAATCTATTTCAAACATGGACTAAAATTAGATTGGTCTACATGCTATGGGATACCTATATCTTAGACCAAACCTCTAGACTATGAGGCTAACTCCTTTTATATATCACATCTAGATATATTAATAAAACCTACTTTGATTTTGGGGTGAAAAGCGTTATAAAGATAACAAAAAGGGAAATCCTATACTAGTGATGGTGATGGACCTATATTTCTAATTCATCTACTCAATTTTGTACTTATACAACACTAATGAACCAAAAATGGACTAAAAGACTATATATAAGGTTTATTATGAAATAATTTTCATTTGGAGGTCTTGATGAATGACTATATCCTGGAGGTAAAGTGAGAGAGGTCTGCTTTGAGACACTTTCAACCTTGTTACACTACAACTTTGATGATCAACCTTTAAAACTTTATGTAACCTACATAAGACAAATCATCAATAGATAGGTGTGGCAAGGACATGCTAAAGTAAGATTCATACAACTTTTACACATCTGAACAAGCATATACACACTTTATGTCAATCATAAAGATGTTTCAAAAATCCATTTTATTGATTCAAGTGGTTATAATGTTTTATCTTGGTAAAGTTTCCTCAATGCCCAAAAGAGGGATCTTGAAAAAAGGCTTTAAATCTTGAATATAAATAATAATGAATAGATAAGAAGCTAAGAGAATTACATAGAGGAAAATAATAGATCCATATATGAGTATCAACTCAAGTACTACTTTAGTTATCATTCATTGTAAATAGTCCTCCAAATATCTCTTCTTGTTTAATGTTCTTGCATGCTCCTTGAGTCAGCTATTTGGCATTGAAAACAAGGTGGTGGGACATAGTTGAATTTTTCAAACTTATTTTTAAGCATGATACACCATTTTTTATCAAATAAATTCTCTTAACATAATATCAAGTTAAGTGAATAACTCATTCCTGCTTTAAGACTTGGAACATGCATTTCATTATTAGTTAAGGATGAGTTAACTCATGATTGACACTCAATGGTCAAGTATGCATGTGATTGACACTTAGATACTAGTTATAACATGTGATTTATAATAAAATATATATTATTAATAATGATATATCCATATAAAATCATTTTTTATCCCTTTTATGCCATTCTTAACTTTACTTGATAAACCAAGCAGGTTTATTAGGCCAATTAGGCCTTGTAGCCTAATTAATTTCACTTAATGGCCATAATAACATGCATTAAAAATTTTAAGCCTAAAAATATGGTAATTTTGAGACATTAATCAATGACTCACATTATTAAATGGTTCATCTTGGGCAAACAACACCTATAATTTGGTCAAACTAGTTGACTAGGTCAGTTTGTCATCCACATTTGTAGACTAGTTGATTAGAATAAGTTCATACAGTAATTTAAAAGAATTTTTTTATCATATAATGATTTTTGATGTATAAAAAGTTATAAAAATAATATCCAATGATTGGAATCATATTAAACTTCTTTATACCTCTATTTTTTCATTTTCCCTAAAAAATCGATATTTTTGATAGGTCTGTATGGTTTCATACATCATAGTAACATGGATAGGACCCTATATATTCATGTTTCAAGATTTTTTAGGATTATTCATGATTTTTTGAGTGCAATAAACTTCACTTTTCTCAAAACTAGTTTATATTAGGGTTTAGGGAGGGTTTTAGAGTTGAACCTTCATAACGATGGTTCATAAAGTACAGACCTCCAAAACAAAAATTATTTACATTGATATTTATTCCATATAACCCTTAATATTTCTTGATAATCTTAGGTTCCCATTCAAAATATATGGAAAGATACATACATAGAGAAGTTTGCTTGTAGGGATCTAAATGCATTTTGGACATACTTATAGTCTTAGTAATGGTTCATAAACCCAAGATCATAAATAAATCTCAATCCTCATGGATTTAAATTTCATATGGGTCATAAAATAATTATAAAATAATTAAATGAAACTCCTCCTATGATGAAAGATATGAGCTCTGAAATAGATAGCTCAAGATGAATGTGTTGGCTATGTAAGTTAAATAGTTCCTTAAGGAAAAAATGACCTTTAAATTATGTGTATATTATTTAAATATCCTTCATTGGACTTGAAAAATCCTCTTACTCCTTATAAAAATGTCATATTTCTTGATAGAGTTTGAAGGTGCCTCATGGTGATATAGCCTTCTAGGCCTAAAATTGGTTTTAGGCCTAATTGGCCAAATCTGAGTGTTGGAGGTCTGAGTGACCTATAGGATTATTTGGTGAGGGGGGGGGAATATCATGATACATTTTTTTTAAATTTTTTATTTCCTTTTTTAATTCCTTTTGTTTCTCAAACTCCACATTGTCTTGATGGTCTTTTAAGACTGTTGTAGGAATGATTGTTTACACTATGTGTGTGGGCTATTTTGAGGCCTGAAAGGTTATTTATTCTTTAAATAAAATTTTAATGAAGTTTTAAACCTATAAAATATGTTATTATAGTGATATAAATCCTCAATATCAATCTCCATCCTTTCAAATCCCTATACTCTCTTCATCTCTCTACCTTAGGGTTTTCAAGCAGTCATAACTTCTTAACCCTTGGGTGACTAAGTTTGGTGACTTTGATTGAAAAAATTGAGATATTATTTATCATGGTATGATTTATTATATTATATTAGCTTTATAACATTATAATAAAATTCTTTATTTCTTCAAATACCACCCAAAACACATGGATGCCACCATTAATACACATGCATGTCTTAGCTTTCTCATCTTAAACTTACCCTCAAGGACATATTTTTTTGAAATCATGAGTATGATCACTCTTAATATGTGTTTTAAAATTTTTAAACCACATTAAATTTTTTCATAAAACCTCCCCTTAATTTTAAACCCTTTGTCAAACTTTAAAGCCCTCTAAGAAGGTCTCCTAGCTCCATCTTTGACTATTAACAGACAAGCATATGACTGTGACAAAATAGTAGATGCTTCCATTATTTATGTAACCTTAATAAGGTGATGGGTAGATAAAATTACTCATGAAAATAATTTTTACCATGTTTTATATCTATATCAACATATAGAGGCCTCAAGATGCATTTTCCTAAAATTAGCTTAGGTTATTTGTGTTTCCAATAGGTATATGATTGAGTTTTCCTCTTTTCATATTTGTCACTATGTCTAAGAATGATTCTATGGATTAATTAGGATATAAAATTCTTATTCAAATGATTCTTGCCTTTTACTAGTCACTTTTTAGTCTTATATGCCCCATCAAAATTGTTAAGCATGGGATATACTGATAGGGAGTGAATCAGTATATCATATATCTTATAAATCTTTTCCTTAACCAAATTTCACTTAATCAAACATTCAAGATATGCAATAAAATTCAAATAATAAACACCACACAAAATAGAGAGAGACACCAGATATAACATGGAAACCCAATGTGGGAAAAACCATGGAGAACAATCTCAAGTATATGAATGAGCACCAACCCCTTTGCTGAGCACCAACCCAGAAACTATTCATGAGCACCAACCCACAGGAGCACCACACCCCTTTGTTGAGCACCAACCCAACTGCTATTCATGAGCACCAACCCCTTTGCCGAGCACCAACCCAGCAACCCACATGAGCACCAACCCATAAGAGCACCAACCCATTTGTGTATACCACACACCTATCTCTCAATATTGTTATCTCAACAAATGATAGATCAATACAACATCTCTTTCCTCTGTCTCACCTTTGCTCTTCTAAGCTAGATATAAAAAATACAAATCATATTCATCTCTCACAATTGCTCTTCTAAGCTAGATATTAAAATATCAAATCAACCTATATCTCTCATATTACAAATGGCTTCTCAAGCCTTTTATTTATAGCTTTCCAAATGACCTTTGGCCTTCCCCCTTTGTGACCCTTCAATCCTCATGTAAAATGATGCCAAAATTGTATGGCCCTTCATATTATTGCCTTTTAAAAGTCATGTGGTGACCCTTCATGACCAAAAACGTCCTTCCATCTTTTGTCGTCATCTTGGTGACTTTTTGTATTCCTTAAAGTGTCCCTTCATGAGAAATTGTGCTCTTACTCTTTTGTCTTCACTTGGTGACTCTTGGAATTCCTCCAAATGACTCTTCATGGGAAAATGCATCCCATCCTTCTTTTGTCTTTACCCCATGTCTCTTTGACTTCTCCATGGGCCCTTATTTTGTCTCATATGCAACCAAAAATATATTCATTAATATTAAATAAATATTAACTCATATTAGCCAAGATATATTTATTACAAATAACATTAAATGCAATGGGGCCTTTATCACCAATAATGCTAGGCCTTTGACATCAATGACAATATTTCCAACAATCTCCCCCTTTGTCATTGATGGCAACCTCAATCCTGAAACTTCCATATCATGTCACCTGCACATACGATCATTTGAAAACATATAGTAACTCCCCCTTACTGTAGCAACCTGTACCTATTCCCTGTACCTATTTTTTACACCTGTACCTATTATTCTCCCCCTTTGACATCAATGGAAAAGGGCCTACCTAGAGCTAACACTTAGATCCCCCTCAACTGATGCTTAATATCAATGGTAAGAAGTAATAGAAATTACTCCCAACTCCTCTCACCGATCTTTGAATATATCCTTTGACTGTGCCTTTGAGAAGATATCTGACAAAACATATACATTGTTCCCTATCCTTTGAGCATCTACAATTAACTCATTTTAATCTTTTCTTCTAATCTCACAACCTTCTTTATGAAACTTCAATATGTATCCTTGACCACATATTTGACTAACACTCAACAGATTATGCTTAAGACCTTTTACATATAAAACATTCTTAGTCTTAGTTCTACCATAATCCAAACTTAAAGTACCTTTTCCAGCTATCTTGATAGTGGTTTTATCTCCAAATCTCACTGTACCACCATTGATCTTCTTTAAAGATATGAATTTACTTTTATCTCTTGTCATATGCCTCAAACATCCGCTATCAATTAACCATGGTTGATCTTTACATCTTACATGCAAAGTTGTCTGAACCATCATATAATGTTCATGTTGTTTCTTTTTCCATGAACATGTTTGAACCTTCTCCCTGATGAATGGAGCTTTAAGACTCTGATCCTTCTTCTTGATGAATGGAGCTTTGAAGCTCTAATCCTTCTTGACTGACTCGAACACACTTCTACAATACCGAGCTATGTGTCTAAAGTTGTTGCACTTGTAGCATACTATGGTCTCTTCATCAAAGCTTGATAGAGGAGCAAAAGAGTTGTGGCTTCTACTTGACTCTACTTGACTTTTCTTCTCCTTATTTATGAAATTGTTAGCTCTTTTTCTACATTCTAATTTCTTGTGACCATATCCATTACAATAAAAACAATAGCCATAAAAATAAGATCTATCTGTATATCTCTGCCCTGATTGCATTTTGTAGCTTTGTTCTCTCTAGCCTTCTCTATTTGAAATGTCCTCTATATTCTTCACTTCTCCCCTTTTTGTTTCCTCTTGTGTAAGAGCTTCAACATAACTCTATTTCCTTTCAAAACTGATCCTTGTCTTATCTAAATTTTCTTTTTGACTTTTCAATATTTTATTCAACATGTTAGTGCTATCTTCAAATTTTGAATCATTGACTACTTTATCACTGACTACTTTCTTAATATCTTCTTTTAAAGAGGCAATTTCAATAACATACCTTTGACATTCTTTTCTTGCTATTTCCAATGGTGTTGTGAGGTCTTCTTCATTCTTCTTGGCTTCTTCAAAGTGTGCTTGTAGATCTTCAATCATTTCCTTTGACTCTTGTTCATTTTTCTTGATCTGGCACTTTAATCTTTGATTCTTCTTCTAAATAGCTTCTAACTCTTATAAGGCACAAATGAGCTCTCCTTCCATATTCAATTCAGCTTCCTCCTCTTCTTCTTCTTGATCTATAATCTCTTCTTCTTCTAAATCAATGACTCCACTATCTTCGCCTGAGCTAGGATCCTTAGAATATAGGCTCTTCTTCTAGAATCCCTTCATAGATTTGCATTTGAAATTCTTATTGTATGTAGGCTTTTCTTCTTCATCATCATTAACCTTATTCGGGCATCTAGATGAAAAATGTCTAATCTTTCCATAATTAAAACATTTAAAAGGTAATTTTCTTTGATCTTTACTTATTCCTCTTTTCAGCTTGTGAATGAAAATTTCTCCATTGTCATCTTCATCGTCACTAAAACTATCACCTGATTCTTGAATCTTAGCTTTCTCCTTCTTTGATGTCTTGAAAGTTGCTTCTCTCTTTGAGGGTTTATCTTGTTCTGTCCACATCTCATATGCTGTGAGAATACCTTGAAGCTCATCCATCTTTAGCTTGGCCAAATTATTCATCTCCTCGATTGCCAAAACCTTTGCATCATATCTCATTGGTAGAGATCTCAAAACCTTTTGCACCACCGTTGACTCATCCAATGATTCTCCAAGACCTTAAAATTGATTTACTATCTGATCAACTCACAAGAGATAACTTGCTATATCTTCTTCTTCTTCCATCTTCCAACTTTCAAACTACCTTCTAAAAGTCTGTAGCTTAGCTTGCTGAACCTTTCCATCACCTTTGTAAATATTCTCAAGTTTTACCCAAGTTTCATGAGTAGATTTACATTGCATAACTTTAACAAATTTAGATTCACATAAATTACATAAAATAACATTTAAATCTTTATCATTACATTCACTTGCCTTCTTTTTTGTTGGAGTAATTGCAATTTTTTGTGGCTCTTTATATTCCTCCACCACTACTTTCCATATGTCAAATCCAAGGTCCATCAAATAAACCTTCATTCTCATTTTCCAAAAAGCATAATTCATCCCATCAAACAAAGGTGCCTTATTTGTATAAAATCCTTCATGTGACCTAGCCATCGTGCTTTCCTAATCTACCTTTAACCTATAAAACTTTTCAAAAAAAAATCGACTCTACTACCAATTATTAAGCATGGGATATACTAAGAAGGGGGTGAATCATTATATCATATATATGTTATAAATCTTTTCCTTAACCAAATTTCACTTAATCAAACATTCAAGATATGCAATAAAACTCAAACAATAAACACCACACAAGATAGAGAGAGACACCAGATATAACGTGGAAACCCAATGTGGGAAAAATCATGGAGAACAATCTTAAGTATATGAATGAGCACTAGCCCTAAAAATATTCACAAGCCAAGCTTTCAGGAGCACCAACCCCTTTGTTGAGCACCAACCCAACAACTATTCATGAGCACCAACCCATAGGAGCACCACACCCCTTTGTCGAGCACCAACCCAGCTACTATTCATGAGTACCAACCCACATGAGCACCAACCCCTTTACTAAGCACTAACCCAACAATAATTCATGAGCACCAACCCATAAGAGCACCAATCCCTTTGCTGAGCACCAACCCAACAACAATTTATGAGCACCAATGCATAAAAGCACCAACCCCTTTGTGTATACCACACACCTATCTCTCAATGTTGCTATTTCAACAAATTATAGATCAATACAACATCTCTTTCCTCTCTCTCATATTTGCTCTTCTAAGCTAGATATAACAAATACAAATCATATTCATCTTTCACAATTGCTCTTCTAAGCTAGATATTACAATATCAAATCAACCTCTATCTCTCATATTACAAATGGCTTCTCAAGCCTTTTATTTATAGCTTTCCAAATGAACTTTGGCCTTCCCCCTTTATGACCCTTCAATCCACATGGAAAATGGCACAAAACTTGTATGAACCTTCATATTCTTGCCTTTGAAATGTCATGTGGTGACCCTTCATGACCAAAAACGTCCTTCCATCTTTTGTCCTCATCTTGGTGACTTTTCGTATTCCTTAAAGTGTCCCTTCATGATAAATTGCACCCTTACTCTTTTGTCTTCACTTGGTGACTCTTGGACTTCCCCCAGATGACTCTTCATGGGAAAATGTGTCCTATCCTTCTTTTGTCTTTACCTCGTGGTTCTTTGACTTCTACGTGGGCCCTTCTTTTGTCTCATATGCAACCAAAAATATATTTGTTAGTATTAAATAAATATTAACTCATATTAGACAAGATATATTTATTACAAATAACATTAAATGTAATGGGGCCTTTATCACCAATAATGCTAGACCTTTGACATCAATGACAATATTTCCAACAAAAAACATCATATCTCTTCATATGCCCTTAAACCTTACATCCTACCAACATTGACTATAGGTGAAGATATTAAAATTAGGCATTGTTATGAAACCTTTAGCATTATAATCACTTTTTATTTTTTATATAATTCTTCATGATGTTTTTATTCATCATGTTGACTTGAAATAGTAATTTTTTTCTCTTCTACAACTCTATATAGTCAAAATCCCTCAATGCCTATAGATGTTAAGTGACTTATAACCTCATGTAATAGTCAAAGAGTTATTAATGGTGATATCTTCTTGTCCTTCCAAGAACTATCACTTATTTAGTTGGAACCAAATTTGTCTTAAAAATCTTTACCTTATCCTTCACCTAAGGTTGACTTTTTTTTACCCATGAGTGAAATAAGCCTTCTTATTTTGATGCACTATATGGAGTTAGTCTTCATTTTCACTCTCAAGGTATTTTTTTCTCTTTAGGCAAGATTCCTCTATAGTTTCCTTTCATGATTTAGATAGTTTGAACCTTCTCATAGTGAACGAAACCCTGTCCTCATTAAACACAACATTGATACTAATCTTCTCAATAGGTGGATGTAGGTGTACATTTCAAAGATGGCCTTGAATATAGATATTTCTTGGATCATTTCATATCCACATAATTAGCTTCCCTAATAACCTTGAATATTGACTAAAATTTTAATTAGGCTCAAGGTTTCTTAAAAAATATTATCATCCTCCATTAGTGTTGAAACTAAATTTGTGTCCCTAAAATAGGCCTATAGATGCTTTATAAGTTCTTAACTATATGTTTAATTATTTTCACTATCTTAACATGAAAAAATGGCTTAGTATTTCCTTGAGTGGTCCATGAACCTATTCAAAGATTTTAACTAGGTTCAAACATCCTTCATATCTGTGTCAACATTTTATCTTGAAAAATGGATGATCTTCATATAGGCTTGATTATGTATAGAAATTTGGGCCTTGTATGGACTATATGTAGGTTTTAGGTCTTGAAACAACACTAAAAAACCTTTAAAAACACTCTAATGCTTTCACCTTCCTTAAAATTATATAAGGAGGATAAGGGTGAGGATGAGATTGATAGGGATCATATTAGAATTGGGATGGGTCAAAGGTCTATTGATAAGGAGATGATTAACCAAAATATGATCCATAGGTGTATGTATTATGGGAAAGAAAATGGAGATGGAGATGGAACTTTTATAATGGTGAATGATAGTGAGAAGACTATGTTAAGGTATGAAACATAATGGAGGTGAAAAGAGCATGTGAAGTGTATGTAAAAACTATATTGAAGTGTCTTAAGAAATAATAAACACACCATAAGTCAAGATATAATAGTTTGGAGGCCTTTTAATAATCATATGGTGCTAGAATGGAAACCTAGGATTTATTAAAAACCTTATCAAATGCTAAGATTCCTTACTGTTTGCTAAATCAAGACTCCATGAAGATATTAAGAGAAAATTGATGGCTTCCTTGTTATGTAAATTTGATTAAAATTTTATAATATTTAAATAATAATATATGAAAATGAATTATACATACAAACAATGTTATAAATAATCTTGAAATCCATGTTCAACCTATGAATCATACAACTTCTCCAAACTACCTATAGACTACATATTTAAATTGATTTGTCTTCTTGAGATCCATATGTCTTCAAAAATGTGGAAATAAGATGAATAATGTCATGGAATGATGGTTCATGCTCCTAAAAACCTCTAAAAACTTGATTTTTTCTATTGTGATATACAGATGAGGAGAATCTCAAAAAACCAGTTGCTTGCTTGGATAAAGAAAGCATAGTGAGTGCCTTAACTTATTAAGGATTGTTAATGAAGGAGAGAGAAATTGAGAACCAATTTACATATATGTAACATCTCTTATACCCCTTCCTCTCCCCAAAATTTTAGACCTTGATTTTCTCTCTCATGGCCATACCATCTACAAACCTAAAGGGCTCTCTTGATGTGTAAATAAGCATGATGAACTAGTTTTGATCATATTTTGAATCCTTTTTCATTGAATCTCTTCTGGAAGACCTATGATAACTCCACATTCAAGATCATGATCTTTGTTATACACAAAAAGGCCATACAAATCCATAATTATGTAGGAAAACACATGAAAATGTCTTTTCTCTTGCATATTCTCAAAACTAAAGCATTTAACCACCAATTGAGGGAATAAAAAGTATGAGTAAAAGTCATAAAGGATATTAAAACAATAAATAAGTCTTTTGACATCTTTATGGGACCAGATTTTCCATATGGGAACTGATGGAGGCCTTTTCTACATTTAGACTTGTGAAGGAGATCTTTTCAATGTAAGACATCATGTGACTAAAGTAAAGTCATAAATATGAAGGTGTTTTAAGGAATTATAAATTATTTTGTGGATTTTTTACTCCATATTTAACATTTAAATTCCAAAAACCTTTCTTTTAGATAAAATACACATATTTCCATAAAGGAAAATTGCCATTGAATGTTATGAAAAGTACCATAGAGCCTTCTTTTGGTCCCAAATATGATTTTATATGTCTTCAACACACCTTTAAAATTTCATGTTATCCACATACCTTGAATATATTGAACATACTAGAGAACTCAGGATAAGTCATCAACTACTCTCTTTATCATCTCCATCAGATCAATTTTAGATGACAAGGCATGACAATGACAAGACATGGGAATCACTATTTTAACTTGATGGTTAATGACATTAATATGGTCAAACACATTAATTAAGGACCCAAGACAGCTAATACTTGAAAAAAAATTAAATTATGGATTGGCATTTAACCTTGATAGGCCAATTGCCAACAATACTTAGCAACATGATTTAGTATGATTGATTGACTAAATTATTTTATTTTTCTACCATTTGTATTTCACATGCTTTCCATTTTATTACATTATTCTCATATTTCCCAACATTATTTAGTGTTATTTTACTTATTTTAGTTTGGTGCTAATCTTTTTCATGGTTTAAAAACATTTTTTCCTCTTGTTTACCACCTTTTGGTTTATTATACTTAGTCATCTTTTTTTATTACACATTTCCCATCATGATATAGTGTGTAGTGCATTTGTTTTTGATTAATTACTCTTTTTCATGTCATTTTTACCCATTTTTTTATCCATGCAAGTTTACTATATAATTCTATAAAATAAAACACTCCACATATATCTCTCATAGTATATACAATAAAAGAAAATATACATGTGCTAGAAATAAATATATATCCATCCATTAACAACCAAAACCACAATATAACTCATGAGATCAACATCTAACTATAAAAATAATATATTTTTATATATCATGTGTTTTATAAAATCGTACAAAATACAAAATCATACATAGCTCTAGCTTAATGGTTGGGCTCCATTGTGCCTATCTCATGGCCAAGCCATGATGCCCATTAATGCCTTGGATTATGCCCTCTACATAGTGTACTATAATTAGGCCATCTAAGATCTCAAATATTCTACCCATCCCTTTAGGTTGGCCACCTAGGCTTGTAGCTATCCCAACTAGATCATGTTAGCCATGTGTGTGGTTCTCTAGAGCTAGGGCCTACCAAAAATGTGCCTCTTTTAATCCAACCCCTACTAGTGGATTCAATCCATTCTCACATGTCTACAGCTACCTCTTGACCTCCCTCACCAATTTGAACCAACAAACATAAGATGGGGTAGATGGTACCATAGGATCATCCAGTGCATATGGTGATAACACCCCATAAAAAATGTCATGGTGCATTACCATGACTAGGGATCCTTATATGATCTCGTATATCATAGGGTCTATAAAAACTAAAAACTAGGTAGATATCAGACAACATATACAAATCAACATCTATATATCTATCTAAAATCAAATATAATTAGTATTGTATCTCAAATACTAAAAATTAAAACATTTCTTAGTATTCTCAGTGTCACTAACCACCATCTCGATGTCTACTTGTTCATAGAGCATGGTCTCTATATTAACCCATCCCTCAAGCACCTAATTAATGGGTCACCTCCCTATCAAATCAAATCCTATAGTCACCACCATTAAACATAATGGGCCTCTCCTCAAAGGTTCCTCTATCGACTAGCTCCACCCTAAGCTGACTATTAAATCATCCTATATGACCACCCTCGCATGTGGTCAATATCACTGATGGTATATTTATTTTTGATATGTTTGAGGTGGTCACTACTCCTCTTATTATGGTTTCTACTATGGTACCTACTTCAACCCTACATCTATATCCATCACCTCTCCTCCTCTAACTATTAGTTGTCATGCTCGACCAATCTATGGTCTCATATGCCATGACCTAATCACTATTCTCTCAATTGATGCTCTTCCTCCTCCTCTCCCCCTTAGCTCTCTAGCATGTCATGCCTAAACATTAAGAACTAATAAAGTATCCACTAGGTGTAAGAGTTGAAAATACCATGGCAATCATGCCATTAGCTGTGGCTCTACCTACTAGGTATATTGGCCCATGATTTGTACTTGAGCCAACCTTGCTACCATAGTCACCTAACTAGGCCAAATAGTAGTAATATGTATGTGGGGATTCCGCACAATATTTCCTTATGTGACTATCTAAAACACTAGAATTTGGGGCATAACCTGTTATACTTGGTCCTATCTCTATCTAATAACCTGAGGTAACCTATCATCGACCACATAGGGAAACCCAACTAGATGATACATAAGGAACCTCTCATATATCCATGTGCTTAGCAACACCACTTGTCCCATGGTCTCATACCCTCTATAAACATCCCATATATATCATGCATGATATTGACCTAGATGATAGACCAAAAATCATAGATCACCCCCTAATCCAAAATAGACTATCATAAGGCTATTGCATACAATGATACCTTGTCATCTAATTTGTGATAAAACACTCATGTTATCACAAGTATAGTAACATCCTTATGGATGTCTAGAATATGTACTATATACATAATGAATAATCTCACCCTTAGCCTTGGCTAGATCATATTTGAGCATGTTTCCCATTGGGCTTGTGTTCATCTCTCTTTTAGATCATATGGTGTCCCTATGATCACTAGTGTCCCTCCTATAGGCATTTCAAGAAATGTATGGGCATCCTCTAGTGTGATACCCACCTCTATGATATCCTCATCCACTATGCATTAAAACATGTTGTTTAATCATTTCATACTCTGATGAACATGACAATGATATCAACACTTAGTGGGATGTATCTCATCTTCATGATACCTCCTAGACCCAATGCAACTAGTTTCACTTTGTCCACATCTATCATGTGCTCTAGCTAATCTGGTAACCATGATGTGTCAATCAATTACCAATATCTTTGGTGCCTTTAAAAAATATCAAACAATAAAGGATGTATTAGATATCCATGGCATTTATAATCAAAATAAATTCTTACAAATTTCAAAAAACTAAGTTGATTTGATTTAGTTTATTCATTTTTTGCCAAATTGACCTATTACCAACTAAATTAGCCATATCCTTTGTCCGGATACTAGATCAACCCTATCAAAATTCCAATAAATTATCCTCTATAGTAATAATTTGGCCAGCCTTTTGCCTAATAGTACTAATCCATCCCCTTTCATAGCCTACAATACTAAGTTGGCCACTTCAAAACAAACTAAGTTGGCCCACTAGTATTAGGTCATCCCTCTTCCTTTACCAACTAAGACGACCAACTACTACTAAGTTAGCCTATCGACTTCCTTATCTTATCTAGACTAAGTCAACTTGGTTGACTCTATTTGTTACCTATAATGAATTTTTGACTAATTTCCATAAATGCCTTGGGCATTTATTGGTCCAACTCCTTCCTACCCAATACCCTGTTTGACCCTTCATCTTCATAAAAATTTCTTAGGGTTCATTCTGGTTCCAAGAGTTTTACTAACAATCATTTTTATAAAATTTACTCAATTTCAAATAAAAATAATCAAAATTTTGAAATTCTTAGTCCCTTATCTATGCTACATTCCTTGTGGCTACTATGCATCTTCCCCATCTCAATTATCATCTCCTCACCATCCTAGTTCTTTGGTCTCTCACTAGGTCTATTAGAGCTCTATTTTCTTATAATAGTAAAAATACCAAATGAATTACTTTTTATCTTATTTATATTTACTATTTAAAATTATTTACCATTCAAATACTTACTATCAATTTTCTTATTTTGATCATATCTTTATCTCTACTAACTCTCTCCAAATCATAAAATGTTATGAAACATTGATATTTTAGAGAATATTTTTCACTATTATAGTCTATATTTCAAAACTTTTGATTTTTCTCTCCTTTTTTATAATCTCTATAGGTTAACCTAATGTTCCTTACATTGGATGCCTTCACATTTATTACATCTCATTCTTTATCTACAACACTAAGGTAAATAAAGGTATGTGTTTTTAAATTCTATCCTTTCATTTAAATTTTATGTACTTTACTCAGTTTTAGCATTTTGTATCACTATGTTCTTTTCCTAATTCACCATCCCATATTGCACCTATGTGAAATGTGATGAGCTTCAAGTGGGGCATATGTATACAAATAATATTTTCAAGCTTCGAGTGGGGCGTATGTATACAAATAATATTTTTAAACTTTATCAATTATTTATTATCTCTATCTTGCAATAACCTATGAAGTATCAATATCTTTGAGTGTATTCCCTAAGGGGTGCATGGAGAAAGGGCTAGGTAGACCATTGGTGCTTCACAAGATTTTTATCCATTATTACCATTTTTTATCTAGACTGCTATCTCCTAAAACCATTCCCCTAAGCTTTGCCTCCTATTTTGCATCCTCTTCTATTCATTCACCACCTTCATTAGCCCTTCCTTAACCTAAAACCCCTTTTGATGATTTACATTACATAATCAACCCCATCAACCTTGAAATCTTATTGATAAAACTTATTAAGATCTTGGTCAGCCACTAGCTGACCTAGTCCATAACCTAGTTTCTTTTTGTAAATTATGTTACTAGCTTAACCTTGTCACCCTAAAATTTTGGAAGGGATTAGGGTTAGATCAACCTATATAAACACATTCATTTCACCATTTATAATAAAAGAGAATAATAATATAGATATATTATACATTTTCTTATCCACCATTCTATTTGAGGAGCAAACTTTGTGTTTCATACTTTATTTGGAGATATGGATCTTGTCTTGTGGAAAAGTCTTTTGGATGCATTGATAGGTTGTGTAGCCTAGAGCTGATTTATACTTGTCATCCTTACATACTATAAAAAAATCTTGAAAAACACATTGGCTGAGGGATATATTGAGGCTCAATAGGTCAATCTTCAAAGGTAAGTATTCCTAACTTTATTCCTCCTTTGTAATAGTAGATAGATATGCATTTGTACTTTTATTCCATGCATTCAGATTATGTATACATTAACATGAGTATATGTCTTATATACATATTTAATTTTATTGTTTATTACCACTAATTTATGCCATAAGCTCAGTAAACACTATATTACACTTTTCTTTACTTGTTATTAGTTTAGTGAATATGAAAACATAGGACCTAGTTAGGTTTAATGCATAGCTTTACTTAACTAGAGGCTTTGAAGCCCTCCCTAGTGATATTATTTATGTTAAGAGATCCTTTGGATAGGTATAGTAGATCCATATTGATCATGACCTTGATTATCTAATGTATCCCCAATCAGAAGTGTAAGTAGAATTTATCTTCTCTGAGCTAGGATTGATTTATAGATCTGTTGCATTTCCCATTGCATACAATGAACACATTATTATTGAATATGACTTGTTAATCAAATATATTAAATTAATTTTATATTTTATGTGACAATGATGATACATTAAAAATTCATTATGTAAAGGCTTTACCTTGTGGGTTCACCCACTATGAAACATATTATCAAGTACTAATATGTAGATTTCATGAGGCCAATTTGGTAAATGTCCTTCAAATTATTTTTTTAACCAACTACATTGAGATAATATAGTCAACCATATTAAATGTGTATTCCTTATGAGGGATTAATGTTTTCAAGAGTTGTGCATCATTTTCAAATAACTTATGGTTAGTTTTTGTATGTTTTACATTACATTTACCAATAATCTAAATAATGAAAAATATCTGGTAATATAATTTATGAATACTATAAATGATTCAAATATGTACATGGATAAATCACCAACCTCCCATACTGGTTCACCATAAAAATTCCTTTAAAACTATTGAAAGATCAAAAGCAAGAAAAATTGTGTTCTATTAAAATATCCATGGATATTTATGAAATTATTCCCATATTGATTCATAATAAAAATGATCAATACTCATTCAACATACAAATGTGTCAATTGAATTTCATGAAGTGTATCAAAAATAGGTTGCTTAATACAATTATTAATGATTGACATGTTAATATACACAATAATACAAAACAAAATCACAAATTATAATTTTATAAGGCTAATTTATGTAATTTTTAGGTTTTGAGTTACAAACTTTTATTAGTTGGTTATGATATTTTTTATAATCCAAATTATATATTATAGTTATATATTATGTCTTTGTGAAACTATTTTTTTTTTTGTTTTATTACATTAGCATATAATTTTTTTAATATACATTTCACTTTTAATAGTTTTAGATAGTATATATTAGAATAAATTTCAAACTTTTCACTAAAATTGATATTATGCAATGGTCTTGAACAAATAGTTTAACTTGCTTTATTAATTTGAGTAATAATTTGGTTAATTTCATAAATATTACATGATGTAACAATTAATTATTCATTAATTAATATGTTTTAAATAATTAAAATAATTAATTTTAATTAATCAATACACTATAATATTTTACTTCTTGAACATTAACAATTAAAAATTCCACCTCGCAAAAATATTTTAGAAAATAATCTCTAGATTTTAATTAATATGGAATGATTCCAATTTATATGGATAGATGTGGTTTATTTATTTGGATTATTCAAAAGTTCTCAATCCTAAATAATTTTCAATCCAATATTTAGAGAATGAATCCAATTTTTTTACATACTTAGTGTAATATGTGTTGAATAAATCCAAATATTTTTCATACTCACTCAAATTTATTTAGAATATAGAAAATGTATTATTGATTTGAAATTATATATAGCCCACTTAAAGTGGTTATAAGTCCAAACTATTTGAAATATATATATATATATATATATATATATATATATATATATATATAATATTTGAAATATTGCATACTCAGTGCAATTTATTTGGAGTATAAAAAACTCATTCTTGATTTAAAATTCTCTCTAGTCCACTTAAGTGGTTATAAGTCTAAACTATTCAAAATAATGAGTTGATAAACTATTCAAAATTACTTGGATAGATATGCTTTATTTATGAGTCCAACTTATTTATAATAAATTTAAATTTATTGATTTTTTGTTTGAATTTGGATTATTAATTATTCTGGATTATTCAAAATTTCTCAATCCTAAATAATTTTCAATCCAATATTTAGGGAATGAATCCTTTTTTTAACATACCCAGTCTAATATGTGTGTAAAGAATCTAGATATTTTGCATACTTCGTCCAATTTATTTGGAATATAGAAAAAATATTCTTGACTTTAAATTATCTCTAGTTCACTTTAGTGGTTATAAGTCCAAAATATTACACTAGTCCTTTTCTCTCTCTAGAGCAGTTATCATATATCCAGTATCATTCATGATAATGAATATTAAATTGAGTTTTATAGTTTATTCTACTACTAGTTAATTAGGATCAGCTTGAGGGTTCACATTTGAATTCACCTCACCATTAAATTTACCTCATGCCATTATCCTCACTAAAATTAGGATAATTAATTTTATGTTGGTGGACTCATTAGGTTTGAACATTAAACCTTTGCCCTGGTACCACAATGTTAGGACCCCATTAGAGTTACTCAAAAATTACACATTTTTTTTCTAAAATTCTAAATTATTTACTTATAAAATCATCCATTATTATAAACATAATTATTGTTTGACTAATAAATGTATCTTAATAAATAATTGCTGAAATTTACCAATCCACTTGTTAATATTATGATCCATTTAATTTTTAAACAACCTCTAACATAATACAAGTTGAATATTTCTCATAAAATGAATAGTGGAAAGAGTCATGTACATTAAATCACTGATATAATCCATAAATACAACTACAAATGATCATACTTCCATTATTGTTACAATATTCAAACTTATTTACAAACCTCATAGCTATTGTTGTGTTGAATATCCATCAATAATAATGAGCTAAAAATTACAATTAAGTAAAAATTCAAATATATAATATGACATGTATAATTATATAAATAAGCTTCACAAATATCTCATTGATACATGAAAATATCCATGAGTATGATCCCTAAATGGTTTAATAGCTGAAGAGAATGAGAGCATCATCTGAGTATTTTACCTCTAACTACAAATGCTCAGTCTCCTAAACACCTCCACATTAGGAATATCCCTTCCCTTCACATAGGAAAAAATATGAATAATGTGGATATCAATAAATCAAATAGAACCTATGTGTTTATAATCACTAATACATTCAGTAGTCACATAGACCATAGAAAAAATCGTCTATCTACTATGGCATCAATATACACATGTAAACTAGAAAGTACAGTGGAATGATAATGTTTCAGATATATGATTACTTTGGAAAAAAATTCATTATAGAAATTATGTCTTGTATGGATCCTATTCAATTCCACTCACAAAAACTCTATACTAGTGAATCATAATCTATTAGATGATAACATGGATTAGATATATGAGTTGTAAGTCATCACCCTCATATATCTATGACATGTTATAATATGAAACATGCCTAGTAATTTCCACATATAAAAACAAGGCATAATAAACATAGATTTAAATAACCACCAATCCAAATAATCATATAATGAAAAGAGTAAATAATCATCACTTAACAATCTCCCTATTTAAAATTCATTGATGTCATGTATAGGTTCTTCAACATTCAAAATATAACACATATAATACTAGAATAACAATCCAATATTAAACAAAACTATACCCATTCCACAACATTTGTCTCTTTCCTCTCAAACACAATTCATATAATATCAGATCATATAAAAATAAGTTAATAATATAAACCAAATGAATATAAAAATAACTCATAAAACACAAATGTTGTATCTCAAGCTTATTCGATACTTTATTGACAAATTTATCCTTTCTAAGCTTGTTCCATATTCATTTAATACAAGAAATTCTCATATTTTAAGTAATACACAAGTATAGCCTCAAGGGATCATTCAAAATAATATTTTCATATTATTTCTTTGCCAAATCTTCCATATTGTGTATATTTATATCAAGGGACTATTTCAAATAATATAACTCAACCAAACTCCAAATAAATTATGAACACAAAACAAGTTGCCCAAACTCTTTTACACACCTTACATATTTTCATTTTTAATCTTAATTCCAACATTTCCTTATTATATAGTATGTACATATATAGGTATGTATGTATGTATTAAATACATACATACATACATACATACATACATACCTATATATACACATACTATATAATAAGGAAATGTTGGAATTAAGATTAAAAATGAAAATATATAAGGTGTGTATATATAGATATGTATGTATGTATTAAATACATAGATACATACACACACACACACACACACACACACACAGATATATATATATATATATACCCTTGTTAATGGGTCAAGAGTAGGATTGGAAAGTGGGACTGGATTCCACCACCTATAGGATGGTTCAAGATAAACTTCAATGGAGCCTCTAGAGTGAACCTAGGAGTTTCTAGAGCTGGTTGTATTATTTAGGACTATAGTGGATCTCTCATTTGAGCAATATCCAATAAAATCTAGGATGGGCCAAATAATGAAGTGGAAGCTCAAGCATTGGCAAGTGGGATTAACCTCACAATCTAGTATGACATTTCAAAGTTGATCATGGAAAGTGACTCATAGGTCATTATTTTGACATTGAAAAAGAAAGTGGATACCTCTTAACACTTAGAAAAAATACTGGTAAACACTTGGATGAAGCTAGAGGTTTTTTCCTTGGTTTATTTTAATCATTGATTCTAGGAAGAAAACACGACATCTAATTTTCTAGAAAATTATGGAATTAATCAAGCTAAAGCTTGTAAGGTTGAAAACATGTGGGAGGCATGGGAAGATTTCCCATCCCTTTCCCTAATTTATTTGGGATAATTTTTTGTCTCTAGTCTTCCCTTTTGTATTATTTTGTTAAAAAATAATTTCAAAGTCATATAATTTATTTAGAGAGGGACTTTTTACTAGAGTTGTCATTTTGGTAGAGCCTATTTGGTAGCTTTTTCTTTGACGTAATCTCATCATTCCCTACTAAATCCCCATCATAATTATTTGATCATCTAGGAATGAATTGTATTTATGACACAATGGTGTTTTGATTGTAAGGTATGGAGGTAGTACATGGTATGAGGGAGTCACGAGATTTCCCTCACATGTAATGATTTATTGATTCTCTTAGCTCTTTTTAGTAGTTTGATGAGAATGTTTTCCACTCCTTTGCCTTTTCTTAGTTCCTATGGCTATTGGTGTTCTCAAAGATTCCTATGGATAAAATCACTTAAATTTGCTTGGCTACACTATGACTTTATGATGGCTGTTGGGCATAGGATATGGCTTTTAATGGTCCATCTGAAGCATATATTCTAGATGTTGATAAAGGATGTCTTTGGATCTATCACAGGTGTTCTTGGATAGGAGTTTTTATCACAAGGATTCTATTACAAGGTTAAATTTGAGATTGATGTCATCTTTGTGTCAAATTTGATGTTTCGGTCTTTGACTCAGAGCTGGTGGTGTAGGTGATCTCTTTTTGTGTGTAGTCAGAGCTTTGTGTAGGGTTAGTAATTAAAATTGTGATGCATGATTTATCTCCTCTCCCTAATATATTATTTTTAGGTATGGATGGACTTGGTCTTGTTCTTGTAATGGCTTTTTAAGTGTTGGAGAATCAATTTTTGGTTCTCTTAGGGTTCTTGGAGGATTTGAGGAGAAAGGTCAGTTCACAAGACCCCATGGAAGGGAAGTTTCTTTTTATGCCTCCCATGGCTCACTTAAAGAACTCAATCCTAAAAATATCCTTTTTATGAGTAAGCCTCTATGAAAAGACTTAGATTGATTCAGTGAAGAAGTTGGTTAAATGGGTTTCTAATGGTCATATTATGATGTTTCAATAGTTTAACAAGTCTTTGATAGCAAAAATTAGGTTGGACACTCATGTTGTCATCTGTCTCAGGTGGTAAGGGTCTAAGAAAGTAGATGAAATGCAAAGTCATGGGTGAGATGGAGGATAGTGTTTTTAGAGGTCATGAGACCATTTTCCTAGATAACATCAGTGATGACATTCAATTTGGTGTCAACCTCTAAGGCTAGTTTACATCCTCTCTTCTAGTTTTGCTAATTGGGTCATTTATTTTGGTCTTGTTTTGCTTTTCTATTTGTTGGCTATGGTTTCATCTATACCCTAGTTTTTTGGGGTCTCTTATTTCATTAGTTATTGATCACCTTTTGACGGTTATGTTATATTTGGGTCTTTGCCTATGGGCAGTTCTTTGTAAAACTCTTTCTTTTAGGTTGGCGGCCTTATAAAAACCTATAATTATCTAATATATATATATATATATATATATATATATATATATATATATATATATATATATATATATATATATATGTCTATCATATAGTTACACACACACACATATATAAATATTATATATAATTATGTGTGTATATATGTGTGTTTATCTATATATGTATATGTATACACCCACATATGTATATGTGTATGTGTGTATATATATGTATATTTGTATATATATATACACACACACACATATACATATAGATAAAGATATATGTATATGTATATGTATATATGTATGTATGTATGTAGGTATGTATATTTATATGTATATGTATATATATATATATACACACACATATGTATATATATATATATATTTATATATGTATGTATATGTATGTATGTATGTATGTACGTATGTACATACATATATACATATGTGTATGTATGTATATGTGTGTGTGTATATATACATACACACACATATACATATATACATATACATATGTATGTGTGTGTATATATACATATATATATATATATATGTATGTGTCTATATGTATATATACATATATATATACACACACACATATATAAATATACATATACATATACATATATATGTACCTATATGTATATGTATATTTATATATGTGTGTGTATATATATATGTATATATACATATAGATACATATATATATATATGTATATACACACATACATATTTATATGTATATATGTATATATGTGTGTGTGTGTATGTATATACACACACACACACACACACACACATATATATATATACACACACACATATACACATACATACATACATATATACATATGTGTGTGTATTTATATATATATACACACATATATGTCTATATGTATATGTATATGTATATATACAAATACACACACACACAAACATGTGTGTGTGTGTGTATTTATGTACATACGTATGTATGTACATACATACATACATACATACATACATACATACATGTGTGTGTGTGTGTGTGCGCGCGTGCACATCTATATACCAGATCAGTTTATAATATAAATCAAATGAGTCTAAAAATAACTCATAAAATATAAATGATAGAAATGTTGTATCTTAAGCTTATTCCATACTTTATTGACAAATTTATCCTTTCTAATATTGTTTGATCATTCATTTAATACAAGAAATTCTCATATTTTAACTAATACACAAGTATAGCCTCAAGGGATCATTCCAAATTATATTTTCATATTATTTATTTACCATATTCTTCCATATTGTTTATATTTATATCAAGGGACCATTCCAAATAATATAACTCAACCAAACTCAAAATAAATTATGATCATAAAACAAGTTACCCAAACTCGTTTACACACATTACACATTTCCTTTTTGAATCTCAATTCCAACATTTCCTTATTGTATAAAAATATTATACTTTAACTAATTAAAGTACAATATGCATATATGTGTGCGTGTGTGTATCAGAATGATATTAATTCACCAAATAAGTAAATATACAATAGTATATCATAATGATATGTAAATATAACATAAAACATGAATAATACATAAGCCACTTCGAGGTGGCAACCTCCTAAATGCTTGCAATAAGAATGAATACTTAAATATGATGATTAATAACTAACCCTAGCTCCTATATATAGTCTAACAAAGCCATGTGACACCCGTAGGTGGACCCAATAAGCATAATAATCCATAGAGAAATGTAAAATAATATGCAAAAGGGTTATCCAAGCCACAAGTCAGTTACACATATCCTTAGACATGCTAATAGTTAAGTTCATAACATGCCCCTCCCCTTTAAAACAACATTGTCATCAACATTGACGCAATATCAGATATTGTTGCATGAATGATTCATCCTCCCAAGTAGCATTTTTAAAAGGTAGATTCTTCTATTTGATTGGATACTCTGTAATCAGTTTAAATCATAACTTCTTAGTGCTTGTTTGAAGGACTGATTCAAGATTAAAAAAAAACCCCTCCCTCATCTAATTTTGGTAAGTTGGTTTGAGTCGTAACTCTCTATCCAAAAAATTAATGCAAGATACATGAAATACTAGATGAATGTGAGTGGATGGAGGAAATTCTAGCTTGCAGGACACACTACCAATTTTTTACAAGATCTAATAAGGGCCATAATATTTGAGAGAAAACTTGTTATCCTTTTTTGGTTTATTCAAGGACATATGCTTATATGGATACAAGCAAACAAAGACCTAGTCACCAATTTCAAAATGCCTCTCACTCATGTGTTGATCTACTTGTTGCTTCATGTGATTTTGGGCTAAAGCTAAATTTTCATGTAAATGAAAAAGGACTTCTTATTGATGTTGAAGGTGTTCCTCCACTATACATACCTTTGGGTGGGCCTTGAAGGGTGATGTGAGGGATGAAGGATGGTATCCATATAATGCCATAAAAGGAGACATTTTAGATTAACTATGCACTAGATTATTAAACCACCATTCAACTAAGGGTATCCACTAAACCCATTTAACTTACACAAAATAATGATGGTACCCTTACAAACACTTGTTGACTACCTAAGTTTGTTTATCAAATTGAGATTGATAGGATGAGCTATGATCCAGTTGGTTTCCCAAATATGCAAATAATTTTATCCAAAAATTACTAGTGAATATAAGATCTTGATCACTGATAACAATCTTGGGAGTACCATGTATACATACATATGTGTGTGTGTGTGTGTACACACACACAGATATATATATATATATATATATATATATATATATATATATATATATATATATGTTTGTATGTATGTATGTATGATCCAAAAATTACTAGTGAATATAAGATCTTGATCACTGATAATAATCTTGTGAGTACCATGTATACATACATACATATGTGTGTGTGTGTACACACACACAGATACACAGATATATATATATATATATATATATATATATATATATATATGTATGTATGTATGTATGTATGTATGTATGTATATGTATGTATGTTTGGTACTCCCAAGATTATTATCATTGATTGAGATCTTATATTCACTAGTAATTTTTGGATAAAATTATTTGCATGTTTGGGAACCCAATTGGATCATAGCTCATCCTATCAACCTCAATCTAATGGATAAACTTAGGTAGTCAGCAAATGTCTATAAGGGTACCATCATTTCTTTGTGTAAGATAAATAAGATAAATGGGTTTAGTGGCTACCCTTAGTTAAATGGTGGCTTAATATTTCAGTGCATAGTTAATCCAAAATTTCTCCTTTTATGGCATTATATGGATACCATCCTTCATCCCTCACTTCACCCTTGAAGGCCCACCCAAAGGTGTGTGCAGTGGAGGAACACCTTCAACATCAATAAGAAGTCCTTGTTAGTTTT
Source organism: Torreya grandis (assembly GCA_037957365.1). Taxonomy (NCBI): domain Eukaryota; kingdom Viridiplantae; phylum Streptophyta; class Pinopsida; order Cupressales; family Taxaceae; genus Torreya; species Torreya grandis. Next base: position 272,760 of record JARHVA010004994.1, on the reverse strand, counting down.
CATGAAAATATAGCTTCAGCCAAAAATCACATGAAGCAATAGGTAAATATGTACATACATAGATGTGTGTGTGTGTGTGTGTGTGAGTCTATATATATATATATATATATATATATATATATATATATATATATATATATGTAGATATATATACCAAATCAATTAATAATATAAACCAAATGAGTCTAAAAATAACTCATAAAATAGAAATGTGGTATCTTAAGATTATTCCATACCTTATTGACAAATTTATCCTTTATAAGCTTGTTCCATCATTCATTTAATACAAGAAATTCTCATATTTTAAATAATACACAAGTATAGCCTCAAGGGATCATTCTAAATAATATTTTCATATTAATTATTTACCAAATCTTCCATATTGTTTATATTTATATCAAGGGACCATTCCAAATAATATAACTCAACCAAACTCAAAATAAATTATGATCGCAAAACAAGTTATCCAAACTCTTTTACACACCTTACACATTTCCTTTTTTAATCTTAATTCCAACATTTCCTTATTGTATAAAAATATTAAACTTTAACCAATTAAAGTACAACATACATGTGTGTGTGTGTGTGTGTGTGTGTGTGTGTGTGTGTGTGTGTGTGTGTGTGTGTGTGTGTGTGTGTGTGTGTGTGTGTGTGTGTGTGTGTGTGTGTGTGTGTGTGTGTGTGTGTGTGTGTGTGTGTGTGTGTGTGTGTGTGTGTGTGTGTGTGTGTGTGTGTGTGTGTGTGTGTGTGTGTGTGTGTGTGTGTGTATTAGAATGATATTAATTCACCAAATAAATAAATATATAGTAGTATAACATAATTATATGTAAATTTATCAAAAAATATGAACAATAAATAAGCCACTTTGAGGGGGAAACCTCCTAAATGCTTGTAATAAGAATGAATACTCAAATACAATGATTAATAACTAACCATAGCTCCTATATATAGTCTAATAAGGCCATGTGACACCCATAAGCTTAACCAATAAGCACGAGAATGCATATATAAATGTAAAATAATATACAAAAGGGTTATGCAAGTCACAAGTCAACTACACATATCCCTAGACATGCCAACAGTTAAGGTCATAGCATACCCCTCTTCTTCAAAATAACATTGTCATCAACATTAAAGAAATCTTGGATGTTGTTTCATGAATGATTCATCCTCCTAACTAACATCTTCAGAGGGTAAATTTTTCCATTTGATCAGATACTCTATAATCAATCTAGATCATAGTTGCTTAGTGCATGTTTGAAGGACTAATTTAGGATAAAAAATAATCATCCCTTCCTCATCTTATTTTGGTAACTAAATTTGAGTGATAAGTCTCTATATAAAGACCATATTAAGGAAAGATACATGAAATACTAGATGAATGTGAGTGGATGGAGGAAATTCTAGCTTATAAGCCACATTACCAATTTTTTGCAAGATCTGATAAGGGCCATAATATTTGGGAGATAACTTATTATCCTTTCTTTAATTCTTCAAGGACATATGCTTATATGGCTATAAGTAAACAAAGACCGAATCACCAATTTCAAAATTCCTCTCACTCTTATGTTGATCTAGATATTGCTTCATGTGATTTTGGGCCAATGCTAAATTTTCATGCAAACTAATAATGATTTCTAGTTGATGTTAAAGGTGTTCCTCCACTACATGTACCTTTGGATGGGCCTTCAAGGGTGAAGTGAGGGATGGAGAATGGTATCCATATAATTCCATAAAAGTAGACATTTTTGATGAACTATGCATTGAAGTATTAAACCACCATTCATATAAGGGTAACCATTGAACTCATTTATCTTATTTATCCGACACATAGCAATCATGGTAACCTTATAGACACTTGTTGACTACCTCAATTTGTCCATCATATTAAGGTTGATAGGATGAGCTATGATCTAATTGGGTTCCCAAACATACAAATAATTCTATCAAAAAATTACTAGTGAATATAAGATCTTGATCATTGACAATAATCTTGGGAGTACCATGTAATTTCAAAACTATATTGAGAAAGTCCAAAGATATTGTACCAGCCAAAAATGGTTGAGATAAAGAACAATAATAATAATACTTTATGAGTCTATCCATAACAAATATGATAATATTTCTACCTTTAGATCATGGTAACCCAATAATGAAATCCATAGATACCTATTGGCACCCTTTTTCCCTAAGTAGTGTTCTCACACCAAAATGACAAAAATAGGCATGAGACAATCTTGTGTAATAGTTTCTTAGGTTTTGTCTTCATTATGCCAGCTAGAGGAATCTCATAAATACTTTCACTAGTTTTCTAAGTAATTACTTCTCACCCAAATTTTGGATGGATGAATCTCAAAGTATGAACATGATGGTAGAGTCATGAAGTTGACGGTTGAAGAGCGTCATAAGCCTTGAGGCTTGCCTACCCAATCTTACATATAGTACATCACGATCGAAGAGCATGGAGGTATGAATGGTGGAATAAGTAAGTTAACTTCCACCACCTAACCATCCATCAACACATGCCTACCTAACCAACCAAAGGGGTGGCCAGTACCTATTTAAATAAGTGACCTCCAAGAGCAAAAGAGGGGAGAGACAAAAGTGATGATGTTAAAGAGGTATCATAGGAAAGATCGAGACATATGTAATTAGAATATAAACTAGGATAGCTTATGTTTATTGTTGGTAGACCCAACTTTGATTAGTCCATGCTCATCTATGAGATGTTGGACATGAAGGTATCATGCCAGGCTGAGGCCTAAATTGATCTTGTAACTATCATTTTGTAATACAAATGAAACTAGTCACTTGTAGGAAATATGTGTTGAATACCCCCTCTAGTATAATATTTAAGAATTGAATATGGTTTTTATAAATATGTTCTCTATTAGTATAAGTGGTAATTAGATAAGCCACGTGAGGATCTATAGAGACAATTCTAGTTGACCATCATGATGCATGGTAATCCATAGTTAGGAATGACTCAACTTGTGCTAAACACCAAGTGAATCTGACCCTATCAAAAGAAAGGAGCCAAGTATCTCAAAAAAAGATGAGAATGTCACCTAGACATCTCAACCTAGTTAGTACCTAGATCAACTATCAGACTAGATGTGTACTACTATGACTAAGAATTAAAATCTAAATTCATCAGGCAACCATTAACTTGATTATTGAAACAAACTTGATTTGATGAATCCCCATGACATGCCCCATTGACCAAACCAAACTTACACCATGTTCCAACTAGCCTAATATAGGCCTCTATCCTTTCATAATTGCACTTTAGGTGAGTGCTCAAGGTTTGCACCTTGAGTGGATTATATGTTGGTGTAGAGATGTGCTAAATGTTGCACCTAACCTACTACTAAAATACTTATGCCTAGTTAAATTAAAGTATCAAACTAGTAGGGTTAGTTACTAAGATCAATAGGAACTACTATAAGAAATTAATTCTTTCCACTATAATATTTTGGTTCCATTACTAAGACCCATTTTGAATTTTGTTTTTGCAATGGTGAGATGGAATAATGCATTGAATCTCACTCAAGAACATTAAGTACTAGTTAAAACAAGTTGAAGATAACTTTACACAAAGCCATCTAACCTACCAAGGTCAAGATCTAAGAGTATAGATGTAAACCTACCTATATGATCCATTATATGATGTGCTATTTTGTGAGTTAGAAGAACACATATACAAATGGTTGATTGCTTATAACATGTATAGATGGCAAAGATATGGCCTACACTAGGAGTGGACATGCACTATTGACCATTGGTGGATTGGGGTGTTGAACAATTACATGTTGGAATTTATGGTGTCAACATAATCCTACCCTAAAGAATCAGAGCATGAACTCTATTTTGAACCCAGTGGTGCATTTTTGAGAGAGCTTGGAATTGAATTGAAGAAGTTTCTATTAGATTATGGAATAGAGACTGTAAATATGATCAACTAAAATCTTGGTACATATGGGTAGGTGTAGATGGTAAGAAGGGGAAGTGAAAGAAAATTGAATATGGAAAGGGATGAGAAACTAGATGATTGAGAGCTCCACAAGAAAAATTATAATAAAAGAAGGCACAAATTGATAGAGGGTCTAAAACCTATAAGTGCTCAGGAAACTGGTATAGATTAGGAAGGGCATGGGGAAGGATCCCTTAAAATACAATAGTACCATGAGAGAAGGGAGGAATTTGTGGGGTGAGCTTAGGATTTTATATAGGAGGTTTGTAGTAGGTTCTTAGAATATCAAACACCACAAAATGTGTAAGAGGCACTCACCCCCTTTTAACTAAATATGCATACTCATGCACTAGATCTAGTATAAGAAGATAGAAATTTAATAATTGAACCTCGTACCATAGTAGATTTTGACAAATTCCAATTATTGAGGGAAGAACTAGTAATTAAATAAATACTCCCTTACCAAAGATTAAAGAATAACTCAACAAATGCAAGAACAAGTTTAAGCATGAGGACCCCTAGTTAGTTAATTAATAAGATAAATCCTACCATCCCATTTCAAAGGATGTCAGTGATGTTGATTGAGTAACAACCTAGTGAAGGTGGCTCCGCATAACTAGGAAGCAATTCTACACCCACTATCTCTATGGTGTAACTAATAGTGATTGAGATGTAATCCAACCTAGGGATTAGAGGAGTGCCTCCCACCCAAACTCCTAGAGGAAAAGAGCCACAGGGTCAAGAAACCCTTCAACATATTTACTATGAGATGGTAATGCATTGACTAGAGTACCATGATGTTGAAAATTCCATTAAACACATGCTCATGTGTCAACTACAATGGCATGCTATGGGGATTACCTAGTCAGAGTGCAAGACCACTCAATTTGTGATGACCCTATTGGATAGTGCACACACTTGGTATTGAAAGGTTGATTCCAACTAGGCCATGGTGGATTATGAAATACTGAAGGAGGCTTTTCTCAAGGATTTTGACATCCCATAGTTTTAGTAGCAAAGCATAGCTACATTAAAATAAATTAGCTAGGGGATATCTAAGAGCATGCACCTCTATGATGCATGTTTCAAAACCCTCCTTTCAAAACTCCCTTATGACATCCACTCCTCCCAACACATGCAATGGTTTTTTGGGGTCCTACTTTTACCATTCTGAGGAGTGTTATCCATGAAAACATTCATGGATCCTAGAGAAGTGCTAGAAGTTGCACTAAGGGATGATATAGTTAGAAGTGTAGACACCAGAATCAGTCCATTTATATAGGTGTAGATCATATCAATGGCCTCAAAATTGTAGAAATTGATAGTAGGATCATCACATGACACTCTTAGTTGGCTATGGTATGCTTATTATGAGGAAGAAGGTCATAATAGGACTAATTACCCAAGGAGAAACATCCAAGCACTACTTATATACTATGAAGTATGCCACAAAGACCATGATGTTCACAACTTCATGTTATTATAAAGTGGCACCCAAGTAAAGGTATATATATTATAAATTATGTGATGCATACACCTACACAACCAAAAACTATCATTTCATTAATGAAATGCATCAAAACATAGAGAGAGGTTCATGATAGGTGACCATTACAACTAGAGAATAGATGCACCAAGGTGACAATGGCTATGGCCAACAAAGTGTTGTCTATGGAAGCTAATGAGGCACAAGAGGGAAAGGTAGAGGATATGGTGGGGGAAGGTTCCCCTGTGATCATGTTATAAATGTAGATTAACCAATCACTACCAACACTCCTAGGTAGGGCATGATAACTACACAACACTCCTAGGTAGACCATTGTGCTACATGAATAATGGGGACATGCACTTTAAGAAGCATTACATGAATTTTGAGAATGGGAAAGAAAATGTGGTGATCCCCCTTTTAAAATATCAAAGACCACCATATGTCAAGATTTTTGACCTTGAGGAAGAGATCAACCACATATATAATATCATAGTGTAGAGCACCGAGTTTTTATAGCCTGATGATCAAGGAGTGCTCAAATGGGAGGATGGCCAATCAATATTTGATAAAATAGACATAGCATGTGACTGATGGGTATAAGAGGCATACAAAACCTATACATGAAGGTGATACCAAGTTTGTATAAAGGCACCAAGGTTGATTAGGACATGTCCAATCCAAGTTGAGTGAAATATGTAGAATCGATTCCCCATGCCAAGGTGACTAGAAAAGGAGTGTTTAGATTAAGCAAGGGAAAACTTGCTACCCTTCCAAGATATGAAGGAAATAAAACTATTTAGAGCTATGTAAATGACCTAGAATATTGTATCCCTAAATAAGTATATCAAATGGGTGCATTGGTGCATACACTAAAGAGTATTATTGCTCAATGGTGGGCAACACACAAGGCTAGCCTACCAACATGGAAAGATGTCTACTTAAAAACAAGGATTGAATATGGCAAAAATGCATTGAGGAACCTATTGGTGTATGCCTTTTATAAGACCCTCAAAACCTAGGTGTGAGCTTGGTACATCATAAATGTGATGCATAGGGAGATAACAAGTTGGGATAAAATGAAGTAGAGGTTTATAAACACATTTTCCTTTTCCTCTTAAGACTTGAGGATGCTTGAGCCACTAAAATTCATACACTAGGTGGTGTTTGAAGACACTGCTATACTAGAAGAGCATCTCAAAGACATGTTTGGGGAAAAAATACTAGTGCTTCCCACCTTATTTTAAGATAAGGTGCTCAATAGTGACTCTATAAATGAAGATGATGAGACTTGGAAGGATCACAACTAAAAGGTTCTAGAAAGCAAGAAAAGGGTCATGCACTAAGCAAATGAGAGAATCCTAGATGAAGATATACCTACTCATCTATACATCAACACTATAGAAGGGACAAGGTAGGTGGAAGACTGATATTAGGCACACAATGATCCATATCACATGCCACTTCAAACCATAAAAGTGGACATCAACATGAAGGGTGAACCTAAGATCACAACCATAGGCACATATTGGTCTAAAGTAGAGATGACATATATTGTTGATCTCCTAAAGGAATTTTAATATTTATTTCCCTAAAACTATCAAGACATAAAGGGCACCCACCCTTCCCTAGGTAAATATGATCATCATGTTTATGGATGGCATGAGACCCATAAATAAATTCCCATACCACATGAACCCCAATCTCCATGCCAAGGTAAAAAAAGAGATTGATGGGATGCTAGTCATAGGGATCATATATCTGGTGTAGGAGTCAAAATGCATAATTCCCATGGTCATTAGCATAAATAAAGATGGGCACATTAGAATATGCATTGATTATTGAATCTTGAATGCTTCTTATGTTACCAACCCCTTTCCAACACCATTTATAGATGAGGTCTTAGATGCCATCGCTAGTTGTGAAATATACATATTTACTAATGGATTCTTAGGATATCATCAAGTTCAAATAGAGGATGAAGACAAGATAAAGATAACCTTTGAAATTGAATGGGGTTGTTTTGAATATAATTCAATGCCCTTTAGGCTCAAGAATGCACCAGCTATCTTCTCTAGGGTAGTCATCATGGCATTCAAGGAATTTATTCATCAATTTATCCAAGTATACCTTGATGATTGGACCATGTATGGCCTCATCAAGGACCACAATGATAACCTATACCTCATGTTTGAAATATGTAGGCAACAAAAAATTTCATTAAACTTTAAAAATTGCATCTTTGAAACTCCTTTTGGAACATTACTTGGGTACATTATTTGCAAGGATGGTCTACTAGTAGAGTTGGCAAAGATCACCATTATTATTTAGCTCCAAAACCCTTCAATGCAAATGGATGTTCATGATTTCCTGGGCCATTATGGCTAATATAATAAATTCATCAAGAGATATGCAAGGATTTCATCACCTTTGGAAGAACTCTTTCATAAGGAGGGCCCGTTCTATTAGGGCTAGGTGCAAGAATAGAATTTGAAACCCTAAAGTTAAAACTAGCCAATGCACCAATATTATAATTTCTAGATTGGATGACCCCATTTGACATTTATGGAGATGCCTTTGGCTCTACCATTGGTACCATTCTGGCATAACTATGTGAAAGAAAGATGGACCATCTAATTTCCTTTACCAGTATAAAGTTAACCCCAAGCAGAGTGAAACTATATGATAATCGAGTGAAAAGTGCTCACCATGGTATATAAACTACATAAGTTCAGACAATACCTATTAACTACTCCCTTAATTTTATTCACTGATCATGAAGAACTCAAATACCTCATCAATAAGCTAGTAATACATGGGTGCATATGTAGATGGATAGTTCTTTTCCATGAATTCTAGTTTTTCATTATCATTAAGACTAGAAAGTGAAATGTAGGACCCAACCATTTTTCATGCATTGAATCCGGTGATGCAGTAACACCAATTGAAGATGATATGCTAGATGCATAGCTATATATAGTCTAACACATTCCTAAGTACCTAGTAGAGATCACTTCCTTCTTAACTTATGGACTAGCACCCTAGACCATATCTAAGAAAGAGAGAAAATAACTCACTATTTGTGCCACCCCATTTCAACTCATTAAGGGGGAACTTGACAAGATGAGTTAGGATGAAGTCCTATACCAATGTGTTCTTGAGCATGATATGGAATCCATCTTGCAAGAATCATATGAGATAATTTTAATAGGCCATTACATTGGTGATGTAATAGTGTAGAAGATCTTATAGTCATGTTTGTGGTGGCCAAGCCTATTTCAGATTGTAAGGAGTGTGCAAAGGCATTTAATATATGTTAGTGCATAGGAAATATCAATTCTCAAGATGAGATACCTCTCATCCCTATCCTTTCCTAGGCACATTTTTAAAAATGGACCATTAACTTTATTGGGCCCATCACTCATGTAGCTTGGTGTACAGGTTCATGATACATTCTGGTAGCCACTAAATATTTCACCAAGTGGGCCGAGGCTACAACCACCCAAGATTACATAGATGTAACAACTATGTGCTTCATATGGGAAAATATCATAAGTAGGTACGGGTGCCCATTAAGTTTGATGAGTGACAAAGGTACCCATTTCATCAATGAAATGGTATGAATTCACCTAACTAAGTACATGGTGGTGCACCACAAACAAAACCCTATCACCCACAAACTAATGACATAGTTGAAGCCTTTAAAAAATTCTTATGAATGTACCTCACTAAGATATGTAATTTTGGGTTCAAGGATTTGGATTATCACATTTCTATGGTACTATGGGCTTATCACACAAACTATAAACATCTAACCAATGCAACACCATTTTGATTGGTGTTTGGTACAGAAGCCATACTACCAATAAAATTTATCATCCCATCACTGTGCATTATGTACATTGGTCAATTAGATGACAAAGAGTCACTATATGAAAGACTATAGGACTTGGATCATTTAGATGGGAAACATGCTCAAGGAAGGTGGAGTTAGCAAATCAAAAAATGTGCCAGAAGAGTTGGCATGATAAACACATTAAGCACAAAGAATTAACTACAGGGGCATTAGTATTACTATATGACTCCAAGTATAATAAGCACCTAAAAAACTAAAAATAATATGGATGGTTCCCTACATTATTCATCACATATTAAATACTGGTACATGTAAACAATGCATGCTCACTAGTAAAATATTCCCTAGACATTGACTTATTGGTCACAACTCAGATTGAGTGTAATGACCATACATAGGCTTGGCATAAGCCAAGCCTATAAGTAAGCTAAGTTTTGGTTCTTATGTAGATTAGAAATAGGTGGCATGAGATGGATATAGATATCCTTAGGTTCTACCAATCCATACATAAATATAATTGGGTGAGTTTAACACTTATGATAACAAGTGCATGAGGCTAGACACCTAAGTTGTGGGTGCATGAAGTCTAAAAATCAAGTACTTATAAAAATAAACATCCATGAAAGAGGCATGTAGTGAGATGGTGAGAAGATACCAAGTACTAGAGGGCTAGTGCAAGGAATTTTTATGGGGTAGGATAAGCCAAGGAAAGATGATGCATATAAATTTGACCAAGGAGAGAAAAACATACTTTAGATAAAAGTATATATAGAAAATAATGTGGGACCTAAAAGGTTAAATTGTGCACATATGATGTGTTGTAACTAGGTTACCACAAGAAAGGTGAAGGTTGTGCCATATGATGAGTGCAAAAGGAAGTCATTTAAGACAACTAGCATCCACCCATGAGTTGGTAGGAAATGGCTGATTTGAACTACTAGTCATAGTGCTGAAATTACCATTAGAAATAATAAATGAGGTGGTGGCAACATGATGCCACACATTAAATGTAGGGATGATGAAGAATCTTGGAGAATTTTGAAGATTTGTTTCATTTCCTTTGAAATATGTTCAACTCTCATCATAAACACCTATAATAAAGGCAAGAGGTCAACCAAGAGGGTGTAAAGGCATGGTCATGTAAATGGGCTAGGTTACACTCTATTGCAAAATTGGAGATTATACAAACTAAAAGAGAGATAAAGAAAAAAACTATGTTTCCAAAAAATACATGACATAGAAAGATGGGCATGAACTAAGGCAGAGGGAGAAGGAAATGCATCCATAAGAATGAGCAAGGGAAATTACATCCACAAAAGAAGGTAATGGTCAGAAAGATAGTCCTAAATGAACTACTTAAGGGTTGCTATTAGGGGGTTTAGAAAACCTCATCTACCAAGGTTTAATTATATCCACTTTAGAATGGTGAGGAAGTAGAAGAATGGGAGCTCTACAAAAGAATAGATATAATCTAAGTGGGTCTAATTCAAGGAGTCAAAGGCCACAATAACCATAGCATAGACTATCGAATGGGTAAGTGTCACCATGATCAACTCAAAAGTCCTCACCAAAATGTCTTATCAATACATGCAGTTTCCCCCTAAGGTGTTGGTAGGAGAAAATATTTTCTCCTTTGCACATAATTACTAGCTCAATCAGTACAACCATCACACTTCCAACCATCTCTAGGATTTGGTGTAGGATTGGATGGTAGATACTAGCTGCAAGATGCCATAAGGGGATGCATTATTCAATGTCTCAATCAAAGACAAGATAAAAAATTTGAGTGCAACTCAGCTTTATGAGTTTACCTACTTTGGGAATATATAAGAACTCATGTAGTTTATCCTTTTGATCATGCATGAGGACCACATCTACTTTGCATGTAGGTTCATGAAAATCTAAACACAACTCATCAAGAGAATAACTAGGCTCCTATATACTAGGAGGGACATTCATCAACTGATGAATGATGAAGAAGTGGAGTGCATTACCTAGTTGTTAAAATACTACAATAAAGGTTTTGCCTTCCCCATCAAATATATCATTGACTCTAAGATGAGAGTGGTCTCGTACCTAATCAACAACAAGTTATGTCTAGGAGGGTGGTGGACTAATGTGTCCAAGACCTAATTATGCATCACATACCATATGGTATTAGTGGTCTAGTTCAATATAGCCAAATTCATAGCAAATGAATATGTGAAAAATTCCACTAAATGCCACACCTCCAAGGGAAATTTTAGGTTGGGATCCATCTTCATCCTCACCATCATGGAGGAGATAAGAGTTCTATATGGGGAGAAAAATAAATTATGGGTTTTTACAAAACATCATAGATCCCAAACAAATAAATACCAAGAATTCACCTACCCTTCCTCTATCAGCACAAAGTATATAGTGTGGGTGATGAAGTGATATGATTGATACATAAAAGCCTTTGGGATCGAATGGTGCATTCCTCAAGGGTTACCAAAGAGTTTATTTAGAAGCAAAACTTTCACTATAATGAACCACTATTATATAGTGTGCCTATCACTAAAGGATGTCACAAGGTTTAGGTGGCTAAAACTACCTTATGCATTTTAAACAAAATACTTTAGCAAGGCACTGTAATGGATCCCCAATGTGTAGTAGATAGAAATCCTAGTTGGAGAACTAGACATGGAGAGCTAAAGAATTAGGCATCAGTTTGTATACACTAATGTGAAATATACCAAATATGAGGAGGATGAATTGTATAGCCTCAACATCACTCTTATCCTTACAATACCAATAGCTAACTACATCCATGGGCTCTACTATGAGATGAAGCCAAGGAAGAAGGTGGTTCAAGCATCTAGCATAGAAGGTAGTGATTACCCTATAGTTTAAATAGGAGAAAAGGTGACCCTAGTGCCTAATGTAAGTGAAGAACCCCCTAAAAAAATGGGGGGAAACCTTAGAAGAAATTTAGATACACTTGTAAAGGAAGATCACCTCAGAAGGAGAAGCGTCTGCATTGAGGTTACCAAAAAGGGGAAAGAAGACCAAGGTGAAAAGGGAAAAGCCCTTCTCTTCTATACCTATAATAGTTGAATTTGAATAAGAGCCACAAGATTCAAAGGAAGGAGAATAGGGGATAAGCACATATTTGCACCCTCAACCTAAGCTAGAGAAGAAGAAACACAAGATAAAGACCCTTGGTCAGGTATAACTTCAAAATATAGAAGTGTGGGAGTTAAAATAATAGGAGGAGATGGCTAAGGTAGTGGTGGCCAGGGAAGTGATCAAGATGATGGAGGCTGAGGTGATAAAAGGAGTGGAACACTTAGTGAAGGCAAAAGAAATCAACCATGAAGAAAAAGGGGTTAAGACTACCCTATCCAATGTACCAAAAGATGAAGAGTTAAGGCACAAATACGAGGCCATGGGCCTAAATCAATAAGAAATTGAGGTAGTGATAAAATTAGATTAGAAGTGTAGAAAGATGAGATAGAGTGGTATGTCCCACACTTATATGAACAAAATTGAGGCCATTGAGATTAGATCCAGTGAAGAAAAGTGCATCGTGCAAAGGAAGGTCAAGAAGGATAAAGTTGCCATTGGTATGGAGCATAGAAAGAAAAAAATAGAAGAGAAACCTAGCACTACCAATAGGATAGTAGAGGAAGCTACATAGTAGGCACACTGATTTCTTGAAAGGGTGCCTAGGAACATAGAAGGTAATACCAGTCCTGAATAATAACAAATAAAAAAAGGAGAAGAAAAGGAAGAAGGTAAAGAGGGAGAAAAAGGAGAAGAAAAAGGATGAGAAGAAGTAAGGGAAGAGGAAGGAGAAGGAGATGGTGAAGAGGGATAAAAAGGAGAAGAAAATGGAGGAGGAGAACACAAAATGGAATAGGAAGGATAAGGAGATGGTAAAGAGGAAGAAGAAACTAGAGATGAAGAAGAACCTAGCTTCGACTCTAGCTGGGAAGAAGATGTGACAAAATAAGAATGTAATAGGATTAGGAATAAGGAGTGATCACAATATATATTTAAGGAGGATTACTACTATCTACAAGAATGCATGCCTTCAAAGGCTATAACTAGATTGATGTGCCACCATGTATCTTGGGTGCTTGATTGCTTCACAGACAAACTTGATTTCAAATTTCTAACAAAATAAATCAAAGATTCCTTGAAGCCAAAGAGAGGGTACTCCTACAAACTCTTAAATCTTAGAGACATAAACCTTGTGCACTTTACCAATGCCCTGATCACGATGGCATCTTCTATGGCTTGTAATAATATCATCAATGATGTTCAAGCCTAAAACTAGAAAAAATAGTGAAGGATGCAGAAAAAGAATTCCAAGAGACCAAGTCCAAGCTCCAAAAGATTTCTTAATGCATCAAAGATGTGGAACCTTCCCTCTTGGATAACATAAACTCTAAATTAATCAATAAAATAGACCATGTTTGTGCCTTGGCTTAGCAAATGTTCCCAAGGATGAAGTTGATGCAGGAAGAACTAGAAGTCCCTTGTGATAAATTTAGAATAGAGTTGAATAGGAAACTCTAAAGGATTGAAGAGCTCTTTGGCCAGCTAGAGGCATTAATAGAAGAGACAGATGCAGTATTCTTTAAATTCATCAACCAATCTAAATTCATTGATGTGTGCCTGAAGAAAATAAAGGATGAAAAAGAGGTCTTAGTCTAGTAGGCCATTATGGTTAATAGAAGTGAGTACCCAAAAATTATGACAAAATTAAACAACCTAAGATCTCATTTAAAGACACAAGAGCAAGAATTGGATGCAGTCTTATGTGCCTTTTATACAAGTGCAAGTGGGCAAAGTGAAATTTTGGAAGGTGTAGTTAAAATTGCTAAAAAAAGGATCAAGGTCTACAAAAGGGGTCTAAAAGGCATGAATGTGCTCACTCTTGAGGTAGCATACACCTTGATAGATGGTACCATTGATGAATTGAATAATGTAGTATAGGGCTTTGAGACATTCTAAGTAGGACTAGAAAAAGATGCACTTGAGTTTTGTGTGCCTAAAACACTAATCAACTAGTTTGGGGTAGACTAGAATTTTGTATGCAGTAAATATTTCCTTATACTATCATTCTCCCATTTTGACCTTGCTTCCTTGAGTGATTCTATGTATGAAATGGTGATGTCACATAACAATGCCTCAATTGGTTTATCATGCCTAGATAGTGCATCAGCCACCAGATTTTCTTTTCCTTTCTTGTAAACTATTTAAAAATCAAAACCTAACATTTTTATCACCCATTTTTATTATTCTTCAGAGGATAACTATTGTTTTAAAAATATTTAAGGCTATCATGATCAGTCCTTACCTAAAAGTGGTGACCCAATAGATAAGGTCTCCATTGTTTGACTACATGTAGAATAGCCATCATCTCTTTCTCATAGATGGGTTTGAGCTGATTTTTACCTTTAAATTGTCAACTTTCAAATTTAATGGGCCTACCCTCTTGCATGATTATTTCATCAATACCATATCCATATGCATCACATTTAACCATAAAATTTTTATAAAAATCTGGAGTATCCAATACTAGGGTGGTGCACATATCCATTTTCAATTGTTCAAATGCCTTAGTTGCAATATTAGTCCACTGGAATGAGTTTTTATTCAATAAGGAAGTGAGAAGTTATATAATACTACCATAATGTTCTACAAACCTATGATAGTAACTAGTTATCCCTAAAAATTCTCTTTGTTTTGTAAGTGTCTTGAGAATATGCTACTCTATAATGGCTTGGATTATTTCAGGATCAATTTTTATTCCCGGCATGTGATACAATATGACCTAGATATTCCACTTCTTAGACTCTAAAATCACATTTTGATGGTTTAGAATACAACTAATGTTTCTTGAGAACTAAGAGTACTTGCTTCACGTGTTATAATTGGTCTTCTCAATTTTTACTATAAATAAGGATGTCATAAAAGAACACAAGTAAAAAGTTTCTCAAAAATGGCCTAAAAATTGTATACATCAAAATCTAAAAAGTAGATGGTGCATTGGTGAGACCAAAAGTCATGACCAAATATTCATAATGGTCTTCATGAGTATGAAAATCTATTTTAGGAATGTCCTCATCACCAATTTGGATTTGATGATACCTAGAGTGAAGTTATAACTTGGTAAAATAAACAACACCATGTGATTCATCTAAAAAATCATCAATTATAGGAATATGAAACTTATCTTTGATAGTAAACTTGTTGAGATCTCTATAATCTGGGCACATCCTCTAGGTTTTATCCTTCTATTTCACCATGACTACTATAGAAGAATAATTACTTTCGATATGATGAATGGTTCCTACCTCCAATAACTCTCATACCATTTTTTCAATTTCACTCTTTTGAACATAAGGATATCTATATGGTCTAATGTTGGGTGGCATACTTATAGGAATGAGTCTGATGGCATGATCATGGGTATGTATAGGAGGAAGACCTTTTAACATGGGGTCAAAAATAATTGAATGTTAACCTAATATATTTTTTTAAATTAGGATGGGTAGACTCCTTAGTTTATTAAACATCAATGGAAAATAAGCATGCCATAAATCCTTCAACACTTTTTTCAACATGTTGCTCATTTGATGTGAACTAACGACTTGTGGAGATTTAGATCTTAATCCCCATATCTCTATTATATTACCTTGAAAATGAAATCAAATGAATAGTTCTTGTAAATCCATCTCAATAGTACCCATTGTGGTGAGCTGTTGAACTCCCAAAATAATGTTAGTCCTGCCCGTAGGAATAGTAAACATAGGAAAATCTAGCAAATATTCTCCCATTGATAACTTAAAACTATGACATTTTATAGAATAATTAACTATACCACCATCTGTAATCATGACTTGAAATTATGGGGCTGTGTAGATGAAACAATTTAAATGAGAAGCTAACTTAATGTTTATGAAATTGTGTGTAATAATTGGGTCCATAAGCACTGTGAGCTTTTGTTTCTTAATGAAACCTAACACCCTAAGAGTCTAAGGAGTAGAAATACCTGCAAGGGTATGGTAGGAGATAATAAGCTGAGAATCTACAACTTTATCCTTGGGTCCTTCAAAACTCTCACTAGATACTTCCTCATCTTCTTCATCCTCCTTGACACCTTTAATGTAAAATAACTTCTTTTAAACACATTGATGGCCTTTACTTCATTTTCTATCAAAACCATAACACAAGCCTTTGGCATGCTTTTCTTCAATTTATTATGGTGTCAATCTAGTAGGTTAAGCTAGTGATGGAATTGGGAAGGTTCATTCTTGGTTAGTAATGAAAGGATGATGTTTGACCATATCTTTTTCTTCTACTAAGTGTGCCCTTGGTATAGCTTCTCATATAGTTGTGGGGTTAAACATACAAAATTATAATTGAATACTATATTTTAGTCCACCCAAAAAAAGGTCAATCAGATTTGTCTCAG
This sequence comes from Torreya grandis, assembly GCA_037957365.1. Lineage (NCBI taxonomy): Eukaryota > Viridiplantae > Streptophyta > Pinopsida > Cupressales > Taxaceae > Torreya > Torreya grandis. The sequence goes on along the minus strand of JARHVA010004994.1, from coordinate 255,995 downwards.
TGATTTCCTCCACACGTAAGGATAGATTTTTAAATTGATGAATATAATCCTTCACTATTCCTATTTGACATAGCTTGGCTAACTGGTTAAAGTAGTTTTTAGAAACATTATCCTGATAATGAGATATTAGTTTATCAGAGAATATTGACCATGTAAAAGGATCAATAGTGTTCTTTTATTGAGAAAAAACTAATGATACCAAATCAATGGCTCAAGTTATAGCAAATATGCCACAACCACCTTTTAATAGCTAAGAGTTTGGTGCAAATCAAATAGATTTTCAATTTGAGTGATCCAAGTGAGTGGATCCTTACCATCAAACTTGTGTATGTCTACTTTTGGCAACATTGGTTTCACCCCTATATTGGTGGTGTTAGTGTTGAGAGGAGAAGGACTAGAAGGAAAAATTAGAGGTTTATTGATATAAAAATGAGATGAAATAGTAGCTAGTTATGTCATGATTTGATGCAACTGATTATTCACACCATTAAGTTCCCCTTACATTACTGACATTTGATTTGGACTTACAAATTCTTTTGCATCAGGCCATGTAGATTTGACTAAATTTGAGAAATAATATAAGAGGTTTTAGACTCCATGTCATCCCTTACAGTAGTTTTAGGGGGTTTTTGCCCTTTTTGCCATCTGTAAGTGTTAGAATCAGCTATAAGAAGGCTTGATGGTGAACCTTATTTTGCCCAATTGACCCAACTTTGAATATGAATATTTTTAAATATGTCAGCCTTAAATCAGCAATATCAAAGAATAAACCCAAACTAATTTTTTCGAAGCTTTCCATAAATGTAAAGAAATTTTAAAAATTATACCATATGTGAGCTATGGAAAAAAATTATGAAAAAACCTAAAATAGCGATAAATTTTGCAAAAAAAATCCAAATGAGCTAAAATTTTAATGGAAACTTGAATTATTTTGCAACTTGAATAAAATAAATGTAGAGAAATTTGCAAACGTCTAAGAGATATAACCAAATTTCAAGATCTAGGGTTTTTGACTTGATTATGGCCCAAATTGATGCTCTAATACAATTTATAATGATATTAATTCAAAAAATAAGTAGATATATAGTAGTATATCATTGTGATATGGAAATATAGTAGAAAATATAAATAATAGATAAGCCACTTCGAGGGGGAAGCCTCTCAAATGATTATAATAAGAATGAATACTCAAATATGATGATTAATAACTAACCCTACTTCCTTTATATAGTCTAACAAGGCCATGTGACACCCATAGGATGACCTACTAAGCATAATAATGTATAGAGAAATGTAAAATACTATGAAAAATTATTATGAAAGCCACAAGTTGGATACACATATCCCTAGACACACCAATGGTTAAGGGCATAACACACACACACACACACACACACACACACACACACACACACACACACACACACACACACACACACACACACACACACACACATTTTAGACCCAACTAATTATTAGTTTTTAGGGGAACAATATAACATACTTATAACACTAAAAAAGTATATTAAGCATATACAAACTCCCTACTTTTCCTATTTGTTAAGTTCATTATAAACTAAAAATATATCTATGAATTCATTGACCCATTTAGATGTATTGAAAGACTTGAATAACTCATCTTAGAATTTCCAAATTAACCTACAATTATTCATGAAGACATGCTCAAGTTTGATCTATTAGTGTTTTATTACACCATACATTTTCATACATATCAAAATGGTCCCATCTCTTTATGCATATATAAATATATGTACATATAAACATATTCATTTATGTATAAAAAATAGGTATCCTAGAAACAAATATTACCAATTACCTATACACATATTTCATCATTTGAATTGATAATATACAAGTATATAAAACTCTCATATGTATATATAGGTGTGTGTGTGTGTGTGTGTGTGTGTGTGTGTGTGTGTGTGTGTGTGTACATATACATATTCATATACTTGTACATATATATACATCTAGTTTAATCTGTAGTGAGAATCAAATATTCCATCCCGAGTCTTTATAACTAAAATATCAAGATACAAGTTTTTGGTTTCTATTAAAAATACACATATAACATAAAATATACCATACCATAATCGTATTTTATAATAACTAAGAAAAAATGTTATTATCTCTCTAAAATTTGCAACAACCATAACAAATACCAAGGTAGTTACCATTAAAATAAACTTTGACTAGCTACTACAAATTACATATAACATGCCTAGCTTATGTAAGGTTTTGTCAATTATGTAAGAGAAAAAATAAAATTATGCTCAAATCTTAGATAATTTAATTTTTAAGTCAATAATGAGACTCACCTAGTATTACAAGTTTACAAGAATGAGGACAAGGCATAAAGGTTTTCCTCCCAAGTGACTAAGTTTTATTTTGTGAAAAATGACTCAGTCTCATCTATGTAGGACTGTGGATGGAACTGAGTTTCATACCCAGGTCTATAGACATGAGTCCTAGGTTTACTTAAATAAAAAATACAACTATTTTCACTTAGTTTTCTTATACAAGATTTGGCATCATATTTGTAGGCTTGAAAATGGAACCAATCCCATTCATAAAACATAAAGTATGAAACCAGGTTTTCTTTAATAACAAAAAATAACATGAAATTAATTTAAAAATATGCATTTCTAAACCAAATCATGAAAATATTATGTTTTGTCCCTTATTATAAACTCATAATTTTAACAAATCTAGTTATTTATTCTTTGAATGAAGTTAATGGTAGCTCTTGTCCTTTCTTAATAAGTGTAAACATATAAAATGTCATTTTAATGCAATGAGTCTCACTTGAGACCACCCTATCCTTAGTTTATCCATAGACCTATATTATGTATTGTTTTTATACTTTTCCATATTTTATGCAAATCTAACCCATGTCCAAATATACCAAGAGCCACATTGATCCATCACCTAGGCATCCATGATCTTTTTTCATATATGCCATCTACATGGACAATAGGGTGGCCCCATTACTCTATAACATAGTGCATTATTGGAAAAGGGGGAAACACTATTGACCCTTAACTTCCCTTTCCCTAACACATATATTTCCACTTCTCAAAGTGTCTTAGGGTCAGCGTAGACTCATTTCATGTCTTGACAAGCATGAAAACATTATATAAAGACCACTCTCCTTTATTTATCATATTGATAGAAATCATCATGAATAAACTTAGAAATAATTTTAAAAACTAAGGTTATTGATCCTTGTTTACCCTTATTTTTACATACATATGTAGTCATATAAAATGTCATTTAATTCAATAAGTGTCACATGAGACAACCATATCCTTAGATTATCCCTAAACCTATCTTAAGGCCTCTTTTGATCCTTTTCCAACCTATAGATGTGTTTATCCCATGCACAGATATACCAAGATCCACATTCATCCATCACTTAGGCATTCCTGATTATTTTTCACATGTTCCATCCATTATTGAAAAATGAGAGAGTTGAACCCAAATGCATGCAGTGAACATAGAGAATTTTAATCACACAAATAATAATATTCTACTCAATTAATTTCAATTAAACACATTAAAAATATATATGATGATATTTCCTATAACCATGGATTCTGAGATCCCTATAAAATCTTTCCTAAAAACCTTCCAAATCTCCTAAATATTAATCATGATATATTGTTTACTATTAATAATATATTTGATCAAACCAATAGCAAACTATACCTATTAGTAAATTATTGCTCATAAAATAATTTACACTATAATAATAACATTACTAGATATTAATCCATAACATTCACCCCCTTAACATTATTATCCCTAGTCACACCCCCTTAATTTGACCATGGGGAGAATATCATCATGTTTTACATCTGAATTTATGACTATGTGATTTTTCCAAGGATCACAAACTTGAAAAATGGTTTTTCCATGGCTAACCAAAAACCAATGATGGATTTTCCCATGGCTTACCAACAACCAATGATGGTTTACCCCATGACTAATCATCAACCAAGTGATTTTGCTGGTTTACCACAAACCATGTCATGTATGCAAGTACATATTTAATTCTCATCATTTTATAACTTAGACGGATTACAAAAGGAAATAGTTCTTACTCAAACATGAATTGCAATTCTATTCTTATTTAGCTACCACATAAAGTAAGAAAATAAACACACTGCACATTATTGAAACAAAATTCACCAAATCATTGGTACAACCCTATCACTGGTGACTAATAAGAGGTCCCTAAAATACCTCCAACCTCTTATGCCTCCATCCTCCATTAGATTACTTCTTAATTAATAGATAATGTCATGAATCTCATATGCAAATTTTTGGGGATAAATCCCCCGCATAATTTGGGCATCACATATAAGTAATAATGCATCCATACAATAAAGGATTTGAATTTGAAGATTGACCGACATAAAGGAATTTTTAAAATGTTGACACACATAACATATTTTAAAAATTGACTCTTTTGACATTTTTAAGATTTTGATGATTTTGTTTTTGACAATGGACCCAAATAACTTATAATAGACTCGAATGATATAAATGATGTTGACACACTAGATTTTGAACAATTTGACTTTAGACTCTAACATAAAAATAAAACTGTTGATTTTGACACTTTTAAGACTATTGAAAAATAACAAAATAAATTGACTCTAAATAATAACAATAATTTTAACAAATACTAAACTCATCAAATTTTTAGAAATAAATGCATAACAAGAATACAACTAAGAATTGACATGAGATAAATTTAATAAAACTTGGAAGGAAAGACTTTAAAAAACTATATCAGATCAATAAATTTAAAACAACTTAGCCTAACCATTCATGGAAATTATTTGTGGTGGGTTGAGCACTAACTATATCCAAATGGCACGATGGTTGGAGATCGTGATAAAACATTGAAAAATCACCACGTCAATAGAAGACCATTGGGGATATAATGTGCAAACTTTGAATGTGAAATAAAATACATGTTATGTGGTAGAAGGTAGAATATATGTAAGAAAAAGAATGAAAATGTAGATTTAATTAGACACCTTATGCATTGGCCTACACCTTTTGAGAATAATTATAAACAATGAAGATTGTAATAAAATTCCAAATCCAAGAATTAGATCAGCTGCAATTATTCTTTCCATAATATATTATGTAACTTCTTAAAGTCTTATCTTGTAAATCAAAATATTAACATGGATAAATCTACTTTTCTTCCACAGGTGCTTGGATGGTGAGATCATATAATAGTATGCAACTCTAATTTCAACATATACTATGGCATAGCACATACCAATAAATGAACATAGCATGGTGATGGATATGGTGATAGGTGTTAAGGCATTGAAACATGTGTACTAGATTAATAAAATAATATCTTGGAGATTGACCATACAAAATATAACTATGTAAGGATTAGATCAAATATTTGTATAGTGATAAGGAATAGATCTAAGGATGAGTTTCATGTTGCCATAGGAGAGATTGAAGCCCTATTGTATCTCATAAATAGCTATTCAATGGAGAGCTCAAACATGGAATTGTATTGCATTCAGGTGTGTAGGCCATATGAAGAATGATAGTAAATATAGAAATGTAAGAACTCTATCTCCACATTTATTTTCCATGAGAACCAAAAAAAAAACACTCAAATAATATCTTAATATACCAAAGAAGCTATTATGTACTCATAACTCTACCATTCATAGGGACAAAGTGTCAAGTAACTTCCCTTCCTCATCCTTAGGATTCTATTGCTCTGATACCTTTGTTGAACAAAGAGAGATCCAAACCCAAATACAAGTAGTACACACAAAGAATTTTAATCACACAAATAATAATAGTCTTCTCAATTAATTTCATTCAAACACATTATAAATATATGAAATGATATTTCCTATAATTGAGGACCTGATATCCCTATAAAATCTCTCCTAAAAAACCTCCAAATCTCCTAAATATTAATTGTGATATATTGTTTATTATTAACAATATATTTGATCAAGCCAATAACAAACTATACCCATTAGTAAATTATTACTCATTTAATAATTTACATTACAATAAAAATGTTACTAGATATTAATCCATAACATCTGCCTAGATAATAGTGCAGTTCCATTAGTCTATAACATAATGTACTATTAGCAAAAGAGGTAATTTTATTGACCCTTATATTTATTTTTCCCTAATATATATCTTTCCACTCCCTAAAAAATCTTAGGGTTAGCCTAAACTCATTTCATTTCTCAACAAACATCAAAATGCTATATAAAGACCAGTCTCAATTTATCCTATAAATGGCAATTTCCATGAATAAGCTCAAAAATAGTTGTGAAAATTAAGTATATTGATCTCTGTTTACCTATATTCTTGCATACATCCATATAGTAGCCTAAAGCTTAGTTTTACTCAGGTTTCCAATCTCAATTCACACTCAAATAATTCAAATTAGCATTCATAGTCAGGCATAATGGCATCACTCTCACTTACATCAACATGTATATTAGGATAAATACATTAATCTTGATCCCCTTTTGAGGTATTAGTATCTAGACAATGCTTATCACATGGGGTCTTGTGGTCTCGCCCAATATACTCCATTAATGCCACTCTTCTTCCACTTGTGTTCATAAAAACCTTGGAAATCATGGAGGCTTAGGGTTTCATAGTGAAATAATTCAAATCATAGAACATAAAATGATCCAAGTCTTGGTCATATAGGTACATGCTTCTTGAAATAGAGAGGTCTACCCAAAAGTTCATTAGTTCACTTGCATAGGGTCATTAACACTGCAAACAAGGTTAGTAGTGCAGTGTGTTATTGTAAAAAGGGTTGTGTTATTGTCTAAAGGGGTTTGTGAAACCTATTCTCTATTGATGACACTCTATCGTGCTCCTATATAACTTCTTTGCCTACCACTTATCCATTTTAGTCATATTTTCAAATGAAATACACCTTTTCTAAATTTTTTTATTTATAGAATATTTAAATAAATAAAATATTGTGCAAAGTAGGGGTTTTTGATACTATAGTATTTTATTCCATGATTTATTACTCATCTCTTTATTAACCTTAGTGTTACATTATATAATCCTCAAAAAGATAAATCATTTAATGAATCTAATGTGAAATAGTGAAGATCTAAGATTTGATCGCTGCTAAGATCATTGATGTGAGTACCACAACAAAAACACCCAAAGCACAACCAAATAAATCAAAAGAAATGATTTTTTTTATCCATTTCCAAAAATATGGATAATGAAATAATAGACACTTTAGGTGTTCATTATACTTATAGGCACATATACCACCAACAACCTATCATACTTATATAATGGACACACACCCTCTACATAATATCATTGGTGTGTATCATATTGTAGACACTAGAAATCTACACACCATGATTCTAAATGTCAAAATTCCCTTAGACTACCCTAGGACCTGCTTAGGACCAATCTGACCCTTTAACCCCTAACTGAGATTAACCCATAGTCAGTTTGCCAAACTATCTTAACCTATCTTTTACCTACTTTGATCCTTCACTCTCGACCATCAACAGTTAGGATGACCATCAATAATCACCTTGACCATCAATGATTAGGGTTCACCTTCTTACCTCCTTACATGTAAACCATCCACCTTGATTTTCTAAAATTAGATTGTCTTAATCTATGTGTGAGCCATTGCATGAGCAAGTTATAATTAGAAGGCCTAGTTAACTCCTTATTACAATTCTCTTACCTTGCCTATAATAAAAGAGGAGTAGGGAGGTGAAATACATTTGTAATTGTTATCAAGAGCTTGTACATCTAGAGTTCCTTTATTTTGTACATCAATCATTATCAAGAATCCAACAATCCAGCTACCATGTTAGAGAGCCAACTTTCCACTACCACTCTACCAAAGTGTCAAGTACTGTTACTCTATTGAAATCACATCAAGCTCCAACAATGGGTTAACCACCTCAATCAACCACTTGATCATCTTTTTACAAGATAAGTATTTGTTTTTGGTATTTAATTACTCTATTTTTCCTTTACACTTATCCCAACACCAACTCATCTCTCAGAAATCCACCTTGTGATCCCATCATTTAGCCATTTATCAACCCATACCTACATGTAGTAACCGTCAATGGTTATCTCAATCACTAATAGTCTATCTAACTATCGATGGTCAGCCCAACCACTGATAATCATTCTAGCAACAAATTCTATCTAGCTATTTCCACCTACTTACTCCTAATAAAATATGATTTTTTATGTCCCTACCTACTCATAGACCGCTACTTGATTTTCTAAAGCAAACCATAATCATCTAAAATTAGTATTAATTTTCTTATCACCATTTTAATCATTTATAGTCTATTTATTAGAAAGAATTTCTTATGTTTAATTTAAGTACCTTTTGATTATTTATACAAGTACTTTATATTCTATTTTATAAAATTAATTATTTAAAATTTGTCAATTGATAGCCTCTAAGGAAGCCCTTGCTTCCAGGATCTAGCTATTGCTAGGTAATCCACTCAGCTATATATCTAACATTTTATTATTATTTAGTGTTGTATTATTTGCAGGTCATCCTCCCAGGACAAAGAGGAGTTATTCACAATCATATAATTCAATGCATGCACAATCAAACAAGTTTTTCAACCATACTCATTTTTATTTTGTTCTTTCTCCCTTTTGAAATAATAAGCTAAAATTCACTAAAGCATTCTACCATGCACAGTGGGACCCTTGTGTCTTTAATTGGGTTCTCTTTTGCTTGCATCTTCTCTCTATTCTATGCTCATTACAGACATCAAAAATTTCTCTTGGGCCTTAAAATTAAGTGCATACATTGACTGCTTGCATGTTTAGCTCACATAATTTAACTTAAATCAAAATAATCCTATCTTAGCTTCACTCTTTTTTGTACACACTTAAACAAACAAATTTCATCAATTAAACATAAAAATAACTTGAGACAAAGCCTAACTATGATTTTATCACCTAGCGGTAACATTACCCATTCTTAATAATCCTACTTAGAGGTCATTACCAAGGGGAGAACCAACTCAACTCTTTGGTTGAGTATAAACTCTAGATATCAATATATATTGGCTAAGCACCTACCACCCTTATCGTTGGGGTGTTTGAAGTGAGGGGATAAGCCCAAATACCAAGCCATGTATCGATTCTAATACATATTTTTTGGAGAGCCTAAACACAACCTAAAACCAACCTTACACTTCCTTTTTAGTACCTGATCTACAAGCCAACTTCTATCACACATTCTCATAACTTAAGGCATAAGCCAAAAGAGAGATTAATAAAAACTATAGGGATTAACATCTCTTTTAGAGAATGAATTTATTTATTTGATCATTGTTTGAGTAGTGAGGTTTTTTGTGTTTTCCCTCTTCCCTATCTTGTATGGTTGTAACTTGCTAGTAGTGAAGGAGCCTTGTAGATAAAAACCCATCATCAAACCAACCTACCTCTTCCACCTCTTCATCCATATATTACATCTTTGAACCAACAAATTCTCCTCATCCCTTAGAAAGTCCTACTTGCCCTTAGGAGGTTCCCCAATGGGATGCAAATTTTGCTACCTTCCTAGATAATAATCTCATGGACCTACAACATTATCTTATAACCATGTCTTACCGTACCCTATATTTTGCCCCACCCATAGATCCACCTTATGTCATGCCTCTCCACCTCATGGGGATCACAACTATTTCCATGGTTATAACCCAACCATTGGATATTTAATCATCCACGTTAACCAGCAATCCTCTTGAGACTATTATAGATAACCAACCAACCCAAATTATGAACATCCTTATACCTTCAATTCCTACCAAAAAATCCTCCACCTTAGGAGCAATCCAACCTATAACCACCTATACTCCATTGAATATGGGAGTGCTTACCTATAACACTACCAACCTTCCTTCAAGTACCCCAAATCCATCAACCACTACCCTACTTCAAAGCCTTATGGTGTCCATACCCTCCACCTTACCACCGATCAGTATAAGGGTCACCACCCTTCCATTGGTCACCAACCCAACTACCAATCCTATCTAATAATAACCCCTTACACTAAACCTAGATTTCATCCCTAACCTGCAAGGGCATACACCCCTACCCACTACCTAACCACCTACTAATTCAAACCCTTATATACCTTCTACCCAACCATTGGTATCCACATACCAATATGTGGTAGATTCTCAACCTTCTACCCACTCTTAGTATGTCACCCAACTACCACAACAATATGCATCATATAACCTTCTAGGTGCACAATCCCAAGTGGACCTAATGAAAATAATTATGGACAAGATAACCACCTTAGATTCATCCATCTCATGTGCTCACAACATCTTGTCATATGACCAAATCTATAATGAGCCCATCCATCTATCCATACCTATTAGGTCATATCCTCCCCAGTGGGAACTTCCCAAGTTCTCTAAATTCTAAAGTAAGGATGATCCCAAACAACATCTTAAAGACTTTAAGAATGCTTTTTATCTCATTAACTATGATGATTCCCTCCTTCTCTACACCTTCCCCATGTCCCTAACCAATCTGGCATTAGATTGGTATAATGCCTAACCCAAGCATTCCATATTCTACTTTACCCAGCTGGTTCAAACTTTCTTGGACCATTTCTCAATAAATATCTCCAAGAAAGTCTCCATCACTAATATCTACTCCATCTAAAAATTTGATGATGAATCCATTGTTGATTTTATAGCTCATTAGAGGAGATTAATTAACCAACTTTCCTTTTCCTTTCCTCAACATGAACTCACAGATCTCTTTTCTCGAGCATGTGCCAAGCATATCTCTTATACATTACATGTCCAAAGATTCCAAACCTTTGATGAAAATTTTACCATGTCACGTAATTTAGAGAATAGAGCCATTGATGAAGGAAAGCTAAAACTAAAAAACAAGAACTCCACCTACAAAACCAATGATGCCTCTTCTTCTAAACCAAACAACTAGTCCAATACCAATACTAGGGGCAAGGGAACTATGAATGTAGTTGTTATTAAAGCCACTCCACCATCTGTCAACCAACCAATTTCCTCTTGTTCCTCAAATCAAAACACAAAGAACCAAAACTATAACAACTAGAAGTAATTCACTCCACTTGGAGAATATTATTATTCAATCTTGGAAAAGTTATTGAAATCTAATATCATTAAACTTTTTTCTTATCAAACCCCCTCAATAGATTGATTCCTCTCATCCTATACCTAGTTGGTATAATGAGAATGATATACATGTCTTTCATCAGGTAATAGGAGATGATGTTAGTAGGTGAAATAACTTCAAGAGCCTTGTTTAATCCCTCATTGACAAGGGGGATCTTGCATTGGATAACTAATGCACCATTGAACCAATCCCTTAATATATTCAGGAAACCTTTCCCAAACCATGATCCTACTAAGAATGATAGTAACAACATTGAATGTTCTCATGATGCCCATATAGTTAACATGGTCCTTGATGTACTCATTACAAAACCACCTAGTACTCAATCCTCTAGTTTTTTAATTCCTCCATTTATTGAGATAGTGGACTCACCTTCCCTTCCTTTGAGAACCAAAACTAAGGAAATACCATCCTCTCCCCCTTGACTTATTAAGGTAGTGGATTCCTTAACCATTCCTTCAACTGATATACTAGAACAACCAATCATCACCACCATACCTTTACCTTTAACTACCAAGAAACTCACCCCTCCCTCAAAACTCATTCCAGAGAGGAAGTCCCCATTCCACTCCTCCCATGAAGGAGCCACACTTATCAACCTCACATCCTTTGATTGAGGTAGAGGATAAGGTTACCATGTCTATTTCCCAACTGATGGGTCTATCATTTGAATCTACTACCTAGAGAACCAAACTGATCTATAAACCATTCTCTAGACTAGTCTAGAGATTGGATTTTGTTTCCAAACCCAACTTAGATGGGGTTACCTTTTGGAAGAAACTATGCTTCCCTTACATTACTAAACTATAAACTTTTGGAAAACCAACCTACGACTTCTATTACCCAACCCATTACCATATCCACCCTACCAACCAAAACCTCTACCTAATCATCCAAAACCTCTACCCAACCAACCAATCCTCAACCACCTAAGTCAACCAAGACCCAAATAACCAAACCCTCTTCTACCACTCCAACCAGACCAACCAAAAACCTTGGTACCTTCCTTACACCATGCCTTAGTCACCCATCTATGAAATTGGATGTAACATATTCAAACCCACCAACCAAGCACCAAACCAAAGCCACCAAAGAGGTAAAAACCACCCAAAGGCCCAATTTTTACTCCCCTTAATCTTGCCCTCCATTTTGGGACCCGATCCCTCTACCTTAAGAAGTAATCTAATCATATTTATGACAACCCACCATCTATTTTGGTTATGCCTTCATAGTTTCTTTTTGATGAACCTCTCCTCATCATACCATCAATAGCTATGATACCTACCTTATAACCTTATACTTCTAACCCATCAACTTCCTTGCCTAAATGAAATACCTCAACCAAGCACACCACCTTACCTAAGGCACACATCACCAAACCTTTTGCCTCAATAACCAAAGCTAAGATCATTAAACCTTTACCACCTTTAGCTGAATCATACTCGATCATTTTCCATAGGTTATTGAAAACTTTTTGTTTATCCTTACCTCCCATTAGACCCTTTGACCCTCTTTCTTCAAAATCCATCTGGCATAATGACCACCAAGTGTTTTCTTATCATATGACACTCAGCCATGACATAGAGAACTACAAAGTTCTCCAAACCATTATTCACTAGATTTAAGATGAGGAAAATCTATTAATAGATAAAACTCCCATGATCCATATACTAATCTCACCAGCAACCATGCCTACCCAATGCTTACCTACTCGTCCACTCTTACCTTAGATTGAAGATGAGTCTAACCAATCTCCTACAACAACTCCTTCTCCTATCCATACTATCAATGTGGTTATGAGATCATAATAAAAGGATAAGGGCAAGGCTAAGGTGTCCATTCCATGGACATACCCATCTTTTACCTCCCATCCAATTCATCCCATCCATATTTGTCTTCAACCAAACCCAAGGTATCTATTTAAGGTGCATCCCAATCTAACCCCTTAGAACCCATCATGAGAGTTATCCTCAAGCAACTTTACCAGACCCTAATAAAGATGAGATTGTATGAGTTGATATCTACATTTCTCCATCATTTCCAAGAACTAATAGAGGCTTTGTAATTGATAGAGGTCTAAAATGAAGACCCCTGACCTCTAGTATCCCTTTTTGGCATAGTTCAAATTTCCAAATTTGTTACCTTCAAAGATTTAAAAATACCTTCCATCCATTTAGATGACCCAGATCCCCCTCTCTTTATTAATGCTTACATCAACCAAGCCCACATTAAATAGGCCATAATTGATGGGGGATCTAGCATTAACATTATCTCCTCCCATGCATATAACCAACTCAACCTATTATACAATGTCATGTCTAAAACCTTGGCCATCCTTTGATCATTAAATGATACTATGGCCTCTACCTTGAGAATTATTGTCCTTCATATCCATCTAGGACCTTGTACACTCCCTAAACTCTTTTATGTAGTGAAAGGTGAATTATAATACAATGTTTTGTTGGGATGACCTTGAATCCATTCTATCGATTGCATCCCCTTCACCATTCATTATTGCATCAATTTAGAGTATGAATTATAGGTCATCACCATCCAAGCTAACCCAAGTCCTTTTTTGACATGCAACATGACTTATAAACCCAAGGATGTCCTCTTACCCCCATCTAGCACACCCTCCTTGACCAATGATAAGACCTCTACCATGAAAGAGGAAGTCACTCTTCCTTCTACCAATGAGGCATCAACTAGATTTTCCATCCCCTCTGACCAAATTCCCATATCAAATCTATTGGAATCCATATTACACCACCTTTTTCTGGTGGGAATATTACCTTCTCACCCTTTATTCTTTCCCTACTCCCTAAGAGTATGGGAAACTTAGCCACCAACCTAGGTATGACCCTAATGTCAAGACCATTTTTACCTTTGGACCTTCACATTTTAAAACCCATCTTATCTATGGGGGACATCACAAGACCCTTAACACTTACACTACCTCTCCGTTACCAACCATTCACCTCTAATTTCTCTTACCTAGATAAGATAAGTTTTACCAAAACATTCCTCCATAGGTGTGCTTGGAAAGGATTTGGTCTTAGGTAGTATGATCATGGACCACTTGATTTGGTCTCCATTGAGACTATGAAGTCTAATGAAAATTATGTCCTTGGTTTCATCCTACCCAACAAGAAGTAACCCAAACCACCTACCATTACAATTATCAAGGATGACACCCCTTCCTCACCAACCTCTCCACCACTTGTGTGTGAGGATGATGACATCATCCCACCTATTTTTTTTTCATAAACATGATCATCTTAGGACCCCTAAATCATTATAAGGAGGGGGAAATTGTAACCATCCATTTTTGATCTAGGCAATAATTCAGGCAATAATTCAGGTGATGGTTCCACCCCAATTGATGATAGAACTTTTGAGAGACATAACTTTTGCACTATATCTCCCATTGACTTGCTGTTTGAATTTTTGGAAAGCTAAAAATGAGAAAAACATGGTGAGATGTCATGTAGATTTTTTCAATGAATTTTGACCCACAAAAACCCAATGGAAGTGCTCCAAATTTCAAATTTAGTAGTGTAGTCTAAAAATAGTAAGTTTTTAAAAATAGTAATTCCTTAAATTTTGTATTATTTTAAATCATGGAAGTTGAACCACTTGATCTACCTTGAGATTGGTGACCTTCCACATCCTCCCCCTAATTTCAAAATGTGTATAAATTAATATGTAACCCAAAATGGAAACCACACATCTCTTCCTAGAGATAAACATATGGTTGTATTGCGATCTTGAGTAATAAAACATCTTTTCTCAGAGAATTCATTGTCACTATGTTATTTTTGTGTTTTTAAAATATTTGTCAACCAAAAATTTTGATTTTTGTATTAGTGGTTTCAGATTGATTTGTATTGAGAGTGTATAATCCTGAGGATGAGGTTAAGCTATAGGAAGCTTGGGTGAAAACATTAGAGATTCCAAACTATCCACCTATTCACTCCAAATGAATTCAAATGGTAGATGACACTGAGACATCTGATCATTTAAAGTAAATGGTGAATGAATCCCTCTAATTAAAATGATCATAGATGTTGCAACAATTTTCCCAAATTTTCCAACAACTCTCGATTGGAAAATTTGGCTCCTCATCTGCACTTCTCAGCTCCTCATCTATGGACCATCCTTTCAATTCCCTAACACCCTTCATGGTTTAGGTAAATTTTGATATTCCTACATTTGAAGGCATAATCAATGTTGATGCAATCGCAAATTGGTTAGATCAATTATCTTCCTACTTCTTTATAAATAACTTCACTGATGGAGAAAAGATCACTTTTGCTCTTTTGAAAGCATCATTGCCCATGAAAGATTGGTGGGAAGTGTGCAAAAAGAGGTTCATTACATAGGAGATTGGCCTTGAGGTGGAACCTATCCTAGATTATTTCATGTAAGTGGTAAAGGAAGAATACTATCCTATTGGAGCATATGATGTTCTATACATATAGTGACAACTTCTTTGCCATGGTAAGGACCAATCTGTTCAAGATTACACATGCATTTTACATTCTTTGTTTCAAATATTGGGCATCCAAGAAAGTGATAAATATAAGACTCTAAAATATCATGGTGGACTACAATGGTACATACGAGGGGAAATGAAACTCTTTAATTTGGAAACCCTCGATGAGGCATACAAGTTCATAGTGAAGATTGAGCATAAGCATGGAAAAAAGAATATGAAAAGTCAACCCTCAAAATGGAAAAGTGACAAGGAAGGTCAAAAATGAGGCCAAAATTAGAAGTAAAAGGAGGTTCAATATAATAAACCCCAAAAGGGGAAGGCTAGAAAATGGTGTTAGTATAACAAAATTGAAAATCACTCCAAAGAAAAATGTTGAGCCATCAAGTCACTACTTTCTGAGTCACAATACTCAACATCTACTACTCTGTCTCATACATAACCTATAGTCAAAGAGGATGAAGAAGAGATTGTAGGTGTTAATCCTGACACCATCCTCACTTCATCATAGACACATGAGGAAAGGCCAAATGACAAAGAAATATTATTCCACTCCAAATTATGGGTAAAAGGTAAGCCTCTGCATTTCATCCTTGATAATGGGAGTCAAAAGAATTTAATCTTTGTTAAAGTTATGAAAAGTATAAATCTATCCATGAAGCCTCACCCAAATCTATACAGTATTGGATGGTTGAGCCTAGGGAGAGACCTCTGTGTCACCCATCAGTGTCTTATTTCATATGCAATAAAACCTTTCCAAGATGAAGTCTTGTGTGATGTGGTCAATCTAGATGTCTGTGAGGTACTCTGTGGTTAGTCATTCATTTATGATTGACATGGAATCTATGAATCATGAACCCAAATAATCACCCTCACTCTTGGAACATGGCACTTTAGGGTACCAAAGGTACCACCTCCCACATCTTTCTCCCTGATCAATACCCAAAAATGTAAGAGATTGGTGGAAAAGATAAAGCAATTCATTCTCATGATGGTCAAACCACATAAATGAAAGAAAGCTGATGTTATAGTCTTGACTACATAATAAACAGAAAAATAGAAATAGATGGAACAAATCACAGGAGAATATGATGACTTATTCAAGTCACCCACAAGAGTTCCACTATATTACCAGGTAAACAATTATATTGATTTGATCCCAGGGTCACCTTTTCCTAATAGTCCTGTGTATCACATATCAATTTTGGAGAATGATGAGATAAAAAGATAGATTTAAGAATTGATCCAAAAGGGTCACATCAGGCCAATATCTTCACCCTATGGTAGACCAATTATCTTGGTATCAAAGAAAGATGAAACGTGGAGGCTTTGCATTGACTATCAAGCCCTGAATAAAATCACTATGAAGAATCACTACCCTCTCCCCAAGATTTATGACCTACTCAACCAAATCCATGGTGCAAATTTATTCACCAAAATTGATCTCAAATTAGGCTTTCACTAAATTCCCATTGATCCCATTGATATCTAGAAGACTACATTCAAATCTAAGGAGGAGCTTTTCAAATGGTTGGTTATGCCTTTTAGCTTAACTAACACACCTGTAGCTTTCACGAAGATGATAGATGACATCCTATGACCCTTCACAAACTAATTCATGGTTGTCTACCTATATGACATAGTCATCTACAATAAAATATGGGAGGAACATTTGCAACATGTTCATAAGGTGCATCAAACTCTTTAGGAGCACAAGTTATATGCAAATCTTGATAAATGCACATTAAAGATGACAAAATTTCAGTACCTTAGGTACATTGTGAATGAGGAAGGGGTCTATGTTGATCTATAAAATATTTGGGCTATTCAAGAATGTCCTACACCAAGGACCCTCTTAGAACCTCATAGCTTATTGGGTCTTGAAAAATTTTATTGCAAGTTTGTTCTTGAATTCCACATGTTGCTTGGTCACTAACTCAAGTGAGTAAAGGAGGAGATAAAGCTACATTTAAGTGGGGTGAAATACAATAAAGGGAATTTGAGAATTTTAAGAATAGACCTTGCTCAACCCCTATTCTTTCCTTGCCGAATTTCCATCAAACTTTTGAGTTGATGATAAATGCATCTGAATATGCCATGGGAGATATCATCATGCAACATGGCCATCCTAATGCATATCATAGTGAAACCTTCATTGATATAGTCAATAAATATCCAACATATGATAAGGATCTCTATGCCATTATGCAATCCTATAAATAATGGAAACACTACATCTTGGGAAAAGAGACGGTCATCCACACTGACCACAAACCATTAGAATTTATCTAGACACAAAGAAAACTATGAAATGAGAGGCACCAAAAGTAGGCCACATATATTTATAAATTCCACTTGATAATCAAACACAAAAAGGGGATCTCAAATATGGCTATAGATTATATAAGCCACCCACCAATTATTGCACTCACAATAGTTATTGACCTATGCAGACATGAGACTGCCACTTGGGGTGCTCTTTATGAAGTAGATCCTACCTTTTTTGATATATATCAAGTGATTCAAAAATGTAAAAATGTTTCTAATTTCTATTTACAAGATAATGTCCTCTATCATATGGAGCACATCTTTGTTCCAACTGTAGAGCAATAGAAGATGATATGGGAAGCACATTTCAGTAGGATAACTAAAAAATTTGGGGTAGAAAAGACATTTGTAGTTCTTCAACAACACTTATATTAGCCCCATATGTGAAAGGATGTGGAAATTTATCTCAAATCTTTCACCCCATGTGGGATAGCTAAGCCAATAAATAAGAAGTAAGGATTGTACATGCAATTGCTACAACCAACCAGGCCTTGGGAATCTATCTCAATCGATTTTCTCTCAGGTTTTCCCATTTCAAAACAAGACAAGGACTATATTTCTGCTATATTTGATCATTTTTCAAAAATTTCTATCATGATTACTTGTAAAAAAAAATATATCTACTGAAGAAATCACTCAACTATATTTTAGTCATGTATGGCTCCATTCTGGTCTGCCCAAGTCCATTGTCTCAAATCAAGACAATAGGTTTCTAAGCATCTTCTGGTCCACTCTATGGAAGATGATGGATACCAAGCTGATAAGTCAATAGCCTTCCATCCATAGACTTATGGTTAAATAGAGGTGGTGAATCACTTTATTGTTCACATGATTTAGATGTATCACTCCAAACATCCATGCACATGGGATGAGGGAATT
This sequence comes from Torreya grandis, assembly GCA_037957365.1. Lineage (NCBI taxonomy): Eukaryota > Viridiplantae > Streptophyta > Pinopsida > Cupressales > Taxaceae > Torreya > Torreya grandis. Next base: position 237,037 of record JARHVA010004994.1, on the reverse strand, counting down.
CTTTTCATATAACATGGATACAATTAGGACTTGCATAGCTCGACCAAGAATAATTTATTCCAAGTACACTCTGGATTCCAATCCATGGAAATAATTGATATAACCATTCCATTTCCTGCCATAAAATACACACCTCATGGAAGATCTAATGCAGCAAAAGTAAAAAAGTTTATTGAACAAATGTAACACATCTAGTAACAAGTTCATGAAATCTTGGAGAGCATGAATCAAAAGTATAAGAAATTCCATGACAAACATAGGATTGCATAAAATTTTACTATGGGTGACAAGTTTTGGTTGTAGCTTCAAAAGGAATGACTTATAGGCCCACATAGAAAAATTTGGCCTCTACGATATGGTTGCTACACTATCACCAAAAGAGTTAGAGAAAATGATTTTATGTTGAACCTACCAGCCTACCTTAGTATACATATAATATTCAACATGGATCTCCTCAAACCATATCATCCACCTCTATTAGACACTTTAGTCATAGCAGAATAACTAGACATTAATGAGCTTGATCCATAGATTTTTTCTCTAGTGGACGAGGATTAGGTTGTGGACACCTAGATGAAGACAACAAGAGGATGCTCTATTCCACTTTATCAGGTGATTAAAAGGGACTAGCTTAGCCACCAAGTTGAGTGGATCAAAGAGAATCAAATCAAGACACAACTACTACAAGGTGAGTGGATCAAAGAGGATGCTCTATTCCACTTTATCAGGTGATTAAAAGGGACTAGATTCCATTAATTCTCAAAGAGGGAGGAATGATCTAGGCAATAATTTAGGTGATAATTTGGGTGATGGTTCCACCCCAATTGATGACATAACTTCTGGGAGCCATAAATTTTGCATCATAGCTCCAATTGACTCACCGTTTGAACTGTTGGAAAGCTAAGAATGAGGATAAAATGGTGATATGGCATAGATATTTGATTAGTTAATTTTGACCCCTAAAAACCCAATAAAAGTTTCCCAAATTTTAATTTTAGTAGTGTAGTCTAAAAATAGTAAGTTTCTAAAAATAGTAATTCCTTGCATTCTATATTGTTTTAAATAATGGAAGTCAAACTACTTGATCTACCTCAAGATTGGTGACCTTTCACATCTTCCCACTACTTTCAAAATGTGTATAAATTAACATATAACCCAAAATGGAAATCAAACATCTCGTTCTAGAGATAAGCATATAGTGGTATTGCGATCTTGAGTAATAAAACATCTTTTCTCAGAGAATTCCTTATTACTATGTTATTTTTGTGTTCTTAAAATATTTTTCAACCAAAAATATTGAGTTTTGGATTAGTGGTATTAGAGTGGTTTGTCTTGAGAGTGTATGATTCCAAGTATGAGGTCGAGCTACAAAAAGCTTGGGTGGAAAACAATAGAGATTCCAAACTATCCACCTATTCACTCCAAATGAATTCAAATGGTGGATGACACCAAGACATCTAATCCTTTCAAGGAAATGGTGAATGAATCCCTCCAATGGAAATAAGCATAAATGGTACAATAATTTGCCCAAATTATCTAACAACTCTTGATGGGAAATTTTGGCTCCTCATTTGTGCTTCTTAGCTCTTCATCTATGGACCATCTTTTCAGTGCCCCAACACCCTTCAAGGTTCAAGTAAAATTTGATATTATTTATGTTGATGTAGTAGAAGATGATTGATTTTATGGAAGTGGTAAAGTAAGAATACTATCCTATTGGAGCATATGATGATCTGTACATATAGTGGAAATAACTTCACCAAGGTAAGGACCAATATGTTCAAGATTACATAGACATTTTTCATTCTTTGTCTGCAATTTGGGCATCCAAGAAAGTGAGAAACATAAGACTCTCAAATATCATGGTGGACTACAATGGTACATATGTATGGAAATGGAATTCTTCAATTTGGAAACCCTTGGTGAGGCATACAAGTTCGTAGTGAAGATTGAGTAGAAGCATGGAAGAAAGAATATGAAGAGTCAACCCTCAAAATGGAAAAGTGACAAGGAAGGTCAAACATGAGGCTAAAATTGGAAGCAAAAGGATTTTAAAGATAAGAAACCCTAGAAGGGGAAGGTTATAAAATGGTGTGATTACCACAGAACTAGAACTCACTCAAAAGAAGAATGTTGAGACATTAAGTCACTACTTTTTGAATCGCAATATTTGACATTTACTACTTTGTCTCATACAAAACCTACAGCCAAAGAGGATGAAGAAGAGATTTTAGATGATGAGCTTGGCATCATCATCACTTCATTACAGACTCATGAGGAAAGGCCAGATGACAAGGAAAGATTGTTCCTCTTCAAATTATGCATAAAAGGTAAGCCTCTACATTTCATTCTTGATAGTGGGAGTCAAAAGAATTTAATCTCTGCTAAAGTTGTGAAAAGTATAAATATATCCATGAAGCCTCACCCAAATCCATACACTATTAGATGGTTGAGCCTAGGAAGAGACCTCTATGTCACCCATTATTGTTTTCTTTCATATGCAATAAAAGCTTTCCAAGATGAAGGCTTGTGTGATGTGGTCAATATAGATTTTTTTGACGTACTCCTTGGTCAGTCATTCATGTATGATCGACATGGCATCTATGAATCATGAACCTCAAGAATCACCCTCACTCTTAAAACATAGAGCTATAGTGTACCAGAGGTACCACCTCCCACATCTATCTCCCTGATTAGTGCCAAGAAATGTAAGAGATTAGTGGAAAAGACAAAGCAATTCATTCTCATGGTGGTCAAACCATAGAAATCCAAGAAGACTGATGTTGTAGTCTTAACTACATAATCAACACAATAATAAAAGTAGATGGGGAAAATCATAGGAGAATATGATGACTTATTCAAGTCACCCATGGAGTTCCACTACATTACTAGGTAAACATTCTATTGATTTGATCATAGGTTCACCTTTGCCTAATAGTCCTATGTATCATAGATCAGTTTTAGAGAATGATGAGATAAAAAGATAGATTCAAGAATTGATCCAAAAGGGTTACATCAGGCCAAACTCTTCACCCTGTGGCAGCGTAATTGTCCCAGAACCAAAGAAAGAGGGAACATGGAGCCTTTGTATTGACTATCGAGCCTCGAATAAAATCACTATGAAGAATCGATATCATCTCTCCAGGATTGATGACTTGCTAGACCAAATCCATGGTGTGAAGTTCTTCAACAAAATTGATCTCAAACCTAGCTATCACCAAATTCCCATTGATCCCATCAATATCTGGAAGACTACATTCAAATCTAAGGAGGAGCTCTTCAAATGTTTGGTTATGCCTTTTGGCTTAACTAATGCACCTATAACCTTCATGAGGATGATGGATGGCATCCTATGAACCTTCACCAACTCATTTTTGGTTGTCTACTTGGATGACATACTCATCTATAGTAGAATATGGGAGGAATATCTGTAACATGTTCATAAGGTGATTCGAACTCTTTGAGAGCACAAGTTGTATGCAAATCTCAACAAATGTACATTCAAGATTATAACAATTCAGTACCTTAGGTACATTGTGAATGAGGAAGGGGTCTATGTTGATCCAAAAAAGATTTAGGTTATTCAAGAATGGCCTACACCAAGGACCCTCATAAAACTTCATAGCTTTTAGGGTCTTGTAAATTTCTATCATAGGTTTGTTCTTGGATTTTCAAATGTTACTTGGTCACTAACCCAAGTGACTAGAGGAGGAGCTAAAGCTACATTTTAGTGGGGTGAAATACAACAAAGGGAATTTGAGAATTTGAAGAATAGACTTTGCTCAGCCCCTATTCTTGCCTTGCTAAATTTGCATCAACCTTTTAAATTGATGGCAAATGCATCTGAATATGCCATGGGAGTTATCATCATGCAACATGGCCATCCTATTACATATCATAGTGAAACCTTCACTAATATAGTTAGGAAATATCCAGCATATGATAAGGATATCTATGCCATTATGCAAGCTTGTAAATAATGAAAACACTACATCTTAGGGAAAGATATGGTTATTCACACTAACCATAGACCATTGGAATTCATCTAGACATAGAACAAACTATGAAATTAGAGGCACCAAAAGTGGGCCACATATCTTCAAAAATTCCATCTGATAATCAAACACAAAAATGGGAGCTCAAATATGACTATAGATTGTCTGAGCTACCCACCAATTACTTCACTCACAATAGTTCTTGACCTATGTGAACATGATACTATCACTTGGGGTGCTCTATATGAAGTAGATCTTGCCTTTATTGATACATATCAGGTGCTTCAAAAAGGTAAACATGTTTATGATTTATATTTTCAAGATAATGTCCTCTCTCATATGGGGCACATCTATGTTCCAGCTGTAGAGAAATAGAAGATGATATGGGAAGCACATTTTAGTAGGACAAATGGATACTTTAGTGGAGAAAAGACATTGACAGTTCTTTAAAAACACTTCTATTAGCCCCATATGTGAAAGAATGTGGAAAAGTATGTTAAATGTTGCACCCCATGTGTGATATCCAAGCCAAAAAATAAGAATCAAGGATTTTACACACCATTTCTAGAACCAACCAGGCCTTGGGAATCTATCTCAATGGATTTTCTCTCATGTTTTCCCACTTCAAAACATGGAAAGGACTGTATTTTTGTTGTAGTTAATCATTTTAAAAAAAATTCTATCATGATTACTTGTAAAAAAAATATATCTACTAAAGAAATTGCTCAACTATATTTTAGTCAAGCGTGGCTCCATTTTGGTCTCCCCAAGTCCATTGTCTCAGATTGAGACAATAGGATTCTAAGCATCTTCTGGTCCACTCTATGGAAGATGATGGATACCAAGCTACTGAAGTCCACAGACTTCCATCCACAAATTGATGGTCAGATAGAGGTGGTGAACTAATTTATTGTGCACATTATTTGGATGTATCACTCCAAACATCCATGCACATGGGATGAGAGGATTCTTTTAATACAACATTGACACAATCAGTCCTTGCACAACTCAACCAAACAAAGTCCATTCCAAATATGCTTTAGGTTTCAACCCATGGCACCAATTGATATAGCCATTCTATTCTCCATCATGGAATACACACCTCATGGAAGATCTAAGGTAACAAAAGTAACAAATTCATTGATCAAATACAACACATCTGGTACTTAGGTCAAGACATCTTGGAGAAGATGAATCAAAAGTATAAGCAATGCCATGACAAACATAAGATTGCATACCATTTTTCTATGGGTGATAAGGTTTGGTTGTAGTTTTAGAAAGAATGACTTGCAGGCCCACATAGAAAAATTTGGTCTGTACGATATGGTCCCTACACCATCACCAAAAAATTTGGAGAAAATACTTTTGAGTTGAACCTACCAGCCTACCTTGGTTAGCATCCGATATTTAATGTGGAGCTCATCAAATCATATAATCCACCACTATTGGACACTTCAGTCAAGTAGAATAACTAGACATTGATGATCTTGATCCGAAAAGTTTTGCTCCAGTAGAGGAAGATTAGATTGTGGAGACCTGGATGAAGATAATAAGAGGATGTTATATTTTGCTTTATCAGGTGGTCAAAAGGGGCAAGCTTAGCCACCAAGGTGAGTGGCTCATAGAGATTTAAATCAAGACACAAATGCCACACCTGATGAGGAACATTGAAGCAATGGGGACCATTTATTCTCAAGGAGGGAGGAATGATCTGGGCAATAATTCAAGTGAAAATTTGGGTGACGGTTCCACCCCAATTGATGATGGAACTTTTTGGAGCCATAACTTTTGCATTGTAACTCCAATTGACTCATCATTCTAACTGTTGGAAAGATAAGAATGAGGATAACACGGTGATATGTCATGGATCTTCACTCAATGAATTTTGACCCCAAAAAACCCAATGGAAGTGCCCCAAATTTTAATTTTAGTAGTGCAGTCTAAAAATAGTAAGTTTTTAAAAATAGTAATTCCTTGAATTTTGTATTGTTTTAAATCGTTGAAGTTGAACCACTTGATATCCCTAGAGATTGGTGACCTTCCACATCCTCCTCCTACTTTAAAAATGTGTATAAATGAAGATGTAACCCAAACTAGAAATCAGACATCTCTTCCAAGAGATAAGCATATAGTTGTATTACTGTCTTGAGTAATAAAACATCTCTTCTTAGAGAATTCATTGTTACTATGTTATTTTTGTGTTCTTGAAATATTTTTCAACCAAAACTTCTAATTTTTTGTCATTTTACCCATATTGACATGATATGAGATTACTCCCCTAGTATTAACACTATTTAATGCAAAGATGATGATTTTATTCTCAATACCTTGGTGCCGTAGATTCTTCCATCTAGAAATCCCTTCCTCTTGAGACTTTGACCATGTTGAATGAATCTATCATAGATATTAACTTGGGCACTTTGAACACCCCACATATTATCAAAATTATCCAATCAATAAATGCCAAGGCACTTTTGGATTTCCCCTCTTGCTTCTAAGACCATATCATAGAATTCACTTGGTCTTATAGTGACATACCTAGAATTAAACCTACCATTGCTACCCATAACATAGTTAACCACCATGATGACAAGCTTTTCAAGCATAAACTTTGATGCATACACCCTTGCATTTCCCTTATTGTCAAAGAGGAGCTTCAGTGTATCTTATATATCAATTTCATTCAAATTATTGAATATCCTTAATGGGTCTCAAAATTCATGCCTATCACCAAAGCCATAGGGGGACTACACATTTGTGTGGGATTTCATGACCTTAACCCTACTTTCCCTAAATATGACTTTCTCCTACTGAGCATCAACCATCTAGTTGATCTTACATTGGTCATGAGATGTTATCTTTCATGGATGGATTATTGGGTTACAATCAAATCCTAATTACCCATGAAGATTAGTATAATATCACGTTTACCACCCCATGAGGGTAATTCTGATATAGAGTCATGCCTTTTGGGTTAAATAAAACTGGTGCCACCTACCAATGTACCATGACTTATATCTTCCATGACCTCATCCATATGATTGTAGAGGACTACATAGATAACCTTCTCAGGAAATCCAAACTCCAAAAGGACCATTTAGTCATTCTCAAGATCATATTTAAGTGGCTTATCCATTACCATGTCTACCTCAACCCCAAGAATTGCATTTTTGTGGCCTTGTTAGGAACGATTCTTGGATTTATCATCTACCTTCATGGCATCGATGTTGATCCCTCCAAGATTAAAGCAATCCTTGACATGTATTCTGTAGTGAACCTTAAGAAATTTTGTAATTTTCAAGGAAAGCTTCAATCCATTCATTGCTTTATCTCCTAGATTTTAGACTAATTCAAACCCTTCTACCACCTTCTAAAAAGGAATGTCTCATTTGATTGAAATAAAAACTATTAAAAGGCCTTTGATTCACTCAAAAAGTAACTTTTTATCCCCTTGTGCTTACCCCTCCCAAGGATGTCTAACCTTTCTACTATTGTGCTACTGATCACTTAGGGGCAATACTTGCTCAGCAGGACGAACAACATAGAGAGTAATCCATCTACTACATTAGCCACAAGCTTGTAGATTATGAGACTTGTATACCCATATCGAGAAGCTTTTCTTAGCTTTAGCATTCATGGAAACCAAACTTCACCACTACCTTCTCAACCATACAACTTATGTCATAACCAACATCGACCCATTCAAGTGCATACACTCTAAGACATATCAAAACCATCATATAGACAAGTGACACATGATATTAGTAGAGTTTTACATTAATTTCCTCTATAAAAATTTAATTAAAGGGAAAGTCATTGCCAACCAATCGGCTAAAGCACCATTAGAAAATAACTAACTTCCTCCTCTTGAATTCCCCAATGAGTCCATCATAACCCTCTCTCAAGCAAACTTCACCTATAAATTCAACATGTTATTTGATGGATTAAAATGTCAACATGGTGGGGGATATGGTATCATCCTTATTCTCTTTAATTGTGAGCCCCTTACTTTATCCTTCAATCTTTATTTTGAATGTACCAATAATATGGTTGAGTATGAATCCCTAGTCATAGGCCTTCAAACTACCCTAACCCTAAGAGTTAAAATGATCAATATCTTTGGTGACTCACAACTTGTAGTCAATAAAATCAATGGATATTACCAATATAATAATGATGTTTTGTACATCATAACCCTCTCTCAAGAAAACTTCACCTATCAATTCAACATGTTCTTTGATGGATTAAAATGTCAATATGGTGGGGGAGATGGTGTCATCCTTATTCTATTTAATTGTGAGCCCCTTCCTTTATCCTTCAATCTTGATTTTAATGTACCAATAATATGGTTGAGTATGAATCCCTAGTCATAGGCCTTAAAACTATCCTAACCCTAAGAGTTAAAATGATCAATATCTTTGGTGACTCACAACTTGTGGTCAATAAAATCAATGGATATTACCAATATAATAATGATGTTTTATAGTAGTAAAAACAACTATTTGATGAACTCTTAACATTATTTGAACACTACCACATCTAGTCAACCCCATGATATACCAATAAGTTCACCAATACCATAACTTCCCTCACCTCTCAGATCCCATTGCACCCTCTGAATTGAAGATATCTATCATTTTCCATAGACTTACCCAACCTTCCTATGTCAAAATAGTTTATCTCACCATTTTCAATGTGGATGAGACCTAACATGACCTTTGGTATCATTAGACCTTTGACTACCTCAACCTTGCCATCATTCCTTCTAACCTTTCCAAGAATTCTCAAAGAATGTTTATCCAAATTACTTCATGTTATACCATTATGGGAGGAATTATTTATAAACATGTCTTTCATGGCCTCCTCTTCTATTGCCTATGTAGTCATGAATCCTCTCATGCTATCAATGAAACACATGATGGTATCTATGGGGGACACTTTAGTGGCCTTGTTGTAGCTAAATTTATTTTTTACCTTGGCTATTACTAGCCTACCCTTAACCAAGATTGCTATGATTATGTGAAAAAGTCTATTAAATTCTAGCAACATGCCAATTTGCATCATGCACCTATCCATATTCTTCATGTTTCTATTGATTTGTGGCCCTTCTCATAATGGGCTCTAGAAATCACTAGTGAAAATAATCCCCATTGTTCATAGTGATACCACTCTATCATCACTATGAAAAAATATTTTACCAAGTGGGTAGAGGCTATTCTTCTATTCTTGACCAAAGGTAGAAAATATTATTGAAATTTTCAGCTATAATATCATCTATTTCTTTAGTGTTCCTCATAAGATTATCATTGATAATGGTAAATATTTTAAATTCAAGCAAGTCTACTATATATGTGGTGCATTCAACATTAAGTTAAGGTTCTCCTCAACCTATCTCCCTCAAGCATATGTACAGGCTAAGGCCTCTAACAAAACTCTTAACAATATGCTAACTAAAATGGCTAATGTATCTAGTTGGGATTGGAATTTTCACATCTCCTTCACCTTATGGGCATATAACACTAGAATTAAAACCCCAATGGGTGCTACACCTTTTTTCTTTTGTGTTAGGAGTGGAGGTTGTTTTTCCTCTTGAGGTCTAAATACCCTCTATTCATATATCTTTACAAGATCTCATTTCTAAGGATGATTATGATTAACAACACTTATCCCATCATGAGCTACTTGATGAGTGTCACTTAGTATCCCTCACCCATCTTCATGTCAATCATGAGTACATCAAGTATTCCTATAACAAACACATCAAAATGTGAGAATTCAACATCAAAAACCTCATCCTAAAGGAAAATCAACATGTCATCAATATGGAGAAAATCAAGTAGGGTAAGTTTGCTTTCAATTAGATTAGACCCTATATCATTACCCAAAAGTATAGATTAGGAGCTCATCAGTTTTCTTCTCTTGAAGTCCACCCAGAACTTGAGCCCCTCAATGTTTTGCATATGTATCCATTTTTTTATTAAGATGGATCAAGTTCACCTTTTATTTTAACTTAAGCTCATCGTTTGATTTCAATCACATTCATCTCCCTATTTTAGGGGTGACCAATTAAAACTAAATCATGTAATTATTCATCATATTCATAGCCTAATCTTGAATAATGGGTACCATGACTCTACTCATGGCATGATTCTCATGGTACTTTTTGCCCCTTTACCTGGATAGATTCCCATGATCATTGTCACTAAAACCTATTTACACCTAATCAACCTCTTGTGATTATAGTTTTGTCTTCATAAAGGTGAACCCTTAAGCCTATGTAAGCATGTCTATGTCAAGTAAAATTAAATAATAAAAAAATCAAAATACATGCCAATCATAATAATGGGTCATTCTTAACACTTGTAGATTGCTCCCTCAATGGACAATTGCATAAGCATACTAAAATTTCATAAACATAAGGTATACTAAGCCCTTAAAGGATAGCTATCACAAAGCTTTGAACAAAGCACATAAACGTAGACCACTCCCTTGAAGGATGGCTAAGTAAAGCATTTTTCAAAAGCATAGAAATTTATTGGAACCTTCCCATATTGATCAACTTCCCATATACACCAACAAAACAAAGGATTCATTATAAAAATCACAACACAAGTAAACTACTTTTGAAAGCCACAATTGGCTCTCACACAACAAAATAAAGTGAAAACCACAATCCACATTCACAAGTAGACTTCCCACATTGATCAATCTACACTGTATATGACATAGACTTATTTATACTAACTTTTTGGACACCTATGGAAGAGGCATGCTAGTTTCACAAGTAGGTTCTAATTTCATCCATCTCCCCTATAAGCAATGGATTTTTGAGCTTACTTAACATTATGTGGTCAAGACACCTTTTTCCAAACTAATGAGTGCTAATGTGAAGCATTCAAAGGGCTTATGTTCATTAAGTCAATCCAACTTCATTTTTATTCTAGTCCTTGGAATAAGTAGCATGCCCTCTTCTTATCCTGTCATGACTAGTTGATATTTTCATTACGGTGTTTGTATCTTGATTATATTTTATATTATCCCATCTAGTGTTTTTATTTAGCTTACCTCATATGCTTTACTTAAGTAAGATAACAACAACCATAATCATAAAAAGCATATCCATGTGTGTCATAAGAAACATCATAACCATAACAATCATAATAAACCATAACATCTATGAGCAATAAAATAACCAACTATTTTCCACCACATTTTTAAAATCTAAATAATGAACCATATACTCATTATAATGCAACATGTTATAATCATAACCACAAATCAAAGCCATCTCACGCCTAGCTAGGTGAGTCTACATCAATGTCTAGCATCCATAACATAAGCATAATCCATAATCAATACAACATCACATCATAAGCATTAAACATCAATGTGAAACATAAACATGAGTAATAAACAATGATCATATATATAAATCATGAGTCCAAATAACATCATAATGTGTACAAGTAGATAGACATGTCTCTCTATCATAATGTACATCTCACTGCATCAACTCATAAGCTAGAACCAAAGTGATATAAAAAATATCTAAACTATGTCATGCCCCTAGGGCACCACTATCTCTTAGTGCACCACTAGATCCTAGTGCTTGCCTACCTAATATACCTACCAATCCCCTAGATGTACCTATCTATCTAGTTATATATGTTACCTACTAGTTTGGTGTCACTACACTAACACCACTTGCCAATTTGGATCTATACTCACCCCATAAAGACTCCTGTGAATACTATGTCAAAACTATGGCCTCATAATACTATATCTCCTCCACTATAACTAGGTATCATGATATGGGGATCATGGTCGGTGGCCTTATCTATGTTATAGTTCCTCTTCCTCCTCTCTACTGTAGAGATTCCCTCTCCTATGTAACCAAGGTGAGTGAATACCACACCTAGTCCTTCTCACCTATGAGAGTAGCAACTTGACCCTATAAGGTGGCCACTTTCACTTGTAATGCTATGACTTATCCCTACAAAGTGGTTAATATTTCTTCTACCTATCCATCAGGGTTAACCCCTTGTGACTATACTCTTTGGCCCCCTCTCCCTATTGGGTCCACATCCATAGGCCCCCTACCACTATCACCATCACTAATATCTACTACCACACATAGTTCCTAGTACCATGACATGTACCCATATATAAATATATCATCATCTATTTGTGACCTAGATGGTAGCTCTTTATGATCTAGCAATGTTGAAATAGGATGTGGCTTTGGCAACAAAATCTTAGAGTCCTCACACTTGTACCTAAGGAATACACCTAGAATACCATGTATAAGGTCAAACTACCTCCTCACCCTCTCAAATGGGATGAACTCCACCTCCCCATCCCACCTATCAAATATACATATATAACTCTATAGGGAGAGTGTCTAACTCTTATAACCAAGCCATACTGGAAATTGAACATAAGGTCTCTAGGTGATATCTCTGATCACTAGTGCACCTGATACACCTATAAACCAATCCACATCATGGGATCTACCTCTTATACTTGACATGGAAATATCACCCCTCCATTGTTTAAATCCAACCAAGAACTCAATCTCTATATACTTTGTCCATGGCAATCCCACTAGCCCCAACACCCAAATATGTTGATAGGCCCAACAATGAAGAACCAATTTGATAATAATACCATACTTCCTATGGGCCTTGAACCCCCATAGCTCCTTGTATATCTATACCAATAATACCGTACTTCCTATGAGCCACAAACCCCCATATCATCATCTATTTGTGACCTAGATGGTAGCTCTTTATGATCTAGCACTGTTGAAATAAGATGTGGCTTTTGCAACAAAATCTTAGAGTCCTCACACTTGTACCTAAGGAATACACCTAGAATACCATGTACAAGGTAAAACTACCTCCTCACCCTCTCAAATGGGATGAACTCCACCTCCCCATCCCACATATCAAGTATCCATATATAACTCTATAGGGAGAGTGTCTACCTCCTATAACCAAGCCATACTAGAAATTGAACATAAGGTCTCTAGTTGATAACTCTGATCACTAGTGCACCTGGTACACCTCTAAACCAATCCACATCATGGGATCTACCTCTTATACTTGACATGGACATATCACCCCTCCATTATATAAATCCAACCAAGAACTCAATCTCTATATAATTTGTCCATGGCAATCCCACTTTCCCCAATACACAAATGTGCTCATAGGCCCAATAATGAAGAACCAATTTGATAATAATACCATACTTCCTATGGGACTTGAACCCCCATAGCTCCTTGTATATCTATACCAATAAGACATGTACCCAACTAAACATAGTTTTCCTTAGTAATATCTCTACCAACACACCTAGTAGTAAATATGGGAACCAACTGTGACTTTATTCAAGAAGATCAAAGCAAGAGATGAACATTATGAGCATGGTCATAAGTCTCCTCTTACCTAGAGCCCTCACATATAGTACTTTTTGGATGAATCCACTGGCATGCCATTATAATTTATCACTAGCATCTCCATACAATAGCTCAATGTGGTCCTCATGCTCTTATTTCCATATGTGATAGATCAGATCACCTTAGAGTGGTAATCATGTGATCTTATGAACATCCTTTGGAAAGTTCATCATCTCACTAGTTGGTATAAAGAAGGTGTTCATAACAGGATCCCATCTCTCAATGAACACTATGATCATAGATGCATCTTTATGCACATGTTGATAGTGGCTCATCACCCCCAACCCAACCTCCTCCATGTGAGCCAGTAAACTGGGGTCATCCCCTAGTGGATCTCTATGAAGATGAGTCACACTCAGTCACACATCTATATCTTCTCCCTAGCCTACACCATGTCAAAAACATAGCTTAGTCTCCTACACCATTATTTCCTACCCTACCCTACCTTACCCTTTATGTAATTTACCTATTTTTTTACCCATCTACCTAATACCTACCAAATCTACCCTCTAAACCTCTAATGTAATCCTATACCAAGCCAACAACATCTAGTTTTACCTAGATTTTTAAACACTTTTTAAAACCTTATCTTTTTCACTAGTCAATCATTGATAGTCATGGTGATCACTGATGGTTAGGCATCTATTTTTTTAGGGGTGTCGATCATCAATGGCTGAGCCCAACTATCGATGATCACTATGGGTATTCTGCTAGTGAAACACCCAAACCCTAACATACTCTAAACCTACCTAAAATGCAAATAGTATAACCTACTTTGATAAACTAAGGTTCTAACCCACCCTATTTTACATACCCACCTACTTAATTTACAATTTCACCTACAAATTTACCGACAACCCCACAAAACCCTTATTAGGGTATACACATTCAAACTAGACCTAACCTCATCCCAATACAATTACTAAATAAAACTAAGTTATTAATTTTAAGGGCACACCCTACCTCATTCAATAATTACCACCATGGAGTTAGTCATAGGCCTACTCATCCTCATCCATGCCCATATGTTCCCTACATCTTGATTGATCCACTCGATCCACTCTCCACCTTAGCAGTCATTATCAACAAGGTTTTCACCCAAAATCATAAGCACTAGAGATCCAAGTCAATAATGAAAATAATTATAATTAGTTAAAAGTGATTCCAATTTCAATTTTACCCCATGGAATTTTAGGGTTTCCATCCTAACCATTGATGGTTGCCCTTGAGCAACCTAATCATCAATGATCAATAAAATCATCTTTTTTATTCTTACCTAGAATATCCCTCTTTAATCAGACTCAAAGTCAACCCACCCACCCACCCATGGATACTACCTTCTCCACCCACCTTGTCACCTCACCATTGTTTCACTTTAGCCTGACTTGTGCATGTTTTGTGATGACCTTTACCTAGTCCTTTAACCATAGTGATAACATTGCCATGTTGACCACTTTTTTTAAATCACACCACCTTGCACTTACCTAACCTAATTGTGTCTTCTTGGGAGCACTTATTATCTTAGATACCTATAACATTTGACCCATTTGTGTTTTCACCAAGAGAAATTCCTACCTTGGATACCCACTAAAACATAAACATCATATATAAGACTTTATAGGAATAACCTGATCAATTATGTCTAATGTTGTGGCCTAATTACACTATCACTTATTTTTCTAACACCAACCCTTATTTTTACTAACTATAATAACCTTGTCTATGCATGACATTGGCTATCGTACCCTTTATTGCACTTTATGCACTAGTTTGTGCCTTGATTCCCACCCTATCACCCACCTTCATAACGTCCACCTTAGTCATCACCCTCACCCACCTTATCAAACCTAAACCCAATTATATTTTACCTCATCGCCTCTTATTTTTATGGGGAACAACTCCTCCAATATTCAGGGTAAATAGACCTTTGACTAGCAATCAATTTTTGTTTTACATATTGTTGATTCAAGGCTACATAACAAAAAGGGGAAAAATGTAGACACCAAAAAATTTCACACAATAATTAAAAATGTTAAAATTCCCCTAGACCACCTTAGGACCCCCTTTGGACCTATTTGACCCTTTGACCCCTAACTAAGATTAATCCATAGTGTTAGGGTGTGGAGCTAAAAGCTTCACCAAGGAGCACACTTATCAGTTTCGAGTCTACACAGACACTGGCGTCAGTCAGGAGCGACTGACGTCGGTCAGAACTAGTTGCAGAGACACCAACGTCGGTAGAGGATTGGTTGACGACGGTCACAGACAAGCAGTAGGAACCGACGTCAGTTACCTACGTGTCCAAAAAGCTATTTCCGTGGACAAAAGCGAGTGTTTGCATGATGAGTTTGAGTTGTAGTCTCAAGCTCACGTCTCTCTTATTGGCAATACTATTTTTAGAGCCCTTGTTCAAGTGGCTCAACTACTTGTTGGAAGTACATGCTCAAGTCTCCTAATTTTATATGTAGAATTAGATCTTCCTAGCTTATTGGTTGTTGTAGTTGGTAGTAGCCATTATGAATTATTGTTGTAATTCATTGTATGAGAAGAACAATATAGAATTGAATCAATCCAGGTTTGTTGGAGTTGATTGTTCTTGAGAGAGAGAGCTCTTGAGGAATAGAGATCTAGTGATAGATCTATACATCTAGGAGAGGTGTGGAAGAAAGAAGTTTCTTCAATTGTATTCCTTTTGTAAAGAGTTTGTTAATACAAGTTTTCAGGGTGGTTTCTTGTATCTCTTGTTCTTGCTATTATCTCATTCTAATTACTTGTCAATCTGATTTAATTCCGCGTTTATTGCTTTCATAATTGTAATCTATTGTTGGTTGATCCCCCAACAAGTGGTATCAGAGCCTTGGTTGTAGGTTCAGAGCTTGATATCCAACAATTGGTATCAAAATTTAGGTTCACTAACAAGTGGTTCAGATCTGTGTAGTGTGTATTGATTACAGGTTCTCACAGGAGTTTCTGTGGGGATTTCTATTTGAGTGGGAGAAGTAATAGCAGATGAAAGTAAATTGAGAATAGAAAAGTTTAATGGAAAAAATTACCAACATTGGAGAATGCAGATAAAGGATTATCTGTATCAGAAAGATCTCTACTTACCGTTAGGTGGGGTTGTAAAGAAGCCCAAAGACATGGAGGATGAAGAATGGGAAGTTCTTGATAGAAAGGCTCTGGGGTCTATAAGATTGAGTCTAGCATCCACTGTGATATCTAATTTATCACAAGCAAAGTCTACGGTAGAGTTGATGACTATGTTAGCAAATTTGTATGAAAAACCCTCAGCTTCTAATAAGGTATATCTTATGAAGTAGTTATTTAATTTGCATATGAATGAAGGTGGATATGTTTCTACTCATCTGAATGATTTCAATGGAATTGTGAATCAATTAAGTTCAGTGAATATAGTGTTTGATGATGAAATAAAAGCTCTTTTAATATTATGTTCTTTGCCTGAAAGATGGCATGGCTTAGTAATGGCAGTAAGTAATACTGCATCTGCATCAAATATTTTGAAAGTAGAGGATGTTGTTAGTGTTATCTTGAATGAGGAAATATGCAGGAAAAGCACAGAAGAGGCATCTAGGAATGCTTTAAGTTTTGAGAGCAGGGGAAGGCAAAAAGAGAAGAGCAAGAAAGGCAGATCAAGATCCAAATCTAAGGGGAAAGGTAGATCTAAATCTAGAAATGGCAGAAGGCCACAATGCTGGAATTGTGGAAAGATGGGGCACATAAGTAGAGATTGTTAGTCAAAACCTAAGGAGGACAATCAGGACGAAGGAAAGGAAGAAGCCAAGATTGCAAGTATTACACAAGATGCTTTAATTTTCTCTCTGCATAATAGTATAGAATCTTGGGTATTAGATTATGGTGCATCTTTTCATGCTACCCCTAACAGGGAATATTTTAGTGACTATATCCATGGAGATTTTGGAATAGTGTATCTAGGGGATGATGAGCCCTGTAAAATAATTGGCAAAGGTAAAGTGCAGCTGAAGATGTAGAATAGAAACACATGGGTGTTGAGAGATGTGATGCATGTTCCTAGCTTGAAGAGAAATTTGATCTCTGCAGGAAAGTTAGGGGATGAGGGTTGTACAGTAACTCTCACAGTAGAATCTTGGAAGGTGACCAAGGGTGCACTTGTTATGGCCAGAGGTAAGAGAGAAGGTACTCTCTATTTATGTAATTGTGTTACTAACAAATCTCCTTCTGTATTATCTACTTCAGATGTAGACGCTAAATTATGGCACTCAAGGCTTGGCCACATGAGTGAGAAGGGGATGTCAATTCTTAAGTCCAAAGGTATGCTTTCAGATTTAAAAGGCATAGATCTAGAGTTTTGTGAGCACTGTGTATTTGGAAAATAGAAAAGGCTTAGTTTTCTCAAGACTGGGTCTACTAAGAAGAGGCATAAGTTGGAGCTTGTTTACACAGACGTGTGGGGACCAGCTCAGGTTGCTTCCATTGGAGGATCATAGTACTATGTATCTTTCATAGATGATGCTACAAGGAAGGTATGGATCTATTGTATTAGAAAGAAATCTGATGTATTTGAGACTTTTAAGAATTGGAAAGCTATGGTTGAGAATGAAATAGGTAAGAGATTAAAGTGCCTGAGATTAGACAATGGTGGTGAGTTCTGCAGTCATAAGTTTAGAGATTATTGTTACATGCATGCAATTCGTAGGCAAAGGATGATTCCAAGGACACCTCAGCAGAATGGGATTGCTGAAAGGATGAACAAGACAATAATGGAGTGTGCAAGATGTATGAGATTGCATGTTAGTTTGCCCTTACAGTTTTGGGCACAAGCTATTGACACTGTAGTGTACCTGATTAACAGAGGACCCTCTACAGCTCTAGATGGTGGTATTCCAGAAGAGGCATGGATAGGTAAAAAGGTTGATCTCTCATATCTCAAAGTTTTTGGTTGTGAAGCCTTTGTGCACATAGATAAGGAAAATAGAAAGAAGCTAGATGCTAAGTCTATGAGGTGCATGTTTATTGGCTATGGCTCAGATGATTTTGGTTACAGATTGTGGAATCTAGAAACTAACAAGGTAATCAAGAGCCATGACGTTGTTTTCAATGAAAGAGTGATGTATTGTGATCAGCTAAGGAAGCTGAATCAATCTGAGCAGAGCAATGGTGAATTGGATGAGGTGAAAGTCCAAGATGAGCTCATGATAAAAAGAAATAATCACTTGCAGGAAAACACAGAGACTGACGTCGATAGGTTAAGAACCAGCATCGACAGTACAGAAACTGACGTCGGTCGTACAAAGACCAACATCGATAGAATAGGTACCGAGGTCGATCAGGCAGAACTGACGTGGGCCAGTAACAGGTTTGCAGGTGACCGAGGTCGGTCACTATCAGAGAATTTGGGTGGACAATGTGTTGTGGATGAGTCTCAGACACCCATCAGGAGGTCAGAAAGGGTGAGTAAGCCTCTAATTAGATATTCTCCTTCTTTATTTTATCTATTACTAACTGATGGTGGAGAACCAGAGAGTTTTGAAGAAGCAATATAGGTGGAGTCCAAGAGTCAGTGGGAGCGTGGCATGGTTGAGGAGCTAGAGTCCTTAAGAGAGAACCAAACATGGGATTTGGTTGAATTGCCAGCTGGTAAGAGAGCACTTAAGAAAAGATGGACCTACAGGTTGAAAGAAGGTGGGAATGGATAGATGAGATATAAGGCCAGATTGGTAGTAAAAGGATTTGCAGAAAAGCCAGGTATTGACTTTGGTGAGATTTTTTCTCCTATTGTTAAGATGACTTCTATAAGGGTTGTATTGTCTTTGGTTGCTTTTGAGGACTTGCATCTTGAGCAGCTAGATGTTAAGACAGCATTTCTCATGGAGATTTGGATGAGGAAATTTATATGGAACAACTAGAAGGATTTGAGGTCAAGGGTAAGGAGAAGTTTGTGTGGAGATTGAAGAAAAGCTTGTATGGCCTCAAGCAAGCTCCTAGGTAATGGTACTTAAAATTTGATAGGTTTATGACTGAGCATGGCTACAGTAGGTGTCAATCAGACCATTGTGTGTTATTTCAAGAGATTTGATAACGGTAGATATGTTATTCTATTGTTGTATGTAGATGATATGTTGGTTGCAGGATCACACATGCAGGATATCTCTGAGCTTAAGGTGAAATTATCTCAAATGTTTGCTATGAAGGATTTGGGAGCAGCAAAGAAAATCCTTAGCATGAGCATTAAGAGAGACAAGAAAAATCATAGGTTGATAATGTTTCAAGAAGATTATGTGGACAAGGTGTTAAAACAGTTCAATATGCAAGATGCTAAACCGGTAAGCACACCTTTGGCTGGACATTTTAAGTTGAGTAAAGAACAATGTCCTAATTCATATGATGAGATAGAGTACATGAGTAAGGTTACATATTCTTCCATAGTAGGGAGTTTGATGTATGTAATGGTGTGTACTAGACCGGATATTGCCCAAGCAGTGGGAGTGGTAAGTAAGTATATGGCCAATCCAGGCAAGGAACATTGGAAAGCAGTTCAGTGGATCCTTAGATATCTAAGAGGAACCAGCAGTAGGCACTTGTGCTATGGAGGTTCAGATACTTCTCTACATGGTTATGTAGATTTAGATATGGCAGGTGATTTGGATGGCAAGAGGAGCACTACAGGTTATGTTTTCATTGTAGGCAAAATGGCGGTTAGCTGGATATCTAAGTTGCAGAAGGTTGTTGCCTTGTCAACTACAGAAGCAGAGTACATTGCAGCCATAAAAGCTAGCAAAGAGATGATATGGATGACACGGTTCATGGATGAGCTTGGTAGGGAGCATGAGAGTTGCAGATTGTACAGTGACAGTTAGAGTGCAATCCATTTGGCTGAGAATTCAGCCTTTCATTCAAGAACAAAGCGCATATAGCTAAGGTATCACTTCATACGACAGGTATTGGAAGATGGTGAGTTGAAGCTGGAGAAGATCCATACAGATAGGAATCCTGATGATATGTTAACCAAGCTGATTACAAAGGAGAAGTTGAATCTTCATTCAACTTCTGTTGCTCTTCATGATTGAGCTGAAGATGGAAGAGCTAGAAGATGTTGCTGTACAGGTACTGGTGCAGCTGTTTATCTCCAAGTGGGAGATTGTTAGGGTATGGAGCTAAAAGCTTCACCAAAGAGCACACTTATTAGTTTCAGGTCTACACAGACACCAGCATCAGCCAGGAGCGACTGACGTCGGTCAGAAGAAGTTGTAGAGATGCCGACGTCAGTAGAGGATCGGCTAATGGCGGTCACAGACAAGTAGCAGGAATCAACGTCGGTTACTTGCGTGTCCAAAAAGCTATTTCCGTGGACAGAAGCGAGTGTTTTCATGATGAGTTTGAGTTGTAGTCTCAAGCTCACGTCTCTATTATTGGCAATACTATTTTTAGAGCCCTTGTTCAAGTGGCTCAACTGCTTATTGGAAGTACATGCTCAAGTCTCCTAATTTTATATGTAGAATTAGATCTTCCTAGCTTATTGGTTGTTGTAGTTGGTAGTAGCCATTATGAATTATTATTGTAATTCATTGTATGAGAAGAACAGTACAGAATTAAATCAATATAGGTTTGTTGGAGTTGATTGTTCTTGAGAGAGAGAGCTCTTGAGGAATAGAGATCTAGTGATAGATCTATACATCTAGGAGAGGTGTGGAAGAAAGAAGTTTCTTCAATTGTATTCCTTTTGTAAAGAGTTTGTTAATACAAGTTTTCAGGGTGGTTTCTTGTATCTCTTGTTCTTGTTATTATCTCATTCTAATTACTTGTCAATCTGATTTAATTCTGCATTTATTGCTTTCACAATTGTAATCTATTGTTGGTTGATCCCCCAACACATAGTTAGTTTGTCAAACTAGCTTAACCTAGCTTTTACCCACTTTGACCCTTCACCCTCAACCACTGATGGTCAAGATGACCACCAATGGTCACCTTGACCATCTATGATTAGGGTTCATATTTTTACCACCTTACATGAAAACCACCCACCTTAATTTTCTAAAAATAGCTTGTCTTAATCCACATGCAAGCCATTACATGAGTGAGTTATAATTAGGACTAGTTAATGCCTTGTAAGTCTCTTGCCTTGCCTATAAGAAAAGAGGAGCAAATAGGTGAAATCCATCTACAATTGTTATCATCTTATGCATGTAGATTTCCTTTGGTTTTTAGGTCAATCATCATCAATAATATAATAATTTAACTACCATGTCAGAGAACCACCATCACCCCACCAAAATGTCAAGTACTACTACTTTACTGAAATCACATTAGGCTCCACTAATGGGTCAACCACTTGATCAACTTTTTGTAAGATAAGAATTTGTTTCTATTATTTAATTACTTTATTTTCCCTTTACACTTAGCCCAACACCAACCCATCTCTCAAAAATACACCTTATGATCCCATCATTTAGCCATTTATCAACTCAAACCTATACATAGTAACCATCGATGGTTGCCTCAACTATAGATGGTCTATCCAACCACTGATGGTTAGCTTGGCCATCGATGATCAACCCAATCACCAATGGTCACTAGATAGTAAATTATAGAATTTTTTTTCTACGTACCTAGCCCAAATCAAATCTAATATTTTGTATCCTTGACTTCTCATAGACCCCTACATGATTCTATAAAGTAGAGCCTAATCATCTAGCATTAGATTAATTTGATTATCACTATTTTAATCATTTATAGTCTATTTCTTAGTAAGTATTTCTTGTGTTCAATTTTAGTAGCTTTTGATCATTGATGCAAGTACTTTCTATTCTATTTTATAAACTTAATTATTTAAAACATGTAGATTAATAGTCCTTAAGGAAGCCCTTACTTTCAAGATCTATCACTAGGAAATCCACTCAACTATCTATCTAACAAACAAATTTGCTTTAGTGCTATATTATTTTTAGGTCATCCTCCCAAGCCAAAGAAGAGTTCTTCACAATCATCTGATTCAATGTGCACATAATTAAATTTTTTTTTCAAACATACCCATATTTACTTTCTTTTTTCCCATTTTGAAATAATAAAAAAAATTCACTAAAACTCATACTACAGTGCTAGTTAAGCCTCTTATCACTTTATCAAAAAAGTAAATCATTGATAATGACTCATATTTTTATGATCTCTTTGTATTATTTAACATTGATCATCATCCTATTAAGAGTTTTATGGTTGACAACATGCCGAGCATAAATATGTAAAATAATACACTTATACATCACTTGGGATATTTAGATCAACATATCTCTCTGATAGAAATAGTTATTCATGGATTTAGTATCCATGTCTAGAGTTTTATTAGGTAGATCATACTTTTACTACAAGTTGGTCCCTCACATATGGTCACCAGATTCACAGTTTTACCTAGTGTTGTAATATTTGATATTTTATTGGGTAGGGCTTAGATATAGAATATTCAAGCCATTCCTTCCACCGTACACACTTACAAACTATATACATGTTAATCAAGTTGTTATAGATGAGTGCATTCCATATGAGTATCCATTACCTACTCTATAACTAATTACATAATAATCACCATTCATATCTCCAAACATAGATTCCATTATAACACCTTAGATATCATTTGAGACACAAATGTAGGTGAGGTTTACTTATACAACATTACCACATATACATGCTCTCCTATGGAAACCTTTATTAGAGAGACCCCTATGTTAGATACATGTTGAGGATTCTATAGTGCCTCTCTTTGTCCCATTCCCACCCAGGTTAGTGTTACTAAGTCCCCAAATAATTATTCATAGAGCATAAATTCTAGTTATAACTTTTACTAGATGGGTTCCCAAGAGCCCCAAGTTTACATGCCAGTTCAGTTAGCTCCACATATTCATAGCCACACTTTGCTATAAATTTTAGCTATATATTATTCAATACATTTGGTTCCTAGATCTTAGATACTTCTTCACACATCACATGAAATCACTTTTCCTTTACTTGATACAGGTCACCTTGATAGTGAGTCTCTTGTAAGACTCATAGGTTGGTATGCTCTCATGTTCCTTGTACGTAGTTTCCTTTTTGATGTTTTTTGTACATAACCTATATTCTTAAAATAGAAAAACAATCTAATATGTTCAAAAATACAAAAGCATTTAAATATTATTTAGAAAATACAAATTTTAGTTTGTATGATTATCCATGCTTACATTCCTTCTATTTCCTAGTTACTACATATGTTATCTATGTTTGTGTAGTTAATTTTATATACCTACATGCTTCATTTGTTCCCTTCTAGTGTTCTTAGATTACTATAGGACTTCGATACTCTACACAGATATATATTTTATACTATCCACCCATTAATGACACATACACATATACACCAATTCAACATTGATATATTATCCCATTGGGGGCATCATATACACAAATTTTGATTTGCCATGTTATATTTTTATATACTCTATATCATGTATTTAGCATTGATTATATCTTGATAATTGATTCTCCTATAATATAGTGATTTTTTTATCTAGTACTACTACTATAGACTTAGCTTATGTACATCTTTGCTCTTATAAGTATTTTTACCACATGATTATTACATACTTTCATTTTTAGCTTTATTAGTTTAGATTTTGATTGTAACTCTTTGCTTCTACATTTAGTTAAGGGAATTTAAATATGCCATTTTATTTTCATTGATTTTATGCTTTGGACATATACCCATTTCCTTATGTATTCTTCTTAATTATGTATGTGGACATTTAAACATGTCCTTCTATGTGGCTCTAAGCTAGACCTATGTGCTCTTTTGTATATGTAGACATTTGAACATGTCCTTGTGTGTGTTATTTTATTAGACTTAGTGACATGTTCCCATGTGCCTTATAATTTGGCCCCTTAGCATATTATAAATGTCTAATGTCTTTTTATGTATGATTTCATGTATAAATCATGGCCATAATAGTTTTTTATTTCATGTTACTTTCACATCTAGTTTGTAATGCCATGAGAGACCTCATTCATCTCCCCTTCTTTCTTAGGTGCCTTGATAGACATTATGCCCCATTCCCCAAAGTAATTTACTCATATTATATTCATATTTTTTATTTGTATACATTATTAAATTGTTATATCTATCTTGAAAACCTTGTGAATGATATATCTAACATACATCATATACAACTAACTTATGCTCAATCTCTTTTACTTTACAGTGTCATGTATAGACATTTTATTGGTCTATAATGTAGATATCATATATTATTTAGTATAAAATAAATAATGTATAGTTTTTATTTTAAGGATAGTATTTTAGAGGTTCAATAACTCCCCTTAAAATATGGGGCATTCATAGGGGTTTGTCACATAGATCAGGGCATCCTAGTGCATTCAAAACATAGTTTTCATCATGTAGACAAAAATTATAAAGCTCAAAGTAAGGAAAATATAATTAGAAACAATCGTAAATAGACCAATCTCAATTTTTATTATAAATAAAACTTTTAGATAATATCGTATTGAACTATAGTCTACCTACTATGTTATTGTCTAGTAGCCTTAAAAATAGAAATTTTTGGAATTGTCAAAAAGGTATAGTAGGCACAATTCAAATTTGCACATTCTCAGTCACATATTATTAGATATTCTTAATATATATTCAATATTTACATTTAATTACATAGGTTTGCTAAAATTGGGGCATGATCACTCACATTTTAGTTTCAGATATGCATAGACATAGATTACTATGATTTAGTATAGAATCCAAATGCATAGATATAAAAATTGGGGGCATTTGCATGGCACATTGTTTCCATATGCTTATTTTTACACCAATTATCTCAAATGTAATGACAAACCCATGTCATTATACATGTCATATAATCTATACACCATATGCACTAGTTTTGCACTAGGATTACACTAGATTGATGCTTCATTTCATCTACAATGGTTGGCATTCTTGAGTCGACTAGATCCATTTTACATTATCAATTTCCTAAGTGGACCCTAAGCTATATTACATTTCAAAATAATGAGTGGGTGAGAGCCATATTATACATTTTGATTACATCACCTAGTTTTAGTTTTAGATTCATCTACTACACATGGGTATTCAATGATGGTGTCATAGCCTACTTGAGTTATAGAGCCACCCACATAACAAGGTTAGATATTTCATATGTGTGGGTGGAAAATGATGGATTCAAGGGTATATTGAGTTCTTGATCCACCCACACATGAGGATTGAGTAATACATTAGCCTAGTCAAATTTATTCACCATTTTGATCACCATCTACATGCACACACAAGATTTCACTAGGTTTTTGTATTGGTTCTTGTAAATAGTGAGGTGTATTTTTTCATTTCCTCTAACATATATTTACTCAAATTTGTATTTAATTTTGATAATTTATTAAGGATTGATTCATATATGTTTCATTTACAAGACATGAAATGAAGCACAATTCATATACTTAGACCCACATTCATAATCTTTTCCCCATAGGTAAGTCCAGGCACATCTATATTTATTTTATCCTAATCATTTCAATTTATTGCATTTTTAGAATAAAGCGGGGTGGAATTTATTCATATAAAATGTCATTAAATTCAATGAGTGTCATTTGAGAACACCCTATCTTTAGATTATCCCTATATCTAACTTAGGGCCTCTTTTTATCATTTTCCAACCACTAGGTATGTTTATCCCATGCCCAGATATACCAAGATCTGCATTTAACCATCACCTAGGCATATTGGTCACTTTTTCACATGTTCTAACCACTTGCATAATAGAACAACCGCATTAGTCTATAGCACAATGCATTATTGGCAAAGGGGAAATTTCTATTGACCCTTAGCTTTATTTACCCTAATAGATATATTTAAACTCCCAAAAGAATATTAGGGTCATCCTATACTAATTTCATGTCTTGAGAAGAATTAGAACACTATATGAATACCATTCTCATTCATTTATATATTATATGGAAATTATCATCAACAAACTACAAATAGTTGTGAAAATTAAGGTTATTGATCCCTATTTAACCCTATTTATATGTACATCCATCTACAACATCCAAAATATCAATTTTACTTAGGTTTATATTCTTAATTCACACTCTAATCATTCAAATTATCATTCATACTCAGGCATACTAGTATCACTCTCACTTGCACTCTCAGTTAAATTGGGATAACTACATTGGGATTGATCTCCTTTCAAGATATTGGTACATGTAAGTAATGCTCAACACATGGGGTGTTAAGGTCTCACCCATCCTACCCTAATGAATCACTCTTCTTTCACTGTGTTTATTAAAAACCTATTAATCATGAAGGCTTAGGGTTTCATTATGAAATCAATCAAATTGCATAACAAATGATGATCTAGGTCTTAGTCATATAGGTATAAGATTCCTAAAATAGAGTCAAGGTCTAGCCATAAATTCATTGCTTCACTTACATAGGGTCAGTAACATAACACAAAATGTGAATAACATGGTGCACTATTGGCAAAGAGGGTTGTGTTATTATTTGAATAGGGTTCTGACACCTATTCTCTATTAATGACACTCAGTCCTATTCCTGAATCACTTCCCTACCTTCTACTTGTCCATCTCAATCACATTTTCCATCCAATCAAACCTTTTCTAATTCATTGATATTTATAAAATATTTAAATAAATCAATTATTATGCAAATTAGTGGGTATTGATAATGTAGTATTTTATTCCCTAATTTATTACTTATCTCTTTATCAAACTTAGGGTTATATTCCATAATCCTAAAAAAGATAAATAAACATCCTTCTACAATATCATAGAGCTCATTTTTATTCATGTTTCTTGTCTCAATTTACACTCAAAATAATTAAAATTAGCATTCATACTCATACATACTATCATCACTATCACTTTCACCAGAAATTAGATTAAGAGAACTAAATTGGGCTTGATCCCCTCTTGAGGTATTGGTATGTAGGTAATGCTCAACACATGGGGTGGTTAGGTGTCATTTCCCTTTTTCTAATTAATTCCCACTTAGTAATTAAATAATATAAATTTTGATTATGGTAGAATAAAAGGGGGAAATTTTATTAAGTATGTAATTAAGTATTCACTAGGAATTGGAAAAGTTGAAGAAATCAAAAGAGATGAGGATAAATATTAATTTAATAATATTTTATTATCTAAAGTGGGGCATTATTTTTTATAAGATGATAATGATGAATTTATAAAAAAACTTGCCAATTTGGGCATGGATTTATATGAGAGGATAATGATGGGGTTTCAAGGAAACTTGTTATTTTATTCTTACATTCTTATCCTCAAGATAAGTGGGTCAAATTTGGGAATGTTTTTATTAGCCATGTTGGAGATAGAATATGGAAATTTTTTAATACCCATGTTGGACATATAATATGGAAAGTTTATGTTATTATTTTTTGACATTTTTTAACTTTTGGATTTGCTCCCCAACTCTTATTTAAGACAAGCAACCTCATCAGTGTGGAATCTTTTGCCATTTCAACAAATTTTTGGACTTTACAGTTCAACTTTGCGTCTAAAGATGAAAACCTTTGGGTGAGGATACCAATGGAAGAAAACCCATTTATTTCAGGAGTCATATGATCTAGGCCCTTTGATTTAGAGAGGTGATCTCATCTATAGATTACATTGGAGCTAATTGGTATTATTTATGTAGATTTTGGTAAGTTCTTTACATATTTTTAGGTGTATTTTGGTGTGGTTTGGTTTCAAATTTTTTTATATTTTTTTGGTTAATATTATAAGGGTTTTTTATACATTTTTTTATTTATTTAAAATTTCCAAGATGTCACCTTTCATATTTATGGTAAGTTTGATGCAATTTGGTGTCAAAATTGCCAAATATGGGGCATTGGAAGCATCTTATTTGTCGAAGTTATGTGGAGTTACGGATTACAATTTTTAGGAGTGTATTTTAGTGGTTGTATTTTATTTTTATAAGTAAATTTATACTCCTTAATCTATCAATTTTAGATACAAAAATTGAATAATTCATATTTCTATTTGGGGTGGAATATAGTCATTATTGTGGTGCTTTTTGTGGGTTTCTTATGAGGAATAATTTAAAGTTAGTTTAATTATACATACATATATATATATATATATATATGTATATATATATGTATATATATATGTATATATATATGTATATATATATGTATATATATATGTATATATATATATGTATATATATATATATGTATATATATATATATGTATATATATATATATGTATATATATATGTATATATATATATATGTATATATATATATGTATATATATGTATATATATATATATATATATATATAATATATATTCCTACATATTTTACATTGTAAAATCATATTACATGTATAAAAATCATAATTCATTAGTAGAAAAAGAATCAAAAGTTTATGTGTAAGAATTGTCAAATTTGGGTTCTAGATTGTGAAGAAATTATTAATTCTATGTGGTTATCTAGTTATATTATCCCAAATTATATGGAAAGGGATTGAAAAATAATGTTATGATTTGGATTATATGTATTATAAATAAAATATCAAGATATTTATTTTGTGTACATGATAGTGGTATTAGATTAGAGATCTTGCTAGACTATTGAGGAAGATAACCATTTTTTTGTTTGTTCACATTACATGTCAAATTTTGAGGTTGCACGTTAGTGATCAACACTTGCATGTCATTTTTAATGGTTTCATGTCAATTATCATTTGTTTCATTTGTGGTATCATCCATTTCATGTTATTTTTTTAGTGATTGCATTTAGGGTGAATCATGGGAGGTTTCTTTTAATCTATGTTTAAGGGAATGAGATAGAGTGATAATAAAATTGTATCTTCCAAAATTGCTAGATGGTATGAATAATAACAAGGTTTTAAGTAAATTTTAACATTTAAATAATATTTAATATTTATAGGAACTATACTTATAGAAGAGGATATTATCACAATCTTTGATTAGTACCAAGGTAAACTTGAAGCTTACCAAGATAAAAAAATCTTTTGATAGGTACTACATAAGGAGAAGAAAGGATGAAGAGAAGTTTAAAGATGTTAAGGAGAATGAAACAAAGGAAGAAAAACAAATAGATCCATAAGAGGGTGAGAATAATATAACCCTAGAATAACCCATAATTCAAGATAAAGGTAAGTTATTTATCTAAAGAAGATATTTTAGTGGTTTATAATGAGTTTACTAGTCAAGATAATGTTGGTCTCAGTGAATTCAATAGAAAATCAATTTTACATATTAAATATGTAGAACATGTGTTGGAGGAAGAAGATAAATTAGATTTATAGGATGTTTTTCAAATTGGATATAATGAAAATAATGTTGATATTGATTGCATGGAATCACTAGAGTAGTAATTAGTGATAAGCACATAAATATCTCTGATGAAGTGTTGTCAGAAAATGAATGGGAGATATGAGAAATATCTTCAAATGAATGTAAGAATAATTTTAATAAGAGGTATGTCATAGAATTAAATGCTATTTGTTTCATTAATTCTTAATAATATCCATTATCTTTGCATGAATCTAGATTTCATGAGGAAAAAAGAATTCATAATGGTGTATGCACAAGAGTGTGGGATCTAGGTGTTTTATCCAAATCAAACATATAGATTGAAGAGTCCACGATGGAGAGTCAAACATTAACCTCCGATATTATGAAAGATAAGATAATTATTGGACTTTAAAAGTAGCATGGTGTTTGGATATACTTCTAGATGATATCTTTGTGTTTAGGGATAGAGGTTTTGAGGGTATCTCAATAATCCACATCTCAACAAAAGAAGATGAGATAATTTGTGGAATCCTAGGGTATGATGATCATATTTTAGCTTTGTTTTTTCCTCTTATGTCACTATAAAACTTTGGTCATAATGGGAAGCCCATTATCAAGGGTGATATTTTGAGAGCTAAAGCAAATAGAGGCATTAATATTGTGGTGTTCACCATTACTTTCATTTGGATTGAAAGAGAGTTTATAAGGAATTATAAGGGGATTGATGAACATTCTATCCATTTTGTGAAAGGAGTATATGATAGAAAAAAGGTGCACATAATTCATGAAGCCTTGAACAAGATCCATAGGGATGAATAAATTGTTGATACTTTAAAGGAGGTAGTTTATTCATCTAAGAGTAATTTGAGAACAAGTACCAGTGGATTCAAGAGGGGGAAATGGATATGCATAAGATAACATTCAAGAGACACTTTAGTAGTTTTGATCTCATGCACATACTATTTTCTTCATCTAATGTACTAACCATCTCCTAATTCATAATGAGTCAGGTATTCAGTAATCAATTTGTTTTGATACCCTTTAATGATATGTTGATGTGTAAAATAACATGGAAGAACCATTTGAGGCACCATAATATGATTATAGGGATTCTAGAATAATGGGCTCTATTTGTGACAAAATCTAAGTATGAGTTAGGTATTTAAAATTTTATTGTTTGGGCATTCCCAACCATACTAACTCTTTGGAAAAGACTCTCTATTTTTTACATCCATGATAGAAGGTTTGTTAAGGTGTTTTCTTATATTACAGTAGCCTTAACTATCATGAAGAAGAAGAGAGCCCCTACATGGATGAATAAAACACAAAAGGAATTTGATAAATGTGAGAAGGTAATAAATTTATGTTTTGTAATTTTAAATTTTATATTTATAAAATCCTTTTATAGAAGAATATAGTGCTATAGGAGGAGCTAATTGGGATTTATCAGTGCAAAAAAGAAAACTGATGAGAACTAGAATCATGAAGCTTAAAGTTTCAAAAGGCAATTTTCATAGGTATGTAAAAATATTTATTATCAATTATAATTTTAGGAAATTCAATAAAAATTGGGTATATGGGAATTATGTAATGAATATAGAATTATTTGGATTGAAGATTTTCTTGAATCAGTATAAATGGAGTGATGATTCATAGTAATTGACAAAAGACAATATGGTTGGAAGTGACTTTTTCAAAATGATTAATTTATGGTATTCACTTATCATTAATGGATATTGTATATCTCCTACCATGATTAACCATGTTATAATTACATTTTCCACTAAAATTTTGGATATTTGGTTGGATGATCAATTAGTGTTATTTTTAGCAAGGTGTATTTCCACATTTTAAAGAGATTTTGATATTATAGATCAGCCAATGAAGCTAAGGGCACCATCTCTCAAGATATATTTATATTAGTGTAAGAAGTTGAAATAAATATAGGATTGAATTTTTACTTACTAGTGCACAGACACAACTACAAAGGTAAGTTGTGAGAGAAAGGATACTGATGCAAAATAAAGGGAGACATACTACATACCAATTAATAGCATGGATTAGTTGTTTATACCTTGGTGATTATTAAATTAGTATAACTCAGCTTGGGTTCAATAATATAATATTTTCTAGACTTATAGAAGAGAGGATGGGGAAAACTAAATTTGGTAAGTTTACTAAATATTTGTGGGAGTATTGGAAAGAATACACCAAATACATGCATATCCCAAAGCTCAAATTACATGGATACTTATATTTGGCACATGACATTGACAAAAAGGAATCTAAGTCTTCAATTTTTCAGGATATTATTCATAATAGATGTAACACCTCATAAGTACATGATCAAAGTTGAATATGAAGGTTGACACATTTTCTCATTTTGGCCTAAGGATTCTTGAGCATTATGTTTGCAATTGCTTGAGAAAAAACAATTTTGAGGAGGGAGGGCTTGTCATGTCCCTTTTTATAATTAATTCCCACTTAGAAATTAAATAATTTGAATTATAATTATGGGAGAATAAATTGGGGAAATTGGATTAAATATGTACTTAAGTGTTCACCATGAATTTGAAAGGTTGAAGAAATCAACAAAGATGAGGATAATTATTAATTTATTAATATTATATTATCTAAAGTGGGGCATGATTTTATAGAAGATGATAATTATTAATTTATAAGAAAACTTACCAATTTGGTCATGGATTTATAGCAGAGTATAATGATGGGTTTCCAATGAAAATTGCTATTTTATTCTTCCATTCTTATCCTCAAGATAAGTAGGTCAAATTTGGAAAAGTTTTTATTAGCCATGTTTGAGATAGAATATGAAAAGTTTTTATTACCCATGTTTGAGATATAATATGGAAATTTTATATTATTATTATTGTTTGAAATTTTGTGACTTTGGTAGTGGCACCCAAACTCTTATTTAAGATGAGCAACCTCATTAGTGTGGAATATTTTGCCATTTCAATAAATTCTTGAACTTTACAGTTCAACTTTGCATCTAAAGAAGAAAAAAAATATTTGAGGATATCATTGGATGAAAAATCATTTATTTCAAGAGTTAGAGGATGTAGGCCCTTTTATTTGGAGAGGTGATCTCATCCAAAGATTACATTGGAGCTAATTGGTATTGTTTATGTAGATTTTGGTAAGTGGTTTACATATTTTCAGGTTTCTTTTGTTGTGGTTTGATTTATATATTTTTTCTATTTTTTTGGTTATTATTATAAGGGTTTTATATAATTTTTTTATGTATGGAAAAGTTTAAATATGCCACCTTTCATAGTTTTTTGAAGTTTGATGTAAGTACACTATTTTTAATTCATTTACATTTATAGAATATTTAAATAAATTAATTATAATGTAAATTAGTGGTTGTTGATACTATAGTATTTTTTTCAACCTAGGGTTACATTCCATAATCTTAAAAATGATAAATCATTTGGTGAACCCAAATTATTTTGAATAGAAATGAAACCCTAGCCTTAGATGCTATTAGGGTGTGTATCCTTATTTTTATTATTTCCATTTGTTGTGTTAGGCTTTTCAGATTTCATGTATTCTATTTTATAGAAACTCTTTCATTTTTCTTACTATATTCCATATAAAAAATTTATATCTCTTAATTTAAGAATAAGTGTTAAGCTTAGTGGTAATCTTATTGAGTATACCTAGATTCCTTCCATTTGAGATTATACCATAGATAAAAGACCAATTATAAATCCTCTAATTGATTCTTAAAATTATGATTATGTGGAATTCAATTATAATACATCAAAATATGATAAATACAATAAATATAATAATGATACACAATATGTGACTTGAGACACACTCCCCCCATAATGTTGATAATCTCATAATCAATAAGGATGAGATATTAAAAAGTTTTAGAGATAGAATTCATGAACAACCCCATGATCATGAAAAAAAATATCAATTCATGTTGGAAATAAAAAACACATCATGTGTTCAATAATATAACCTCACATATGGTAATATTAGTACACATACTATGGAAGAAACTCAAATTCCATAACAACCTTCTATAACAGGGTGACTTTCACTAGTGGATGCACCTCCCATGGCTAGTATTCAATCCTTTTCTCTAGATGTATAATCCCTTATGAATGAGATCCATTCTTTGTATGCCAAGGTGTTACATATTGAGAAGGGTACCACTAGACCATCTCATACATTGGAATCTCATGATATCTTACATATACCATAGGCACACCATATAGTGGTAACTCTATTTACATCTATATTTGTGGCACCTAAGCTTACTCTATATGATGGTAAGGGTGACCCAGATAATCATCTACATGTTTTTCATATAACATGTTCAGACTACATGTCTAATGATTAGTTCCTGAATAAGTTATTTCATTGTATTTTAAAGTACTATGCATTAAAATGGTTCTATGATCTCCCTAATCAGTCTATTATAGAATTTATTCCACTCATAAATATGTTTTTGACACTTTTTTTTATCAACATAAGTGGCAAATTTTCTTATGCTCAAGTCTCTCAACTATAGAAAATTTATAATGAACAAATAGCTAAATATGTATTGGGATATAAAAACACATTAGTAAAAATGGCTATCCCCATGGTAGATAGAGAACTCTAAGACATATTCAAGAAAAATTTATTACTAACATTACATGAATCTATATTATTCAAAAAAAATCCATTATTTACAGATTCATTCCATTTAATGAAGGAACAAGAAGTCAAACTTCTCTCCATGAGAAAGTTAAAGTACACAACTAGATCAGATTCCACTAATAAGAGTTTAAATAATATCCCATATAAGGTGAGGCCAAATGAAAACAAAAATGAGAAAAATAAAATAGTTAATTCATCCTTAGAGCCAACTCCTTATGTGGTTTTATCAGCTCCTCAAAGGAGACCTTTTATTAATCTTCTTAAATCACTAGTTCAAATTCACTAAGAATTTTTGCAATGCAATGTATATCTCTCCCTCCCATCAAACATGGTGATATGACTAGGTGTCTTCTAAATAATTATGATTACAATGAATTTTATGATTATCATAGTGCCTTTAACCATACTAAAAATATATGCATAAGCTTATGACATAAGATATAATATTTTATAGATACTAATATCATTGATGTGAGCACCCCTATAGAGACACCCAAAGCACAACCAAATAAATAAAAATAATGAAAATATTTTTTGATCCATTTCCAATACATTTGGCTAATGAGATAACAAACACTTTAAATGTTCATTATACTTATTAGGCACATCCATCACCATAATCTTATCATACTCATAAAATAGACACACACCCTATACAAAATATCATTGGTGTGTATCATACTGATATGCTATCTAGGCCTCTTATCACCTTCTTAGAACATGGGATAATTGAAAATAAATTAGATCTATATACACTATTTATATGAGCTTACATTGATCATCATATTATTCAGAATGTCATGGTTGATAATGGGCAAATCATCAATATGTGTATTATTACACTTCTACATCACTCAGACTATTCAGATTGGGATATTTATCTTATAGATACAATTATTTATGGCTTGAATGGTCATTTTTAGATCTCCATTAGGGAGATATACTTTCATTTCATATTGGGATTGCACAAGTGGCCACCATATTCATAGTCTTACCTAGTGTTGGAATATTTGATATGTTACTGAGCAAGCCCTATATATAGTAGCTTCGAGCCCTTCCCTCCACTATACATAGATGTCTTAAGTATATACAATTTAATTAGGTTGTTACAGTTGAGGGCCTTATATATGAGAATCCTTTACCTAATCCATAACTAATTACATAATAATCACCATTAATATATGTGAACATAGATTCTATTATAAAATCTCAAATATCAGTTGAGCCACCAGTTCTGATGAGGTCTACTTCTACAACATTAAAACATATACACACTCTCACATGGAGACCTTTATTAGAGATATTCCTACATCATAGACATGTTTTGTATTTTATAAATGCTCTCTAAAACCCATTTATACCCAAATTGTTATTATTGAATCCCCATATCACTCCACATAAAGCTTCCACACTAGTTATATATTATTCTACCAGATGGGTCCCCAAGAGCCCCATAATTCACAAGCTAGTTTAGTCAACTCCATAAATTCATAGCCACACTCCACAATAAATTTCATATACATATTATTTAGTACATCTATTACATAGATCTCAAATACCTCCTCACACATCATGTGTGGTCCCTCTTCCTTTACTTGATATAGGTCACCTTGATAGTGAGTCTCTTGTAAAACTCATTGCTTAGCATGTTCCTTTATTACTTGTACATAGTTTCATTTTCCTATTTATTCTGCATATATAATAGTTATAAAACATAAAAAATATAATATGTTCAAAAATAAGTAGAAAACATTCAAATATTGTTAAAAAAATACAAATTTTAAGTTTACTCTTTTCCATGTTTACCTTCCTTCTATTTACTAGGTACTGCATATTCTATCTATTTTAGTGTAATCAGTTTTATCATACATGCATGATTTAATTTTTTCCTTAAAGTGTTCATATATTACTATAGGAATTATATCCTCTACACATATTAAAATTTTTATACTATCTACCCATTGAGAGCACATACACATATACACCAATTCAACATTGATATATTAACCCATTGGGGACATCATATACATAGCTTATGCTTTGATAGGTGATATCTCTCTATACTCCATATCATAGATTTAGCATTCATTATATCTTGTTATTGATCATCCTATATTATACTAATTTTTGGCCAACTAATACTACTATAGACTCAAATTATGTACATCTTTTTTCTTTTATAGATTTGTACCACTTGATTATGCATACTTTTATTTCTCACTTTTACTAGTATAGATTTGATTGTGTATATTTTTTTATAGATATAATTAATAGAATTTGAATATGCCATTTTCCTTTCATTGATTTTATGATTTGGACATTTTCCAATATCCTTTGTATTATGGCACCTTAGACTATTTTATGTTCTGCATGTGTTTGTATGTATTCTTTCATATATGAATCATGAAAATGTCATTTATCTCTTGCTTGTTGTGTTCACATCCAGCTTACAATGCCATGAGGTACCTCATACATCTGCCCTTCCTCATTGGGTGCCTTGATGGACATCATGCCTCATCTACCCAAGTAGTTTACTTAGATTATATTTAGATTTCTTGTTCATATTCATGCTTAAATTTTTATATCTATCTTGACAACCTTGTTAATTATATATCCAACATAAATCATACTTTTCCAACTTATGCTCAATATATTTTATATTATGATGTCATGTATATAAATTATATTGGTTTACCACACAAATATCATATATTTTTAGTATAACACACATGATACATAGTTTTTATTTTGAGAATAATTATTGTAGAGGTTCAACAACTACCCTCAAAATAGGGGGAATTCATAGGGGTTCATCGTAGAGATCAATCCATCATAGTGTACTCAAAACATATTTTTCAACATAGAGACATAGATTATATAGCTTGGGCTTAGGAAAATATAGGAAAATACAACCATACATTGATAAGTCTCAATTATTCTCATGAACAATACTTTTGGATAATAACACAATAAACTATCAAGATCATAGTACATTATAATCCACCCATCATTCTATTGTCCAGTAGATTCAAAAACATAAAATTATGGAGTTATTAAGAAGGTACATTAGATATAATTCATATTTACATAGTCACAATCACAAATTATTAGATATGATTAGTATATATTCAACTTTTTAAAATAATGACACATATTTGCTCAGATTGGGGCATCATGCATAACATGATCACTCCCATTTTAATTTTAGATATGTATAAACATAGACTATTATAACTTAGTACATAATCTATATGCACAAATATCAAAATTGGGGTAGTTGTACTACACATTATTTTCATATGCTCAATTTCACACTATTTGTCTTAGATGGAATGATAAATCCATGATATTATCCACATTGTATACTTCAAACACCATTTTCAGTAGGATTACACCATATTAATTCCTCATTGAATTTACAACAATTGACATTCCTGGGTTCCCATATATACAAGTGGCCCTTGAACCATTTTCCATTTAAAAGTTCTTGAGTGGATGAGATCCATATTTTATAGCTTCATAGAAACACAGTTTTAGTTTCATCTTCTTCTACTACACATGGGTATCAAATGATGGATTCATGACCTAACTGAGTTCTTGAGCCACCTACAAAATAGGGTTAGAAAACTCATAAGTCTAATCCAAGTTATTCAGAGATTATGATCTATCGAATATGAGTGGGAAATGATAGAATCAACACCATCTTGAATTCTTGATCCAGCCTTACATGGGGATTGGGAAAGCCATCAATTCATAACAAGGTATTCATCATTTGATCACCATTTACATGCACATATAGGATTTTTCAAGGATTTTACATTGGTTTATGTACCCAGTTAGGTGCATTCATTCTTTTCCTCTCTATCACATATCTTTACACAATTTTGTCTTTAATTTTTAGTACACATAATGGAGTACAATTCATATAAACAAACCCACAAATCATAGGATTTTCCTTATAAGTAAGTCCAGATAAATTTTTATTTCCTTTATCCTAGTCATTTGGTTTTCCTACATTTATATAATAAGGGAGGAATGTAGTCATATAAAATGTAATTTTAATGAAATTAGTGTCACTTGAAACCACCATGTTATTATCTTAGTTGTATACCTATCTTAGGGCCTCTTTTGATCATTTCCTAGCTTTTATATACATCTATCCCATGCCTATATATATCAAGAGGCACATTGAGCCATCACCTAGTAATCCTAGATCCTTTTTCACAATGTATACAATATCATGGCCCCATTAGTATATAGTACAACACATTATTATAAAATGTGTAAGTGTTATTGAAACTTAACTTCCCTTACCCATAATAGATATAATTATACTTCCTAAAGCATCTTAGGTTAGGCCTAGATTCATTTCATGTATTGACAAGCATAAAACACTATAGAAAGACCATTCTCATTCATTTATTAAACATATGACAATTCTCATGAAAAATATTAGAATTAAATGTGAAATTTAACAATATTAATTCCTATTTACCCTTAATTTTTCATACATCCATCCATATAAATCTAATGTTTAGTTTTACTCAGGTTTTCAATCTCAATTCACACTCAAAAATGTTCAAATTGGAATTCATACTCAGACATACTAACATCACTCTCATTTAAACCACCACTTAGATTAGGAGAACTACATCTGGATTGATCCCCTTTTAAGGTATTTGTATGTAGATAGTGTTCAACACATGGGGTGTTGAGGTCACACAAATCCTACCCTAATAATGCCATTATCATTTTGCTAGTGTTCATCAAAGCCCTAGTAAGCATAGAGACTTAGGAATTCATAGTGAAATTAGTCAAAGTGTAGAACAAGTAATAATTTATATCTTGGTTACATAGATATAGGATTCCAAAAATAAAGTGAAGGTTTTCCCAAAATTTCACTACTTCACTTGCACAAGGTCATTAACATTGTATAAAAGGTCTATAACACAATGCACTATTGGTAAAGAGGGTCATGATATTATATGAAGAGGATTATGACACCTATTATTTAATGATGACACTCTACCCTACTCTTACATCACTTAGTATCCTACCACCTATCCATCTCATTCATATTTTCTAAGTACACCTTTCCTAATTCTTTACTATTTATAAAATATTTAAATAAATCAATTATTGTACAAATCAATGGTTATTTATACTATAGTATTTTATTCTCTTATTTATTACTCAATTATTTATTAACATATGGTTACATTCCATAATTATATAAAATATAAATCAATAATATTTGTTCCTCCTCTGTCATCCCCATTATCCTCCTTTTCCCTCTTCTTATTATTTTCCAAAACCCTATCCACATTTTTCATGACTATTCACCCTTGACTAAATTGAAAGTGCTTTAGAATGAAATCCCCAATACTTCCACCTGAGATTCATGTTGATCATGTTAATTCATATTCCATGCAAAAAATTTATAGCATGGTTACCACATGTAGCTTCTCCATCATTATCCAAAGGCCAAGACAACTCAAACAACCAAAAAACCAAATATCTTTTTCCCTTTGGGCTTCATGACATTTACTAGTAAACATAAAGAAATAAAACCCAAATTTATTTTTATAATTAAATTACATTGGGTTATTTCACCTTATTTTACCCCCTTTTTATGTCACCAATAAATTAAATATGTAAAACAATCAAATAAGATCAATAAACACTCAGTACTTATAAAAAATAAAAAGCATTCAAGGTTAACATAGTATAGTTGAGTTCATATAGATATTTTAATAAAACAAAACCAGCATAGACTTATCATTATATGATAATCACATTAAACAATGAACATAGACAATTTAAAGAGGTCTTATTCATTACAAGGATAAAAAATGCAAGTGACATCAAACATTTTTTATAGAATACTAGTCAACATTCATTTCACCTAACAAAACATGAGTGTGGTGTGTGTGTATGGGTTTGTTTTAATTATCTCAATCCCTAGTGTTTATATTTACACATGCCTCTCTAATGATACTCTCCCTCCATACCACTTTTTAGTGCATGACAATCTTGAAACCACCTTGATCAACCAAAAAGTAACTAGTTTAAAATTATAACATGAAATCAAACACTTAGCATATAAAATTATCAATAAATTATTGTAATTCATATAAATTTTAAAATGACAATATAGTCAAACATGATCATAATGAATTCATAACATATGTATTTTTATTTTAATATGACTAATTATGAAAATAATATTATGACTACCAATTATGCAACATAAATATCTAGATCAAACATGAAATTCAAAACTACAAATCATTACTTCCATATCTCCTACTATTACTTATGTAATTTTTGTAGTATGGAATAAGGTGTGATAGATAGCCTAGGGAAGAAGAATTCTAGAGTATAGAGTAGTCTAATTATTTTTAAAACTCGGATAAAACATATACTAAATTTATTAAATTAAGATGTTAAAGATAGATGTATAGCTATGTTAGATATTTCAATAATAATGAAAAGAAGATACGCAATTGGTTTTGATATTAATATATATCTAGAGTAGGAAGGAAGTAGACTAGATTTAGATTCTAGAATAGTAGCCTAAATTTATAAATTTAATGTTTTTAGCAAAAACACTTGCATCAACCTAGGATAGTTACATCAACACTATTTTTTGAATTGGACATAGGTATTTCTTACAGAATACCTGTCAAAACTAAATATGACCACCTAGATGCTTCTAGGTTTTATGTCACCTTCATTATGGTGCATTCAGATATGGGTCATG
This sequence comes from Torreya grandis, assembly GCA_037957365.1. NCBI lineage: Eukaryota > Viridiplantae > Streptophyta > Pinopsida > Cupressales > Taxaceae > Torreya > Torreya grandis. The sequence goes on along the minus strand of JARHVA010004994.1, from coordinate 195,781 downwards.
AACTGTCACTCATGAAATTTAAAATCATAGTTCTTCATCTTCATATTGGTTGTGGGAAAAAATAGGTTAGTGGGAACATAGTATCAAGTTTCCCAAAAGACCCATCTATTAATGAGCATTACCTACATAACCAATACTTTGAATAGGGCCTCAGACTTATGTAATTCTCCCCTACATGGTGGCTTGTGTGTTAATCATGAAATATATGATAAGAAAGTATAATAATGACCTATCTTGTAACTTAGAAAATATATCCCTTAGGATACTCCAATAATTTAGAGTTTTAGATGTGTTTTCCCTGTGACTAATATGGAAATAGTAGAGTAACTTTCCTTGTGATTGCATAGGTCTTTTATAGGTGAAGAATGAATGAGGGTTGATATTCTATCTATACCAATCCCTTTCGATAATATCTCATATTAATCACTTATGATGACCATAGGAATATGTTTCATTTTAAAATTAGATGACTTTACGGAATTAGACACTTGTTTTGGAATAAGACACTTTTGTCAATGTAGGCATCTAACTAGGATACACGTGTCTATGTAGTTAGAAAATAGCTGTAGGTCCAATACTTTTAGAGATGGAATATAAGTAGGTTTATAAAATTTTAAGCAAGATGGAATGCCTAGGTCATCATAATAGCATTTTTGAGACTAAGAGATAAGTAATTAGGCACAAAGAGATAATGTATGCAAGCCTTTTGGAATAGGAAAGGCATATAAGCTAAAAGTACATCCATGATATGTATTTTCCAAGTGTACAAGACTAAGGTGTTATATAACTCATAAATAATGTCTACATTCCCTCCTCTAATCTATAAATTTCTAGTTTAAGGGAAATTAAATGCATACCTGGGTGTGTATAATAAACCTTATATTTGATTGAGTCCAAATTGAGTTCATTGATAGTGACTTAACTAAAACCAAGATTATGGGAAAGTATTTAATAATTGCATATAATTTGAAATTTGAAACCATTGAAATGATTTAAATTTAAAGAGAGCAAGGTTTAGTAGTTTACTTGTGTACTAATACAGCTATCTTGCCTTTTGGCAATGTGATTTGATATATATATCATTATGAATCACTAAAAATAAGATTAGGCCAAAATATGAAATCTATAAAGTTCATATATCTAATAATATATAGAGAGATTCAATAAAACATTGCCTTAACCTTGGATAAAAGATGAGTTGCCACTTGACATTTGAGATTAGCTCAACCATGCAACCTAATCATACCTATAACCTAGTGAGTGTGAGTGAAGCAAGTCAAATAAAACTATAAAACTAGTGAAGATAAATGATGATATCAAGTCTAATATATAAAATTGGAAATATTGAGTGACTTAGTCACCTCAATGATACCAAAACTTAGACCAATTTTACTATAGTAGATTAGTTTAATACAGTCTAACCTAGTGAGTGGTGATAATTCTTGAAAGTGTTTAAAATATGAAACTAGTTTTATTTTTGTAATATTAAGTGCATATTTCATATAATATTCACCTTACATATGTCTCATGTTGAAACTATGTATAATAATGGTACTAATGTATATAATTATTCCATAACTATGTATTTGAATAATATAATTATGCATTTTGATCAATTTGAAACTATGTAAGTGTGGAGAACATATTTACAAAAAATTACCCCACTGTATATGGAAAAATGTAAAAATTGATACAAGTGCCAATGTAGAAGACATGTTTACAAAACATGCACCCATTATAATCTAGGTATGTTGAATACTGAATAAGTGTGGAGAACATGTTTTCAAAACATGCCCCCACTATAATCTAGGTATGTTGAATATTGAATAAGTGTGGAGAACATTTTTCCAAAACATGCCCCCACTATAATATGAACTATGAAAAATGTGGAGAACATATTTCCAAAACATTTCCCCATTGCAATCTAAATCTGTGAAGCAATTTGAAATCCATGCCTCTATGGCATGCCCCCAACCTTTTTGAGGTGATGTAAGTATGAATATGTAGTTAAATTACCTCAAAATCATAAGATAACCATGTAAATTTTGAATATACCATGTAGCATATAGAGGTAACATTTATAAGTAGAAATATAATTGAATCACAAAGAATGGGATCACACCATGTCCTAAAATGTATGATGTGAATCATGGCAATGTCTAGATAATAACAATACAAATTTAAAAAGTAATGAATCACACACACAAGAACACTCAAAAGAAAATAAAAAAACAATGGTCTAAGAAGACTTCAAATAAGGGGCATGTTCAAATTCCACACAATCAAAGGGATGTGTCTTATTTAAATTTTAAAAAAAAAAGTAAGAATGACATATTCAAATGTCAAAATACAAAAAAAAATGACATATTCAAATGTCAAAGAGGAAAACAAAGGCACGAGGGCTAAAAATAATGAAGCATATTCAAATGTTCAAAAAAACAAGATAATAAAAATACAAGACACTCAAGTAAGCACATAAATGAAGTCATTATCAAACAACATGGACATATCAGACTACTCTTTGTATATATGTGTAAAAAAAAAAAAATAGGTCCATAGCATATCAAATACACTATTAAAGATATAAACGTGGATAAAGGCATGCATAAGAACATATATTAGTTCAAACATGATAATGTAAAATGACCATTTAATGATATAACTTATATGTATCATGACTATAGAGGTGGATGCACCTAATGTCCCATTGATATTGGTAGAGGGAAATCCTAAATTTAAAAAGTGCATAAATAATGCATCTTTTTATACCTAAATCACACTCAGAAATATGTGTAAAACACATGTATATAAAAAATATTGATATGCCATCTAACAACATGGAACTAACAACATAGATTCTAAATAGTTAATAGGATATGTAAATGATGAAAATATTTTTTGATTTTTGAATTTTTTTTAGTTTTTTGGTATTTTTAGAATTTTGAAATCTATTTAATATAAAAATTATTCAATTTCAAGAGCCATCATACTATGTAGTGTCCTTGATTAACAATTTTTTTATATTGCTTAAGCGTCAATAATGTTATGTCTGCTAGTAACTCACTACTAGAAATCATTGGTACATGTCCACCATATTCACTATATGGTATATGAACCTATTAAGATTTTTTCTTCGCCTTTTATTTTCTAAAGGTCATGTCATGTTTTTTATTTTTCCATATAGATGTCCTAGTTTCATTAATCTTAAAACTATGGTAGGGGCCAAGTCATTTGCATTCAATCAAGTATGCATTTTTATTTACATTGGTAGACATTTGATTTCTATATTTTAATAATTTTTAATTTTAATGATGATTAAGTTACTTTAAAAAGCATAATTTGTTTCCAAATTAAATATTTTTAGTATTGACCTCTAAGGTTTTGTAGTGGTAGTTTATAGTGGTTTCATTGATGCATAATATTATCATTGTGAGCTTAATGCAATGCATGCTTAGAATCAGAAAAATACCTTATTATGATGTTGAGTTATAACATTTAATCATACTGAAAAGATTAAAATGAGTAAGAATACACATTCAACCATTCCTTGTGCAATTTCATACATTCAAAGTTTGTTTGTTCAAATTACTTGTCTTCAATGCCATAACATATTTTGTTAAGTGATCTTGATCAGGTTATTTGATAAGAGGATTCTCAGAATTAGATTTTATGGTCTTAATAATCATATTTCTATGGCATATAAATTCATGATTAAAAGGCTTCATGTTTTCATAAGCATATAACATATTTATAATATTTAGAAAAAACTTAAACCCAAGATCAGTTACCTAAACTATAAATAGAACCTAAAACCTAAAAGCATTCCCTAAATGTTGTCCATGTTTATTAGCTACGAGGTAATATTAATATAGCATATGTTTTAAGTTATATATTTTGATGGTTCACTTCAAACATGGTATTATGGTTGATATTCATGTTGATCAAGGCCTTAAATTTTAATGATAATCATGGCTTATATGTAAGTTCGAAGCAAGGTCTAAAAGGTTCAACAATGATTCACCATTTATTTGGTTACAAATATAATTAATGGTTTTTAGTCTCAAGACTTGAGTTGGCATATTTTGTAAGATTTTATGAAATAATTTTTGAGTACATGCCTTGGAATATGGATTTTGCAGTTGATTTGGTTAGAAGGTAAATACCAATTAGTGAGCCTTTAATTTTGGTGTAGATGGTTATCAGGTTGGTGTATGTTAAGAATACCATTGTGAATGTTACACGTCATGTAAAGGAGAAAAAAATAGTTATGGAAGTATTTATTGGTCAAATTTTTGGTTTTTCTTTCATTTCATGTCAATATTACTATGGAATTAAAGATTTGTTTGGACACATTCTATAAGGGTTGAAGAAAATACATTGACATTTGAAAGTATTTTACATTGATTTGATGAGGTATGTTCAATTATTTGCTTAATTAAATGAAATATTTTGAAGGATTTGGATTGGAATGTGAAAATTTGTTGCATGGTCTATGGTTTAAATAATTTTGAAGGAATATTCATTAAAATATTGAAGTATTATGTACTTATTTTGAAAATTTGAATGTTTGACCTAGTTTCAAATAAATTAGATAATGTAACTTGTGTTTTTCTATTCTAGCATGTTGAGAAGATTTTGCATAGAATAATTTCCTAAATAAATTTTATTGTTTATTATGCATGCATCCTATGTAGTAAAATAAAATGGTTATCTTGAAAATATATTGCATAGCTCAGTTGAGTGTTAATATTTTAGGGTAAGTTAACTAACATTATTATGCATCAATAAAAAATTGTTTTGAAGTTTAAAAGGTTGCATGCAGTTTGGTATTTTAATTTGATAAAATACAGGTGTTGATTTTGGTATTATGGTTTTGGGCACAGACATGTTGCACTTAGATTCATCTCATTTAAAACATATAAATAGCTATTCATTTATAAATGGTTTATGTTTAATTTTTAAGAAAATATGGTTTGATCTTTATTAGTATTTTGATTTTTAAAAAGGCTTAAAGTATTCAGTGGAATTTGCATAAATCTTTAGGTTCTATCATGTATACATTCTTTTTTGGGTTAATAGGTATCAATCAGTTCATTCTATTGATAAAATAAGGTGGTTGTTTTTTAGAAATACTTTTTTGTAGTCTTCATCATGAAAAAGGATTTTTTTTGCATTTATAAGATTGCATGCAGTTTTTCCTTGTTTATTAGTTGTAAGAAATGGTTTGACATTATGTGTTCAGTGATAAACATGTTTTCAAAAGATTTATTTATTGAAAACATAATTTGGGTCATGATGGATTCTTGTCTGCTTATTTAAGATTTTTTTTCTTAAAATTTGTATTTAAAATGGATTTCATGTTTAATTTTATTCAAATTTTAGTTTTGTATGCATTTTGGTCAAATAAATGGTTTACAACAGTCTAATTTATGCACAAATGATGATAAATTTGGAAAATAGTTCAATAGTTTTTATATGAAATTTAACCAAATTCATTATTTGTGTATTATGTGTATCCAATAATGATGTTTCAAAAGACATTTTAAGAATAACCTGAAAGATATATGAAGATTAAGATAAATAAAAAGGTTATTTATAGAAATGTGATGTATGGCTTAAATAAATTCAACATTTCTTTCATATTTTTATTAATATGTGGTTGCATGATGTATTTGAAATCAAATTTAGGATACATCAAACTTGTTTCTCACATGAAGTGATTTTATAATAATCTCTCTTGAATATCATGATTTCAATTTGTAGTAAAAAAAAGAAACATCATGTTTAGTTGTTATTTGTCTATTACATAACTTGGTGGTTTTGAGATATAAATTATTAGGTTTAAATAATTTATTGATAGTATTAAATTATGCTATATAGGAGATAACATGTAGATCATTTAGTCATGGAAGGGTATTGTCAATGGTTGTAAGTGTTTTCTTCCATTGTGATGTTTCTTAAACTTCTATTAGAATGAATATTGTATAGTGGCAAAATAAAAATTAGTTTGAAATTACACATATTTAATTGGTCAAATCCACATAATACTGATCTTGATGGATTATATATAAATATATATATATATATATACATATATATATATATATATATATATATATATATATATATATATATATAAAATCCATCAAGATCAGTATTATATGGATTTGAGTTCATATATTTATTGTTGATTTTAATTTCTATTGTCATTTGATAATGATTATGTTTAAGTTTATTTTGAGGGGTTTGAACATATCACAATTTATTTGGAAACATTGATATATAAGCATGAAATGAACTTTCAATATATATAGTTTGGTTGCAAGTAATATATTTATTTATTTTAGTATATTAAGAAATATGGTTAGACCCCAAATTTGAATCATTATGGTAGAAATGTTTGGGGTCAGGGTGATGTTTAACACAATGACGACACTCATTCATGGGGTAGTTCTTGAGGATAATTATTTCATGGGTGTAGAGATGTTCATGCTTTTCCTAAGCCATTTAACTATGTAACCCAAGTGTACATTCATTTTTATCCTATGTATCCTATTTTTTGGAATGATCTTGACTCATTGCCACCCATTTCTTTATCTTTTTGTGGTAATCAAGGTCTAAGAAGAGCATATAGGAGATATCAACCTCACAAACAATGTACCACAAGTGAATGTTCTCAACACATGCATATTAATATTCAATCTATTCAAAATAATACTTCAACACCTCCTCATCCTAAAAATGTGATTGATCTGAATATGAAAATACACCCTCATTCACTTGTATCAATTAATACCAGACTTCCCTTTCCTGAGCCTAAAAATTGACTTGAGCATTATACTAATTTATGTTTTGGTCTATTTGTACCATTCATACTTGAATCTAATAGGCATGTTCCCTCTAGTGGAAAATGTGTCTACAACCCTTGAACTTTACCTTTGATAATAAGGATGGTTAAAAATACCAAATTGGAAGTGGATGATGTTGAAAGAAATAAGTTGATTAATTTTTCTACCATTGTAATGGAGTACATTGAATATTTGACTAATAAAGGTGCCTTTTTATTAAAATAGTTTCAAATTTTGATGATGAAAAAATCATTGTTTAAGTCATGTTATGGTTGATATTTTGATATGTGGACATATATAGATGATTTTGATAGAAGTGACATTACTTTTCTACAAAATGAAATGTTTAATTACAAAAATTTATAAAAATGATCATATTATTTGACATTTTAAGTATTTAATTTTATTTAATTATTATGAATGTCATGTTTATTTTGATTGTATTATTATGAGTCGTGGCCCCCAGTTGTTAGAGTTATTTTCGATCTATTATTAAATTGATTTGTTTTATTTTAGACTTTACTAAAGTCTACATTAAAAGATTAAGTTTAGTTAACTAATCAAATTTAAATATTTGATTAAATTTAACAATGACTAACAAACATCGTGGCCCCCACTTGTTAGAGTTATTTTCGATCTATTATTAAATTGATTTGTTTTATTTTAGACTTTACTAAAGTCTACATTAAAAGATTAAGTTTAGTTAGCTAATCAAATTTAAATATTTGATTAAATTTAACAATGACTAACTAACAAGTTAGTTATAACCTATTTTATAACTATCTCCAAGAGATAACTTAATAAACATATCAAAGTTACAACATAAATGAGGAACATAATAGGTATTTAAGACCTCTCAGTTATTCAAGCTTCATCTTACTTCTCTCTATGAAAACAATATCTAAGATTAAATAGTTATTTATGCATAGATCAGATAATAAATTCTCTAATGGTTAAGTAACATGCTTGATTAGCACATGTATATCTAGGTTTTTTTATTGGTTTTTAAATTGATTATCTAAAGTCTATCAGGCTTAATATCTTTTGATGATTACAATAATTTAGTAATATGAAAAAAAATCATATAATTGACCTAAACAATGATTAATATATCACTTAGTGTGATATTTGTTGATCTCTCAATTATAAATAATTATCTATTGAAGATCGTTTGTACTGAAAGCTTGTTTCTTAGTTTTTTTTTTTTTTTCAAAATTCCTGCTAAGATGAATCTATTTTATACTCACATTCCTTTTATTTTTATTATTAGATTTAATTTAAATTTTTTATTTCTTTCTTATATTAGAATAGAATCTTAAGTATTTTTATTTTATTGTGTTTTTAGTTTGAAATTATTTTACTAAAGTTTATTACTTTATTTCAGTACTATGTTTTTATTTATTTTCATTTATGTTTTCTTGTTAGTTTAAATTATTATATTTGTTAAGTATTTATAATCAAAACCTTTATTTTTTTAGATTTGTTTGTTTTAGATTTCAGATTAAATATTTAGTTCAATTACTTAGTTATGCTATAGATTAGATAGATATTGTTTATTTATGTTATAATTAGATTTATGTTTGTTAACTAGATTAATCTTCTAAGATATTTTAATTTTTTAGTTTTAGATTAGATTAAGTTATATCATTTATTGATTGTTTGATTCTTATAGGTTGTTTCTTAATTCATTATGGTTTATAATTGGTTATTTCTTGAAAACTAACTAGATTGTGTTCTTTTAATTATGTTTATTTTTATTTCTATATCATTGTTTGGTATTCATTTTCAGTTATTCTATTTATCATTTAGTTGTTTTCATTTCTTTTTTTTTTATCTATTTTGATCCTAAAGGATATATCATAGAGTTATAAGAAATTGATTAAACAAAATTGCAAGGATCAAAGATCTTTCCTTTAAGATATTATCTAATTCATAGGCTTTCTTTGTTGGATAGGTTAGATTATATAATGTAATCTAATTCCTTTATTTGATATTTAAGTGATATTTAATTTCTAAACATTAATTGAGGATTGCATAAAATTTGACTTTCTCCTTTTTCTGAAATCATTTAAAAAATACCTTCTACATTTATTTGTAATAAATTTTATTTCTTAGAGCATTATGGTTAGAATGGTTTGATTCCACCTTACCCTTCATAATAGGCAAAAGGGTTGAATCTTTGTAATGCCATTTTTCAATTAAAACAAATTTGGCAACTCTGTTGGGGATAAATTTTTAAAAATATTATTTTATTTTATTTTTTATATTTATTATTGATGATCATTAGAGTTCCACCTCTAATCATACAACCTTTGATTTATATTGATGATGATCAAGTTGATGTTGTTTTTAATCTAACTCATTTTGTGTTGTATAATAGGCCTTACGATTTACCTTGAATCATTAAAGTTAATAATGAAGAAGAAAAAGAAGCAAAAATTTATGATATACAAGTGAATATTACATGAGAAATGCAATATCATATTAAAGAAATTAAATGATGGGTTAGGTAATAAAGAGAGAAAATCTTACTTACTAATCATCAACCTAGCATTCATTTTCTTTCTAATTATTTTTATCTTGAATATTTTATTTTACCTATTGATATTAGTAATGATATACAATTAAATCAACCAAGTCAAGTAGTTGAATTTACTAAAAATTATAATGGAAGGATAAGAACCATAAATTTAATAGGTACAATAGAGAGTTCAAGACATGATTCTAAGTCTATAAAATAATAAAAATCAAGCCAAAGTGACTAATAATGAAGTAAATTCTGATGATTATGTTGTTTAACTTTTAGTAAATATTTATATTCATGATAATAATATTAACATTGGTGATCATCTAGGTAAACGTCATTCGTTAAAAGGAATTAATATTTTTTAAGTTTTATGAAAGTCTAGGTGAGTCTTGGGAGGGTCATTTGGATGTCTTCGAATTGATTTGTGCCACTCTATGTATTATTTTACTCACTATTTTATGATTATATAGTACATTAGCCTTGCAAACTTAGACCTTGGTTGTTCCTCTTAGTTCTAGACCTTTCTTACTTCTGTATGTCTCACATATGCTCTATCTTGTGCCCCTTGGATATATATCTTAATCTAACCAGTATTATGTTGATGACCCAAGTCTTTTATCTTGATGAGAATGCTTAAAATGTACTTATCTTTCATATCTAAAATTTCTAAACCTATACACTTTCTTACTCCCTAGACACTAACATATGGGATAGACAATAACATCAACGCTACTATCACATCTCAACATAAGTGTCTAGCACTGTAAAGTCATCAATTTTACAAATGAAACATATCCTAATGGTTGGCTTATGTGATTTAATGCAAGTTAATACTCTAAATGGAGTGATATAAATATAATATCAACCCTCATTCATTCTTCACCTAGAATTATGGTAATAATACTAAGTATTCTTATCAAAGATCATTCAAAGAGCATTCAATTGAACAAAACTTCCCTATATCCACACCAGTCATAGTTACAACACATCTACAATTTTGGAGCACTAAAGGAGTAACCTAAGACCCTAATTTTCCAAGTTAAAATATAGGTCACTATTGTACTTATTTTTCATATATTATATGATTCAAAAATAAGCCAACATGTAGGAGAGAACTACATTAGTTCAAGATCCCCTTTTCGAGTATTGGCTATGTATGTAGTACCTTATGACAATGGGGTATTTGGGTTCATATTGATACTATGTGCTTGCCCATTTTTTTCCCAAGTTCACTATAGTGATATAGAACTAGGGTTTTAACATTTCACAAGGAGTAACACTCTATGACCTAAATTTAAATGCAATAGAGAAAAGGAGAATACACACATAAAAGCATCCAAGTGGTCTCATCAGTTACATATATATATTATATACAAGACACTTATGTCAAACCTAAATAATAATGATGATGCAACTACCCCAAGTCACTATAGCAATATAGAACTAGGGTTTTAACATTTCACAAGGAGTAACACTCCATGACCTAGATTTAAATGAAATAGAGAAAAGGAGAATACACACATATAAGCATCCAAGTGGTCTCATCAGTTACATGTATAAATTATATACAAGACACTTATGTCAAACCTAAATAATAATGATGATGCAACTACCCCAAGCTAAAGTTAGTATCTCAATTTTAAGAAGTGTGAGATATAGAATCTAATGATTATTCCAAAACCTCATTCCAACTTGTTTTATACCTATTATAGATCTAGAACTACATTAGAATTAGAATAAGATAATTAAATTACTTATTTGTCAATTATATATATCATAATAATCCTTTCCATAGTTATATTATCCTAGCATAATAAATTTAGTGTATGCTTATATTTAAGTTTAACTTCTAGTTGATCTGTTATATATTTGATTATCACCCTTGTGCCATTTCATTTCTATATACCCCTTTAATCAAAATATAGGGTTAATGATAAGATCACCTTAGATCTAAATTTTATGGTTAAACTTTTAGTGAATAATGCATGCTGACCATACTAATTGTTGTGTTGCTTTGAAACAAAAGATACAAAACATAAATTCTCCCAAAGGAAATATGTCAAATGAATGAAAATGGGTACCAAAATATCCTCCAAACAAAAATGAAAAACCTTTACCAAATAAACCTCAAGATTCAAATGATGCATCATTAAAGGTGGTAAAACCTTCACATGATGTGCAAGTTTCTAATGTTTCAAATTCTCTAAAATATATTGTTGTCAAATTGAGATTGCACCCTTGAGAAATGTCTGTAGAATTCCTCACTCAATTGGCATAATGTTATCACTTCTAGGTTGTAGGTGTCCTATAATGAAATTAAACCTTTAGAGAGGGTTTCTTTCCTTGATGAATCATCTTGATCCTCACCTAAACTACTTCTTGATAATTAAAAGATAGAGAGAGAGAGAGATTCTTATAATTATATGACTAACTATGGGGTGATGAAACAAAATTAAATACATCAACTTGTTTGGACACACATAAAATGAATTCAAAGATAAATCTCACATACATAGATCAAAACTCACCAATGAGTCTTTGCCATGAGTATTTTATAGAAAGGATTCAACTTATAACATTACCTATAAGGATGACCACTTATCTTAGAAATAATGAAACCAAAAAAACTATCAAGACAATAAAATTACCAATAGGCCAAGATCTAAAACAATAACTCATAATTAATTCATATTGAATGAATGGAAATAGTTAAAAACCTAAACCATGCTTAAATAATCCTAAACTCATAATTTAGAGTTGACATGCAAAAATTCTAAAATACTAAAATCTAAAAAAAATGTCTATTTTTAGTAGCCACTATTTATAGTAAGTTTTGCATGTAAGCATGCATGGCTCTAAAAACATCCCAAAATACTCTAAACACTATAATTAGCTTATGAGATGAAATTAAATTGAATTTTGTGTCTGGTTCTAAAAATATACAAATTTTAAAAATAGAAAATTCTTGAAAAAATTTATTAAACATTAATTTTTGACCCTCAAATGATCATGTATGGCTTCTAAAAATTATTGAAATCAAATCTAAGTGGATAGATCAGATTAGGAAAACATATAAATTTTTTAGATGTTTATTTTTGTGCACGAAAGAGTTGAAATAGAGCTAGGGGTCAAAATTTATGGCCTTTGAAAGATTAGCCTATTTTTTCTACATCATTCTCCTCTGGTTGAAAACAACTCAACTCCTACGAGTTATCCTGATTATACTACTTCCATTTGTCTTTTTTAATCTCTTTCATCTCCCATTATATAATCCAAGTGTTGTATTCTTATTTCAATACTTCTCATTGCACCAAATACCTATTATAATTCCCTTATCTTGAGCTCACTATCTTCATATCCAAAACCTACAATATTTTTTCTTTTTTCTTCTTTGGAACCTATTGCTCCCAATTTAATTATTCATGTTCATAATATTCACCATCTTATCCATGTAATTCATATAAATATGAAACATTAAATACTGGAGATATATCAAAATTTTGTGTTAAACTCATCTTATAAGCATTGTCATTGATTTTTTTCAAAATTTTGAATGGTCCAATTTTCTTGTACTTCAACTTGTTGTATGTACCTTTTAGAAATATTTATTTCCTCAAGAAAATAAATACCAACTCTCCTTCAAATACCTTTGATCTTCTTCTGACATCTACTGCTACTTTATATTTCTCATTACTTTTATGTAAATTTTTTCTTACTCCTTGCAATTGTTGTATATGCTCTGCATATGCCTCTGCATCATCATTAATTCAATCTAAAATTGGTAATTATATAAAATCTAAAATACCCATAGGATTTCTCCCATAAAAAATTTAAAATAGTGACTTTCCTATTAATCTATTCACTAAACTATTATATGCAAACACAACTTGTGATAAAGCTAAGTCCCATTGCTTGGGCTTCTCTCCCACTATGCATCTCAATAAAATTTTCAAGCTCCTATTCACAACTTTTGTTTTTCTATCTATTTGTGGGTGATATTCACTATTGAATTATACATTATTACCTATCTTCTTCCACAAATTCCTCTAAAAATTACTTAGACATTTCATGTCCCCATTTGAAGTCATAGTTTTTAGAACACCATGCAATCTCAAAATATCTTTAAAAATAATTTTACAACTCTAGTGGCATCATTGGTTTTATTACATATAATGAAATGAACCATTTTATAAAATCTATCTATAATAACAAAAATTGAATCATTACCTCTTTGTGTTTTTGACAATCCCAACACAAAATCTATACTCAAATTTATCCATGGCCTTCTTGGAATCAGTAATGGCATGTATAGTCCATTATTTTGTGTATATGCTTTAGCCACCTAACATAATCTACACCTTGAAACATACCTTGTCACATCTCTCTTCATCTTTGGTGTAAAATACTTTTCCTCCACCAAATTTATTATCTTTATCTTACCAAAATGTCCAACTAAACCAACACTATGTAATTCTCTTATTATATTGTCTTGTAGAGACCCAACTAGAATGCATAACTATTTCCCTTTAAAAACATAACCTTCTTATATAAGATACACATCATGAATAAAATTTGTCCCACCTATTAATGGATTCTTTCACTACTCAACAACCTTTCCAGAATATGGATCAGTATCATATAACTCTTTGATAGCTTCAAATGCAACTAATTCCCTCACCATACTAGTTAATAATGTTACTCTCTTACTCAATGAATAAGCTACCTAAGTCTATTTTAACGACTTATGTTTCAACATAAAAGTATACCCATGAAAGAAATAAACCCACTTTACATGCTTACTATTCAACTTCTTTTTTGTATTCACATAATTCAAAGCCTCATGATCTATAAATAAGATAAACTCCTTATGCATTAGATAATGCCTCCAATGTCTTAATGCTTGTACAATTGCCTAAAGTTAAACATCATAATTAGAATACTTTATTCTTACCTCATTCAATTTCTCACTAAAATATGCTATTGGCTTTCCTTCTTGACTCATCACAACACTAATTACCACAAATGAAGCATCATAATCAACCTCAAACACTTTTTAAAAATATATTAATGCTAAAATTGGTCTTTCTATAATATTTTTCTTCAAAATTTCAAAACTTTTTGTGGTTGTTCTAGTCCATGCGAATTCCTTCCCTCTCATGCAATCTATTATTGGTTACACAATAATACTAATTTTTTAAATAATTTTTCTCTAAAAGGTTTATAAACCATGAAAAATTCTTACCTCTATAATTCTTCTTGGAATATGCCACTCAAAAATTTCATTTATCTTTTCGTCATCCATTTTTACACCATCTACTGAAACTACAAATCCCAAAAATACCAAACTATTCTACGTAAACCTAAATTTCATCAAATTTACATAGAACTCTCCTTTCATAACAAATACATTACCATTCTCAAATGTTGTAAATGTTCCTATTTAGTCTTATTTAATATCAAAATATCATCAAACTAAACATCCACAAACTTACCAATATATTTTCATAGCACTGTATTCATCACCCTCATAAATATGTTAGGTGCAATAGATAATCTGAATGGCATCACCATCCACTCATATAAGCCATCCCTAGTATTGAATGTAGTTTTACACTCATCTCCTTCATGAATTTGAATTTGATAATAACCACTCCTTAGATCAATCTTGGTAAAATATTTTTCTCCTACAAGCACATCCATCATATCATCTAAATGAGGTATAGGAAACATATATTTTATTGCAATTTTATTAATTGCTATCCTATCCACACACATTTTGCATCTTCCATATTTATTTGGAGTTAGAAATTATGGTGTTTCACATGGACTCATAATCTCCCTTATCACCTTCTTTTTTAGTAAGTTAGTAACCCGTGTATTTAATTATGCATGTTTTATTGTACTCATCCTATAAACTACTTGATTAGGTAGAGTTAATCCTGAAATCAAATCAATGTGATGTTAAATATCTCTCTTCAATGAAAACCATCTGGTGACTCATCAGGAATAACATCTACATATTGTTTCAAAACTCTTTATACTTATGTTAGTATTGGCACCATTTTTGTTTCTTCATTCTTTGTTACTAATACATAACAGCAACCTGCCACCTTCATATCTTGGATAAATTCTTTGGTAGAGAGCATGCTTTATGTCTTCTCTTCCTCTTTAAGAGGTAAAAAACTACCTTTGTATCACTTTTCCAAAACATGTATGTGTTATTTTCTCTGTCATGAATTACTTTCCTATCAAATTGCCATGGTATTCCCAATAACACATGGCATGCATTCATTGAAATAACATCACACCATATTTCATCATTACAACTTTTTCATATAGAAAACTTGATTAAGGACCTTTTATCTACTATAACTTCATTCCCTTTCTTATAAACATAAAATTTGATAAGGATTAGGATGTTTTTCACATTACAAATTTATTTTCTCTATCATTTCTTTAGAAACTATATTTTCACAACTACCACCATCTATAATTAATTTGCATTCCTTTCCACCTGAAGTACATCTTGTTCAAAAAATAATTGATCATAGTGATGCATCACCACCTTATTTATTCTACAATTGCTCCTTATTTGGAGTGATCATGGTTCTTCTCATCATGATATTCTCTCCAACATCTGCTAGTGTAACTTTAGTATTCTACTCTTCTATTTCAGCCTCAACTAGATTTATTCTTGGGTGATCTTCTTGCCTTCTTTCTTGATCTTGATAGTGTGAACACTCAAATTATTTGTGTCATTATTATCCACACATATAATATATTTAATATATATGATGATTTGGAAACCATCCTCTAGCACCACCTTAATCTCATCATCTTTAAAATCCTCTTCCTCTTTATTGGTATTGAAACCCTTGCCTATTATCATCTTACTTTTCTACACCATGTGATGATTCACGTCTATTGGTATTAGACCCACATATTTTGGTATTAAACCCACCTCATCCCATAATTTTATGGGATCCACCTCTTCTTTGACCAAGAGACATTACTCTAAAATTCTATCTATTTTATTTGTCTTTTGCCTTCAAAGTTGATAAGCTTCCTCCATGTAAAGTATCCTATGCATGCTTAATTCATCTTGAATAGAAAATTTCAAACAATTTACATAAATTTAATCCATATTATCTTATGTTTATCCATTCTCCACTTATATCAAAAGATTATAAAATTCAATTGTATACTCTTGTATATTATGATCTTTTTGCCTCAAATTTTGAAATCTTTTATATAGGTTTTGTGCATAATCCATAGGAATAAATTTCTTCCTCAGCTTCTTCTCCATATTTTTTCATGAATTAATCTTGTCTTTACCTTTTTTATATATCTCTTTATATATTTTATCCCACCAAATCATTTCACGACCTTTCAATTTCGTGCATGCAAACTTTACCTTCCTATCTTCTCTCATAGTCTTCCACTTGAAAAACTTATCCATGATATTCATCTAATCTATCAACTCCTCTAGTTTTAAAATACCTCCATAATCTATAATTTCAACTTTGATTTATTTATTTCTTCCTTATAAATCCCAAACCATCCTCTCTTCCATGGATGGTGGTTGCTCTTGTTGTTCCTCTTCTTGTTAAATTTCTTCATCACAATCTATGCCTTCCTCATCACCACCTTGTCTTCTATGTTGATTGGTGATAACCTTGGTTAATTATTCCACTTTCCTCTACAACTATTGTATATTTTAGTTCATCTATGCAATACCTCATCATCTTCTTGTCATTCTTTACTCCTCTAAGATTTGAACTTGCTCTGATACTAGATAATGAAACTAAAAGACTATCAAGATAATAAAATTACCAATAGGCCAAGATATAAAATAATAAATTAGAATTGATTCATATTGAATTAGTTGAAATAATAATAAATCCAAACCATTCTTAAATAATCCTTACATCATAATTTATAGTTGAGACGCAAAAATTAAAAAAAAAAAAAAATCTAAAAAAAATGTCTATTTGTAGTAACCACTATTTATAATAAGTTTCGCATGCAAGCATGCATAGATATAAAAATATCCTAAAAAACTCTAAACACTATAATTATCCTATGAGACAAAATTAAACTGAAGTTAACATCTGGTTCTAAAAATATACAATTTCTAAAAATAAAAATTTCTTGAAAAAATCATTATATGTTAATTTTGGACCCTCAGATGATTATATATGGCCTAAAAATATATATAAATAAACTATAAGTGGATATACCATCTTAGGATAGAATATAAATTTTCAATATGGTCATTTTGGTGTGTGGAAGAGCTCAAATAGAGCTACGGGCCAAAAGTTACGGCCTTTGGAAGATTGGCCTATTTTTTCTGCATCAAGAAAGCTCAAATTTTTATACCCAACATACCCCCATTCCTTTTTTTAATATGGACCCACTATATTATGAAATTTTTTAGGCCTATTTTAAAAAATATTCTTTCATAGAGATTTATATTTTGTACCTAAATTCACTATTCGGTAAATGCAAATGGACATGTTTTACTTATCCAAACTAACTTATTAATATTATTTGAAAGTTGCATATGCATAGGTTTTAAAAACATGTTAAATTTTTAAATTCTTAGGTTTCATGGAAAATATTCTTTATAACCTTTTTTTTAACTTAACCTTCAGCGTTCTTGGATCCTCCACACCTATGTTAACCTTTGTGAACAATGTTTTTCAAAAAAATTGTTTAAAACTTTTGTTCACATATCATGGATTTGAAACTTTATCCATGATGTATGCATGTCCTTAGAATTTATGTTCATCATGAGATTTTATTTGAGATTTTGGTCTTCACAAATTTTGGTCTTAAGCAAAAGTATTCAGAAAAAGTTTTTAGCATTTGTTTTTTGAGAAATATTGTTGGCATTCAATATTTAAAGTTTTATCTTCTATGAAATTATTTGGCAAAAGCATTTGACATGTTCTCTTGAGTAAATACATTCAAAATTTAGCCTTCAACATTTGGTCTTCAGTGAAAGTGTTTGATGAAAATGTTTGGCAAAACTAATCATAGAAATATTTTGAAATAGGTCTTGAAACTTTTGGTTCAAAAGGTATCACCCAATAGTTGGTATTCAACAAAAGTGATCAATGAAATTATTTATATTTTATTGATTTGGAATTGGCATTTGAAAAATTCAACCCTTTTAGCCTTCACAAAATAAATCCACCATTGTCCTTTAAAACATTTTGTTCATAAGATATGTTCACTTCACAAAAATTCAAGCTAACCCTATATTAACACAACATCCAACTCCCAAATACCAAAAGCCTCCATGTCATAGCTAAAATAAATATAAAAGAGATACTATATGACACCCATAAAAGGCAATGACATGGTATTCCTCTAAACATATATATTTTCTACGTGGTATACCCACAAAAATAAAATATAAATTTTTGAATTGAATGAATAAAACAAAATTAGAGACATTGGACATTAATGGTGCATAAACTAGAATTGAATAGAAAGATGTATATCAATAAATTGAATTCAAGCATCATATGATCAAAAATAACCTTGATTTAACTTGCATCCTTGAGAAATTAAATCCCTAACCACCTGTGTTTAAACTATGAAGTGTTTTTAGAAGATCTAAGCCATTAAAATATTAAAATAAAACTCTATTAGATTAACAAACTAAAAATGAATTATTCATTAGATACATTCAAGGGATCCCAACCACTATTTTGGGTTTTTGATCAAAGACTCTACTAAGTATACATACACTGATTTTTACTCTATAATGTGTAATGATGATTATCCCAACTACTTGAATCTATGGGAAGTAACTGGAAAGGTGGACACCCATACTTGGAATAGAATTTGATACCGTCACAAAAGAAATTGGATACAAATTTACTCCCCATTAAGTGACAAGTATTGTGGTTAACAGTAGCCAATCCTAAGGTTATACCATGCATTGACCTACTACGAGACCTATTCTTTATAAGAAAGGTAATTGGGAGTGCTTTCAAACATCATATGGATCACAAAACCATCATCACATGTATTTTAGGAGATACCTTCTAAAGTTAATTTTTCCTACCTATTGCACACACAATATTTTATTTTCATAGAATAATTCAATTGATAAAACACTGAGAAAATGGATCATTCCTAGAGAGACCATCATCCTTAAAGAGAATAAACTAGTACCTATAGCCAAGTTTTAGATGGGAATCCACATTGGGATGGCCCTTTTAAATAGGTTATATTTCTACCTTAACATCAATATCCTTCACTTCAAATGGGTTACACTACTATATTTATTGATGACCTTAGATCTAACCTTTTCTCTAAGAGAGATAATCATCACTAAGTTGCATGAGCAAATTTTGTGTAAAGACAAGAGGCCAATGGGAGGCCATTTTTAAATGATGCCTTACCTTGTGGATGAATTAATGGGAATTGTATACCATAAAATCAAATCACTCTGGAGCTTAACTATATATTTCATAAAGAACCCAATATGAGAGTTTTACTCCATGCACATATATGCCTACACAAGAAATATTGTCTAAATTATGGAGGACAAATATCCTTAGGTTTTGAGGGCTATTCATAAGTCACCACTACTCACAGTATATAAAATTATATTTTATACATTAATTACCAAAGAGGACTACTATATCTACCTTGATTATATCATTATTATGGTTATAGGACATAGGGTTACCTTGTGTCTTCCTAAGTATGTGGCAAAAAAATTAGCTGAGTAGGAGATAACATACTAGTTATGGTGGGGAATTTATGAGGATTTTAAGAATAATAAAAGTTCATTCTATGGTTACCATTTGATGATTAAAAGGATGTGTTATGTCAACTATAATAAATTTGGAGAGGTTGGCAAGTTTAGAGAATATTATTCATTATCCACCCTGCTGCATAGAGATTGGGACCTTAATGGTCAAATTTAAGAACATATCCATGGTCTTGGTATACCATACCAACATGATCATTATGACCATTAATTTCTATTTTTTAATGCTAATAGTGATGCCTAGGTCCTGTAGAGGGAAAAAATAGCAAGACCAAGTAAAGAACTTATATAGATAATCCAAGAGGATCCCTCAATTTTAATTAAATATGCACATGTAAAGCATTCACCCTCAAGTGGATGGGATGAAATGGAATTTTGTAATAATAGTCCCTCCCAATCATCATTGGAATAGGGGGAACCATATCAAACATCACCCATGGTGATGAAGACTATAAAGAAAGAGCCTAGGGTGATAGAGGTTCCCAAAATTACAAGTTCCCTTAGAAGAGCTTAAAATGAGCCAATTTGTGTTAATTCTTCATATTTATAAGACCAAACTCCCTACTTCCACTTTAGCTCATGTGAATACAATCATGGAAGTCCCAACATCACCCACTCAGGTGGATTCCCCCTCGACATAAAAGGTAACTATTTAATACAAGAGAAAACCAAGAGCATAGGGACTCCTTATAAGCCCAACTAGTGATACATCATTTAAAGAAGGACCATAGGGTAGGAGAAACAATCTGTAGGAGGTGATCTCACTAATTAAGAGGAAGAGTTATAAATATCAAAGTCCTTGAGCCTCCAAGAAAATAAATTAAAGGAATCACTTGAAGTAGACTAATCAGGTGAGGGTGTAATCCCAACTATATTTTTAGTTCCTTTTATTCCTATAGTACCAGTGATGTCATTTGATTCTCCTATGTCTATTTATTCTTGTAATCATATTTCTCTTAATCCTTGTGTTCTATCTTTCTTGGTTGTTCCCAAAATGGAAGATGTTTCTTCTAATCCTATTATCTCCTTAATCCCAATTGTTCCTACAATATTAGTGGTGTCTTTAGTATCTATTATTACCACTTCCACTATTGTTACCTTCACCATTCCCTTAGCTACCCCAAAGCCTAAAATTTCATCATCTAAAAAAATAGGGTAATATGGGCAAGTACACAACTACAAGTGGTATCCACCCAATTGGGCTTGCTAATGCCTTATTCTATCCTACCTAGACTTTTACTATAGTATCATCTAAGAAGGCTAAGAAGAAGTAGTTATATACAATCCACCCTATGACCCAATACAATGATGTTTATTGGTCCAATATCATGTGGCCTAAAATCATTTAAAACCAACTCATGGGAATTTTTGGTCAAGTTTACAACCCAAGACACTCAACCAACTGACTCAACTCAATTAATAATCCCATAGTGTGTATAGGATTTAGAATTTCAAACCTCTCAAAGGTGAAATCTCATTATTACTAAGTTTCCCACAATAAGCTAATTTTTTTTATAAATCCATACGGAATATCCAAAGAGTGAAGAAAAGAAATATTTAAGATAATGCTATAAGGGTCATAATTCTAGAAGAAAGATAAGATGTTTTCTTTCTTTCAAAGAAAAATAATAGGAGACTGCGGTAATATCCTTATAATGAGGATTTTAGATATTATTTTGAAACACAAAAATATGCTTTACTTGGGATTCATGAAAGGACAAAACAAGAAATAAGAGAGATCGAATAAGAATTGGAGCAGGTCCAGGAATAACAACAAATTATTTATATTTTTGTGTAAATTGAGACAAATTTACAAAGCATAGATTCAAAGCTATACATAATTTTGGATGTTATTGCTTTAATTAGGGATAAATTAAAACCTCTAATCATTAAATCACTAAAATTATTTAATTAATTTAAATAATATGAGAAAAAATTAAAATTACTTATTCTATACACAATAAATAAGGATTGTAGCCATCTCAATTTAATGACACCATTGGAGGCATCCAATGTCCTTAATTGAGTTTTCATTAAAACATAATAAGAAAGGGAATGGGTATCAAGTGGAGATTTAATAATGCCAAAATATATAGAGCATTAGAGCCTTATTTTGTAGATTCTAGATAAGTTGAATCTTTCTCAAGCTACGGACTCTACATGGAAACTAATAAGTAGAGTCAGTTTTGATAAAGTTATCCAAAAAGCCTTAGCAAACTTCAAATAGAATATTCAAGGACTAGTATTGGAGGATATTGAAACTGAATTGAATTTTGTAAGGAATAAATTCACTAAATTTGACATCTTTCAAATTAATTTTAGGAGTACCAAATCTGATCTTGCACATCTAATGAAACAATCAAACAGGGTAGATAGGTACCCACTTTTTAACATAGAAATTATAAGATATAAAAATGATGTTAGTTTTAAATATTATTGGGAATTGGAGTCTAGAAATAAGGTTAATTCCATACCTCTTATATCAACTCTAGTTTTTAGCTCAACGCCACCTCCCAGCTCAGCTTCACTGATAACTTTAGTGCCTCCCATTATGTCAATTATATCCATGAAATCACCAAATGTAAATAATCCTTAATTATCAAAGGATTAATTTTGTATGTAATATTTCATGTAATATTAGTCATTTTAATTGTAGTTTACTCAACTTGACATAGGTATGTATTATTTAGCCTAAGTAAATTGTAAGAATACACACATTGCATGGCATCATGCAGTCAATTGTACATACAATTTCGACATTAAATTAAAACTAAGGTTATGATTACAAAGATGTAAATAGTAGTTTTTCATGAACTTGGAGGATGAGCTGACCCCTTCCCAAAGTCTATTTATACATGTAATTCCCTCATTTCAAAGGGTCAGAGAATCAATACATGAAGAAGTTATTTTTTATTTTCATACAACTGTGTGGATGTATTTTGCTTCCATTTCTATATAATTAAGTGTTTATTTCCTTGATTTTTTAATTTATTAATTCAAAGTGTGAAATACCAACAAAAAAATTCTTTTTTTATCATTGATATCTTCTTATTTTAGATGTGCAATAGCTATTGAATAGTTACCAAGTGTTATTGATGTAAAGAAAAAGGTTGACTATCTTAATTTTCAAAGTGGAAAGTAGTATTTCCTTTTGATATAATCTTATAGGTGTGAGTTATAGTTTCCTTAAATACCTTTCTGGTCTAAAATCTAATCTCTTAAGGGTGTGTAATAGCTACTCTAAAAGGAGTAACCTTCAGCTAAGATCCTTGAGCATCCTATACCATTTCTTCCCAAACTACCTAATTGTGTTTGTATGTGAGTGTGAAATAGCTACCAGTGGTAAGCATTACTTATAAAAATATTTTTTCACAAATTAATAAATGTTAAAAGTAATCCCTTGAGACCATATATCATTTTTTTGTACTCTACCCTTCCCTTTTTTTGAAGTTTATATAATTTAGGTCTACCCAATTTATAATTTCATGTCCATCTATCCAACATAGCTTTGTTTTAATTTATTTATTAATATTAATTTCACTAAAAACACACTTGATTGACAACCTACATGTTTATCTTGTTATTCAACCACTAGGTTACTTAACCCATACCTACAACTCATGTCCTAGAGTGGAGTTTACCTCAATTGATATCCTAAAATGTTATAGGCTACCTCATTAAATATAGGGGTGTGCACAAGATACACATAAAAAAAAGGATGGCTCTATAAGGAGGGCCACTTGTGTGCCTTACCTAGTATGAGAGGTTATACCCCTACATTTTAGTTATACTGGAGACACCCAAAAGAGTTACTAGTTTTAGGGCCCAAGATAGTATTTTGGTTTCATCTTTGTTAATACATTGAGGGCTTAGATTTTTAATAGTTATTCCTATAGTACCTTGGAATATGATACCTTATCTAGTAAGAAATATATATCCATTAATCATCCTATATCTCAACCACCTTGGTTAATCAGACCTATTATTTACATCTTAGTGTATGTGCATAATTTACCAAGGAATCTAGAGAAGTATCTACCTTCTTTCTCCCCCTTAGGAGGAATAACTACAAAGGAACACATCAATTCTATCAATCCTTATTTGAGGTTAATTAATGCCACTAATGAAGACATTTCATGGTGGCTTTTCTTATTTACATTATAGGATATTGCTTATGATTGGTACCTTAATCTTCAAGAGAAATAAATTCCTTCTTAGAATACATGTTAAAGCACTTTTTTTTCCTAGATTAGATAATTTACCAGCCCTAGTTTGGTATATCATTTTACTAGTATGAAGAGGGAGCCTAATGACATAATGTGGTATTTTAACACAATATTTTAGAAGATGTACACTTGACTGAGTTGAGCATATAAACTAGATGAAGCTTCAGCCTTGGATATGTATAAGAATGTCTTGGATCCAATAACTGTGATGTTTATGTGAAGGAATATTTCTATCAACACTCTAGAATTAGCATATGAATAAGCTATAAGTATTGATAAATAGTTAAATATTCATATACAAAGCAACCCCAATATCAATGTTGGTCCCCTAGCTTTGAATCAAGTGCCTTATGTGAATCAAAATGTCCCTACATTTAACTAGAATCAGTTGTATCCATTGCCTCCTCTGATGTAGCAAAAATCAAATAAAAATTATGGTTATATGAATAATCATGTACAAATGAATGGTCATCATAAAAACCAACATTCAATCCCATCTAATACTATAATTTATTATGTTGTGTAATCTACCAAATTATAATTGGATTCTATACAAATAATGGTCTAAAAGTTGAGTAATGACTTCTTGAGTATGTAGAGGAAGATGGGTAATTCTATTTTCAATAATAATAACCAAAATTCTAGGTTTCAAAGATATAACAGACCAATTAACTAATCTAAAAATAATATATAATAGTAACAACCCAATAAGTTTATATAAATCAATATAGTTGAAACAACTCTGATCAATTGGTGTAGAGTTCATAATATATCACAATATGGTGGACTTGAATGTGTATAATTTTGTTTAACTTTTGGGATCTTCCTAAAAGATATGGTGAGGTAATATTTGATGAACAACCTACCATAGTTTCACCCTAAATCTATTTCCTTAAATACTACCATGGTATTTAAAACTCACGAGTCTCCTTTCCCAAGCAAGGATGACAATGAACCAAATGATAACTCTGATGAGATACACACCTTCTAATAGTAACAAAAGGGAAATTATAATATGTTGAACAAGAATCCCTTCAAAACATATACTCTTATAATAAATAACATCATTCTACTAAATATAAGGGATGATAATAATCCACCTCCCCCAAAAGGGAATGAACATCCCTAGAATAAGGAGGAATATATCAAAATATGGTACACCATTATTGAAGACATGAAGAATATTAAATAAAACATCACTCTTTATAAATTAATTCACATCACTAAATAGAAGGAATTTTTATGGATGTCTATCAAAGGAAATTCTATAGTAGAGAAGAAAAAGGCTACTCATAATAATTCTATATAGAAGAGTAAGCTAGACGTACCTCCTTTTTTATTGACTATTACATCATTTTTTTAAGAAAAAACTTTTATAATTATTATTTAATTGATTATGGATATTCACTGACTGTGATGCCAACTTCCATTTGTCAAAATCTTCTATTGACACCAAGATCATTAAATAGGATGGTTTCAAAACTAGACAATATAGTGGTGCCTTTAGTAGGGGAACTGAATGATGTATGCATTCAAGTGACATCCAAGCCACGTGTACATATGACTATTGACATACTTGTGGTGGATATCTAAGAAGGATATAAAATCCTTAATAGATATTGGTCCAAGATTTTAAATATGTATATAGCAACGTACTTCTCTCATATTTGGTTGGCATAGAGAGGTATTGGAAACTATATTCTAATTAATCAAGGACCAAGAATAAATCACCCCCTTACAAATTATAATACTAAAAATGAAGAGGTAAGCTATAAATACCCTAACCTGAAAATTTATATCTTAACCAATAATTATGAGGTGTAGGAATTGGAATTCCAGGGGCCTTCCTAATTTTGGACACTCCATTTTGATGATGAAAGATCCAAGTAAGGATCAAACATTTGTGTTTAACTAGTTTATCCACAAGGTAATAAATACATGGTAGTATACATATTATAGTTATATTGAACTAACAATAGAGAAGATTTTGAGACAATAATTTTAGGATTTAAATTTTATCTAAAAAATAATTTCAATCATATGCTAATATATCAATATTCATAACTGGTAATCAATTAGGTCAAGAATAAATACCAATGCAAGTAATTGTTGACAAATTTTCCACCATTGGTCAAAGTTGCTTATGTGCAAGTTTTAAATAAGACTTCATTCATGGATTAAATGTGAAAAAGGTATTAAAAAAATCATAAAATATTCTTCAAGCCAAAATAATTCTCATTAATAACTCACAAGTCCAACTTTTGATAGAGGTTTCTTTTATTCCTCTAACTAATTATTTATAAGCTAGTGAAGGAAATTTTTAAATGCTTGGTACATGAAGGTAAAGAGGAGTTGGATAAAATGGTATTAGTGTGAGTTTTGGGAACTTATTAATTAAATATTACATTCATTTTTTTATATTAAAGTGTCTTAAATTTATAAACAATCATTAAGAATAACAGGTGCTCTAAAATCCTTCTTAAACCCTCATGGCTCAGTTTTGAGCAGTATGTTGAGATTTTTGAGTAATTTAAAAAAAAATAAAGGTGTTGTGAAAAATTGTGTGGAATATAATATATTTATAAACCATAATAAATATAAATTTCAAGGAAGATAATGAATAAAGTCAAAGTTACAAGCATCAAAGTTTTAAGTAAGAGAGATAGTCAAAAAAGATAATTTTTTGAGCAGCTTAAGTTATTATTTGAGTACATAAAATTATTGTAATGATAATAATGGTTATTAGATTTAATAATTAAAAAATAATTATGTATTTATTACACATAAAAATCAATAAAATATAAAAACATATACCTATAGGTATTTAGAAACAAAAATTGGCAAGCTAATCAACACCAAAAAATGTATATTTTGAGTTTTATTTGATGAAAACATTGTAAATTTGAAATGGAATTATTTTTTGATGTATTTTAATGTTTTAATGTGTTTTAAATTCATTAATTTACCTTAGGATATATAAAATGACAATATATAGGTTTGACCGTGAAGGGAATGAAGGTTTCTTTGCTTTTTTGCAAATAAATCGAGTTAGAAATGTGTGTTTAATGTTCTTCCAATGGAAAAAATTGATTTTAAAATGGAAAAAAATGATTTTAAAGTGTTTAAAATTAATTTTTAGGTCTAAATAAATGATAATTTCATTAAAATAAATTCAAAATAGGTTAATCTCATTGAAAAACATCTTCAGATCATCCCCAGGGCAGCAAGCAGACACTTTTTTGTGAATTTTTCTTAAAGATTTTGGTGAAGAGTTTTGGATATTTGAAAAAAATTCCAAGTGAAACCTATTAATACCTATAAAAAAATAATAATATTAGTTTTTTTAAGACCTATAACTTATTGTAGACCACCTAATCCAAATTAGGATTTATTGAGAATAAGAGAGCACATAAGGGCAAAAAATGGCTTTTTTGGAGTTGTACATGTAGTTTAGAGATGAATTTTTTTGAAGGTGTGAAAAAAAATGGTGATTATTTTTAAATAATATTTTTTCTCCTTATATATTCTAATTATTAATATCTATCAAGCTTATGGCTCTCATAATGCATTCAAGAAGCTTGCCAAAGTTGCACAAGATAGGCATATGGAAGAAGAACTAGTTTGGAAGGGTGATTTGGTAATAATGAATTACATACTTATCAATAGTATTCAATTGATAATTAAGCATACACATTCACCCCTATATATAACTATGTCATCCTATTTTTGGCTAAATTTAGCCACTACAAGTCAACAACAATAAGTCTTCAATTATCCCTACAAAAATGGAGTTAAAAAATATGTAAAGTTGAATAAGTGGAGTTAAGGTCTTGATAAAATTTAGAGACCTATTTTTAGGGAAGATGTGCCTTTCAAAAATAATAATTAATCTCATTTATACTACACCACCCTTTGGGATATTGTTAGAAGAAACATGAGTCTAAACATGCATGCAAGATAGTTCAATTTGAACTCCAAGTGTGAAGTCAAGATAACTCTAGTAAACTCAAGATGAAAGTGAAGGTATATAAATTATAAATTTAATATGCATGAAATACAAGGAGTTAATTGAAATACCAAAAAGAGTTAACTAAAGAAGATCAAAAGTTGCATGCAAGATCATAGGGAGTTAACTCAAGATTCAAGATACGTGAAGAGCCTTTGACTTGTAAACTCTCCCTCTCTCTCGTATGGTGCCATATTTCATGATTAAAGAAATTTTCACCCTAAATTTTCTACATAGTAAATTAGAAATATGTACTAAATTTAAAGTGCAGTTGAAGTTGGATTCCGAGTGGAGTTAACTTGAATAGAATGTGGAACTCTTTGCTATTTTGGAGTTAATTTTCTTCTCTCTCTCATTTTATTCTATAGGGGAGCATCTGATCGACCCCATATATAGATATAGAGGGAAGTGATTGATAGGTGTTCAGCGAGATCACCACCACTATTTAGGGAACCATGAACTAGATTGAATAGAGCCCCCCCCTCTCTGATGTATATATAGAGGGGGCGCTATCCCCTAGATAGTGGTGGGTGGGTTGGGGGGCATCCTAGCTCCCAACTCCATTATTCCATGTAAGCACCATGTTTAACAAGATCACCATAGTGGGATGGGGTAACCCATATAGATAAGATAAGATAAGATAAGATAAGATATAAGGGCCAACTAGGGCCCTCTCACCCCATATAGATATATATAGAGGGGTGGGCCCTATCCCATAGATAGTGGTGGGTGGGCTGGGTGGCCAACTCCCATCCCAAATTTATTTCATATGGCATGCTTAGGAGGATGAATATATGGCTCATAGCCCCATATACCACTATGGTGATGGGTTCCCATATAGATAGATAGATAGATATAGCCACCCTCTCCCTATCCTATCGATCAAGTTCCTCCCTCTCTAGATAGATATATAACCAAGTAAACTAGACTATAGACTCCCCATGGTATAGATTAACTATGTCTATGGGGACCCCATATAGAGATAGAGTTTCATTGGCATTGGCACAGTCTCTATTTTGTTTGCATGGTCTATATTAACTATGTCTATGGGGACCCCATATATAGAGTATAGATTTAGATTGATTAGCCATCCCCATATATAGATAATAGATATGGGTTGGATTCTAATCTATATATAGGGAGGGTAATTTAAGTGACAATTAAACTCTATCTCAATATTGGATAGATCTATAGGGAGGGCATGCTAGAGATCGAGATCTAGAGGGCATGCTTCTTAGAATAGAATATTGGGGAGTGAGTGATATGAAATATTTGTATCACATATATATATATAGGGTGATCAATCATGTTATGTAGAGTGAAGGAACCTTGATTCACCACATGGGTATGAGCTGGTCCCATAGTTGAGTTCTCTAGATAGATAGATATGGAGGGGCTCCAGTTGCCCTATAGATATAGAGGCTTACATATATAGATATAGACGTAGATCTATGTCTAGATCCTAACCTCACCTATATATATATATATCATTAATTCCATATCTATAAAGAGGGGGGGTGGGGATTGGATAGTTATATAGGGCAGGGCTATAAAGAGATAGAGATAGTCTTCAGTGAGTACAAATCTATTAAAGCATCCAAGCTAGCTAGTCCCAGATTTTCTTAATATGGGGTGGTTATGGACTTGCTAGATAGATAGGGCTTAAATTATTCTAGTAGACATGGGGTCAAATCAAATACTTCTCTATTTTACTAGGGAATCAAAGTGGGTTGGCAAGATTAGTTAGAGCAAAGTGGGTTGGTAAGAGACTCTTTATTCGTAGGAGCCCATCCCATCTATATTATTCAGGTTCGGCCTATATATAGATATGGTGGGGGTAGGTTAACTTTCTATTCATAGGAGCCCATCCCATCTATATTGTTTGAATTTGACCTATATATAGATATGGTGGGTTGGCAAGGATTAAAGTGGGTTAACAAGTCTGTATGCCCATCTAAAGTGTGTATGCCCATTATTAGATTTGTAGGAGCCCATCTATATTCAATTGGACTATATATAGATATGGCGGGGGGGGGTAGTAGACTAGCTATTCATCGATGCCCATGCCATATAATTCATCAGCCATCGGCCTATATATAGATATGGCTGGGGGCTAATCTGTTTAATCCTTATTCATCATCCTATATATAGATATGGTAGGGGTGAGGGGGGGGCAAGTGGTATATCTATTCGTTGGCCTATATATAGATATGGTGGGGGCATAAGTCCTCTAATCTCATCAACAAGGATCAAAGTGGGGGGGGCAAGCATATAATCTCTATTCATTGGCCTATATATAGATATGGTGGGGGGGGTAAGCGAGAACCTTATATCTATATCTATATCACTATCTATATATATATATATATCACTATGGTGCAATACTATAGATGTTGGCACATATAGAGGGGCACCATACACCATATAGAGATAGGCTAAGTGGCTTGACTAATAAAATACAAGCCCCATATATAGATAGAGATATGCCCTCAACTGAATCTTATCTTGACTGGAGATAGATCAAGATCCACATATAGAGAGAGGGCCAATCACTCATAGGCTCTTCGCTCTGATTTGACTTAGAGAGTAGAGTGTATATGGCAACTTCACAAGCCCTATCTATATATGGGGGAAATGTTGACTAGATGCTTCGCTCTATTCTCGAGTGATCAATATAAAAATAAGGTGCCCTCTACTTTAGTCTACATAGAGGGCACTGACCCTCTCCTCACTATTGGGATAGGGATAGGGATAGGGAGGCCAAGGGGGTGGGCCTAATCCTAATCTCTATATGGGACCCATATAGATGGAACTCTCCTTGATGTCTATAGCCCCTCTATATCTATATGGGACCCCTTTATATAGAACTCTCCTTGATGTCCCTATCTATCTATATGGGGGGGTTAGGCCCCCTATATATCTTATCTATATGGGACCCCTATATAGATAATTCTCCCCAATATAGATAGATTCCCCTATCTCTCTATGAGATGTACTGATCAGTTTTGATGAACTATAGATTGATCAGATGACATATCTATATATAGGATAGATGAGACCTACCTCGATATGGGTGGGTATAGAATAGATATGGGTCATGGTCGGTGTCCTCTCCCTTCAGGAGTAGACAATACCATACTCTAGCCAACATCCATTGATTGCTATATCTTGGCCCATATAGTTATAGGGGCCTGATGACCATATCTATATATGGGGTAGGTAGATACATATATAGGGTGCTTAGCCCCATCCCCATAAAATAGACTCGACCCTATCTATATCTATATCTATATCTATATCAATATCTATATCTATATCTATATCTATATCTATATCTATATCTATATCTATATCTATATCTATATCTATATCTATATATATATATATATCACTATCTGTATCTATATCTATATCTATACTTATATCTATATATGGGGCACTCCCCTACCCATATCATAGTCAGCCCCCTATATAAATCTAAATTTGATTAATAATCTATCTATGGGGTGCCAAAAAATATAGACCATGGGGGTGCCCAAAAAAATAGAGACTGTGCCAATGAAACTATATACTTTGGGGGTGCCACCCCCTCTATCTCTATCTATCATAGTTAATAGCCATATAGAGAATTTCTATATGGGGTGGGGGGTGAGCATAGTGAACTCTATATATAAACTCAACTCCCATATCTATATATATAGAGAGGGGTGGGGTGGGGTAGGGGTGGGGGAGAGCCTGACTATGACTATAGAGAGTTTTGGCCCAACTATCGATTAGATAGATAGCCACCCTTGGCCCCATATCCATATACATCTCCCTATAGTTAGAGGGGGAGGCCACATATAGATTGATCTATAGAGCCCAGATAGATATATAGGGCTTGGCCACCCCCAACCATATAAAGTTGATTTAATGGGCTAGACTATATAGAGAGAGAGGGGGGGCCTATAGATAGCTATAGCCAGGGTCATCATCCCCACTGGCATTCCTATAGATCTATAGGGGTGCATGAATGAAGCTAAGCTAAGATATATTAGGGATAGATAGATAAATAGATAGATATATAGATGGATGGATGGATGGATGGATGGATGGATATATATATATATATATATATATATATATAGCCGCCCTCTCCTTATCCTATCGGTCAAGTCCCTGCCCCTCCAAATAGAGATATAACCAATTAAACTAGACTATAGACTCCCCATGGTATAGATTAACTATTTCTATGGGGACCCCATATAGAGATAGAGTTGCATTGGCATTGGCACGATCTCTATTTTCTTGGCAAGGTCTATATTAACTATCTCTATAGAGACACCATATATAGAGTATAGATTTAGATTGATTAGCCATCCCTATCTATAGATAATAGATATGGGTTGGAGTCTAATCTATACATAGGGAGGGTAATTTAAGTGCCAATTAAACTCTATCTCAAGATTGGATAGATCTATAGGGAGGGCATGTTGGAGATCAAGATCTAGAGGACATGCTTCTTACAATAGAAGATTGGGGAATGAGTTATATGAAATATTTTTATCACATAGATATATATAGGGTGATCAATCATGTTATGTAGAGTGGAGGAACCTTGATTCACCACATGGGTACTAGTTAGTCCCATAGTTGAGTTCTCTAGATAGATAGATATGGAGGGGCTCCAGTTGCCCTATAGATATAGAGGCTTACATTGATAGATATAAATGTAGATATATGTCTAGATCATAACCTCACCTATTTATATATCATTAATTCCATATTTATAGAGAGGGGGGGATTGGATAGATATATAGGGCAGGGCTATAGAAGGATAGAGATGGTGTTCAGTGAGTGCCAATCTATTAAAGAATCCAAGCTAGCTAGTCCCAGAGTTTCCTACTCGTATGGAGTGGTTATGGACTTGCTAGATAGATAGGGCTTACATTATTGTAGCAAACATGGGGTCAAATCAAATACTTCTCTATTTGACTAGGGAATAAAAGTGGGTTGGCAAGATTAGTCAGAGGAAAGTGGGTTGGCAAGCAACTCTCTATTCGTAGGAACCCAATCCATCTATATTATTCTAGTTGAGTCTATATGCAAATTAATATATATAGACAATAAAATTGATAGACCTTACCCCTACCTTTGGTCTAAAACTCCCTTGCCATATCCCATATCCCATATCTATTATAGGGATAGGTATAGGGATAGAGATAGGGGCACTCCTAGATAGATAGAGGGGAGGGGGGGCCCTATCTATAGATAGATAAGGCTAATCAAGTATTTATGGTAGATAGATATATCAACAACTGATAGGTTATGGAAGTGCCATGAGCAAAAATAACCTCTATCTCTAGTTAGTTTATTCAATCCACCATAGCAGAGCAGTGTTTTCTCTCTATTGTGCTTCACCTTCTATGATTGGATGGTGTCATCTATAATGTAGACCTTCATTCCTAATGAGTATAGTCTTCCCAAGACTAGAATGATCATCCCTATTCCATGGGTCTACATTCATCCCCATCATTGGGTACTGTTCACTTCCTTACCAATCCCATAGCTGTCACCCATAATCCACACAGGTGTGTCTACACCCTCATCTATCTATATGGCACCCAAAAGAATGGGAATCAAATCTATATGGCTTTCTCAGGGCTTTCTCAGAGTAACAAGTGCACTTCCCTATATGATCATTTGGCACATGCATAGGTGGAGAAGGCGTGTTCTTGGGATCTCCCCTCCCTCATCTTAGCTAGGTATGAGGGTTCATGGTTCATTGTTGTGCTTACACACTAGGCTACCCTTCTCTGAAAGCTTCATGGGACCACCTACAACTATTCTCCAGATTGCCCAAAGGGGTTTACCATTCCCCCCAAAAACTTCTTCCTCTCTAAGATAGATAGATAGTGTTTCCTAGATAAGCCTTGTATATAGAGTTCACTGGGGGAGAGAAACCCCCTATAGATGCTAGTGAGTACATATATATATATATATATAGGACCATGAATGATTTCACCTTATTTATTTCATCTTAGTTAGAGATAGAATAAAAAGAATAGGGCTTAGGCTTAGATTGGTGGGTTAGATCAGGTAGATCTAATCTATAGTGAAGTGAGCAAAGGGGGACCATAGAGGGAAGCTAAATGAATCTCAAATGCAAAGCTCCACACCTCATTAAGATCATATTGGAATACTCCCTTGAAAGAGAAAGAGAAAACCCCATCGGAGATGAGATTAGGGTAAAATAAGGCCATTTCCCCCTTCTCACAGAGCCGTATGTTGATGTGACCACTCATACAACCTATTGGCATCCCCATTATCGAGTGTGAATAGATCAAGAAGTGATAGTATGCACCCTAGAGTGGATAAATATATGGCAACTTTAGTTGGGGCTTAATGAATCTGGGGATGGACTCGACTGACTCTCTATAGTATCTATCCATCTAGTGGAAGCATCTCCTAATAGGGCAATCAATGACCTAGTGGTCCCATATAGATACACCACAGAGCCATATCAAGAATATTTTTGATGGGCCATATATATATATATATATATATATATATATATGTATGTATATATATATATATATGTATATATATATATATATATGTATGTATATATATAAGTGATACGACTGATGACTTTATAGACGTGATCATACATCAATCTAATCTAATTAATAATATATCTATGGAGTGATATAGTTGGGAGTTTAGAGTTTAGAGCTAGTTATAATTTAGTTTATATATAGGGCCAAAAAAACCCTATCTTGGGCCCCTCCCCCCCTCTATATAAATATAAACTATATCTAACTCTAATCTAATCCCATCTATATAGAGAGGGGAGAGGGGAGAGGGCCCCTATATATCTGGGAGAGGGCCCCTATATATATCTAGGAGAGGGGGGCCACCCTATGGATCAGATAGGGAGGGAGCCTAGATAGATAGGGCTTGGGGGGAAGGGGAGGGGATCCCTATCCCATCTATATTGGGATTGAATGGGCTAGATTATATATTTGGGGTTAGGGGGTTGCCAAAAAAACTCTATACAGTTGGGGGTGTCCCCCCTCTCTCTATAGATTAGAGTTAGATAGAGTTAGTTTAGTTTATATAGAGAGCTAAAGCTTGATCCCATCCCATATATATATATATATATATATATATATATATATATATATATATATATATATATATATATATATATATATATATATATATAGAGGTGAGACGCGAGGACTTCCAGTCTTTTATCTTAGATAACATTAGCAGGGATCGAACAAATAGACATAGATTGAGAGAGGACCCATATATCGAGATAGGTGACCACCCACATAGATGAGATGGGAATCCCCTCTACCTAGAAATATCTATGGGTCACCCTTTCATATCTATATATAGGAGGAGATCGAGGGACCCATATAACTCTAGGATGGGCCCAAAGACTAGAACTAGTCTATATGCCCACCATCTATAGTTATCTCTGAGGTTCGAACTAAAATTTATGGGATGACAGCCCCCCCAGAGAAGTATTATGATCATATTATGTTTTTAACTTACAAAAACTTTTCCAAAAGTTTTTACTACCTCACCTTTGAAGCAATAAAGAGCTGAATTTTTCTTCCATCTTCAAGTTGTTCATGAAGTGTGTTCTTAATTCATTGATAAGAATTAGTGAATGATTATTTTTCCTATGTTTATGTCTAAATATATCACTTTTATGTAGAAAATTAACATTTCTTAAAGTCATGTAAATTGTCTAAGTCTAATTTCTACTTAATATAGAAGTGAACTCAACCATTATTTACTCATCTTAAGGTAGTGTAAGTGTCTTTCAAGACCTTTGTGTGAAATACTTATGTAAGAGCCATTGTATGAAGATGAAGTGAATAGATGAAAATTATTTATCTTAAAAAGTGTGTCAATTATATGCATAATTAGCTTTAATATTGGTGCATCACTCTAAATTTCAATTTTCATTTCCATTTTTGGATTTATCATATCTCCTTCTACCCTTTTCCTAGTCAAGAAAGCATAGAATTAGATATTTAGATAGAATTAGGTGAGTGTATCAAATGGAAACATGCCTTCATCTAGATATTCTTTGAATATAAATGAGAATAGACACACATTCTTATTAAGAGTGCACTTTTGAGTGATAATAAGTTTTAGCATGTCTGGTGGGATAATAGTACATAAGATTTCTAAAGATTGGTGTTGGTTTTAATAATTTTCATCAAATAAATTTCTAAATTACTCATTATTTTGTGACTTTAAGTTATATACATATGGTTTTAATAATCCACATACCTAAAAACATTAGTTGGTATGTATTTTAGTCCTCCATTTTGTTAAAATTCAACTTTTGTACCTTCATATCCCTCATATCAAGATAAGAATATTTATGGCTTCACGTAAAATAACACTAAAATAAAAGGATACTCATATTATAATTATATTTACCCCACTCCCACCTCTAATTATGTTTTCATTTAGCCTTGGAAAAATTATGTTCTTTCCAATCAGCTTGAAAAAAGTGTGCAAGAGATAATACTTAACTTTGATAGACAAGGTATGTAGATTGATAGGGAAGAGGAATACAATAATAATCAAGAACTTATATATAATATATATATATATATATATATATATCAGAAATATATTGAATCAGTTAAGAGGTACAATGAGGCTACAAGAGAACTAATATAGTAACTACCCATGACAATACAAAGTATTGTGTCCAAAATCCTAAGTTGGAAACAAAAAGAACTATAACCCCTTGAACATTCAAGAGAGTCTAACTGTTTCAATATTTCATATTTTAGGGCTTATAATACTATGAAAGAGTCTAATAACATTACATATTGGAATCCTTATTGGATAAATACCCCTAATTATGTCTACTCTTGAGAAAGAGCTTTTTCCCATGCCTATCCAAAATCAAGAGGAGAAAGTTGTTGAATCTAAATAAAAAAGTTTACAATTTTCTTAAGACTTTCAACCATCCATAAAAATGAATTTTCCCATTAATATGAATGTGAGAGGTTGATTTTTGAGTGGAGAGATAAGTATGAATCATTGAATCATGAAACCCTAACACAAATTTATTTCCCTTCTTTCAGAAACATATTAAATTAAATCATTATTAATGCCTCTTCAATACTAAATCCCATTCAAGCACAAATAGTAATGACCTATACCATTACACCAAAAAATTGAACCTCTTTATTTCCCACCATCTCTCTTTTAAAAGGAAAACCTATTGTATGGAAGGCAAAATAAGAACATGCAGGTGAAGAGGATAATTTGTCAAGAGAGGATGATCAAGAGTTGTGTTGGTCAAATGAGATTCAATTTGGCATAGAAGAGATCATGTTTCAAACTTTGAGGATCCATTAAAAAATAAAATTTTAGAAGCAAGTGATCCTCAATAAGCCTATCATGAAGATGTTTCAGAAGATATGACAATAGCTAGTGAGATTGTAATAGTGGTTTTAAAAGGTAGCGGCCATATACTTGAACTAAGTAAAGATGAAGAAGCTAAAAGTGAGGATCAAGAAGCTTTTGATGAAAATATTTAATAACTTTTAGTATTTAAAAATAAATATTTCATATCTAACCATATCATATAAATCCAAGAAAATTGTTCTAATGAGCCATTAAAGGTTGAAATTGTAGACATTCTTATTAATTAGAATAAAGTTACATTTAAAGAGATTTCTCAATATTAAAGCTAAATATGATGTGAGTATTAAATTTCATAATGATTTTTTTTATATTGTACATATATTTTCTTTATCTGATTCACTTGGAGACAAGTCAAATAGGTTGACAAGCAAGTAAAGAGTTGATCTAACCAGAATGGCACTTAAACAACAATTTTATCCTATCTTTATCAACCACATGGAAAAGACTTAAGAGTTTTTAATTTTGCTCCAGGTGGATATTCAATATTATGCATATTATTTTTATAATTTTAATTTATTATAAGTGATTTTATGCACATGTTTGTTAGTATCTATAGTTTTCAATTCCTATAAGTCCTATCTTGCACATCTTTCAGTTGGTAGTTATTATAGTTTTCAATTCAATACGTGTTTATGAAAAAGTGTTATAATTGATTAAGGAAGAAATTTTAATTTTAATATATCTTTATATTTTTATGAATTCATAACCCAATGGATAGAACTATTAGTCTAGAGTGTTTAGCAAGCAAACATCCTAACAAAGTCACTAAAAATGTTGATAATTTTGTCACCATTGGTCAAAGTTGCTTATATGTACATTTTAAATAATAATAAAGGTATTAAGAACATAATATAATATTAATCAGTCCAAAATCAATCTCAATAACAACTCACAAGTATAAATTTTGAGAGGTTTCTTTTATTCCTCTAACTAGCTATTTACAAGCTAGTGAAGGCAAGTTTTAGATGCTCGGTACATGAAGGTGAAGAGGATTTGGATAAAAAAATATTAGGAAATTTTTATGAAATATATTAAATAATTATTTTATGCATTTTTTTAATTTTATAATCCTTTAAATTTATGAATAATCATTAAGAATAATAGGTTCTCTAAAACCCTTCTTAAACCCTCATGGCTCTATTTCAAGCATTATGTTTACATTTTTGAGTTATTTTTTGAAAAATAAAGGTTATGTGAGATATTATGGGGTATATAATAAATTTATATAACATTAATAAATCAAAATTTTATGGAAAATAATAGATAAGTTCAAAGGTACAAGCATCAAGGTTTTAAGCAAGCAAGAGAAACAATCATAAAAGATAAATTTTGAGTGGTTTAAGTGATTAGTTGAGAAAATATAGGTATTTTAATGATAATTGGTGTTATTATATGTATTGATTCAAAAATAAATGTTTTTAATCCTTATAAAACTCAATAAAATGGAAAAAAAAACCTATAGGTGTTTAGAAATGAAATTAGGCAAACTAGTCAACACTAAAAAATGTATATTTAAAATTTTATTGAATGAAAACTCTTAAAATTTGACATGTAGTGATTTTTTGATGTTATTTAATGTTTATAAGTGTTTTAAAGTTTTTATTTTGCCTTTGGAGAGATAAAATTCCAATATATAGGTTTGATCATAAAGGAAATGAAGGTTTCTTCACTTTTTTGCTCATAAATGGAGTTGGAAATAGGTGTTTCAAGTCCCTCCAATGGAAAAAATTGAATATATAATGAATATACATAATTTAAATTTATAAATAAATTATAATTAAATTAAAACAAAATAAAAATAAGCTCATCTTGTTAAGAAAACATTTCCAAGTCATCTTCAATACAGTAAGTAGGCACTTTTTGTGAATTTTTCTTAGGGAGTATGGTGAAGATTTTTGGATATTTTAAAAATTTTATAGTTATAACCCATTTATACATATACAAAAATCATATTATGAGTGTTTTTTTAGGCCTATAACTCATTTATACCCCCTAATCTAAATCAGGGTTTCTTGAGAAAAAAGAGCACATGAGAGCATAAAATGGTGTTTTTTGGAGTTGTACATGGCATTTGGAGCTAAAATTTTGTTTGAAGGTATATTAAACCATGATTATTATTTTAAAATAATAATTTTTCTTGTTATATATTATAATTATGAATATCTATCAATTTTATGGCTCTCACAATAGATTCAAGAAGTTTATCAAAGTTGCATGAGATAGGCATATTGAAGAAGAACTAGTTTGGAAGGTTGCTTTAGTCATATTCAAGTGAATAATTATCAAGAATATTTAATGGATAATTATAAATATAAAATTTCCCCTCTTTAACTATGTCATCCCATTTTGGGCTAAATTTAGCAACTACATGGCAATAAACAGAAGTATTCAATTATCCCTATAAAAGTGGAGTTCAAAAATATGAAAAGGTGAATAAGTGGAGTTAAGATATTGATAAAATTTAGAGAATTAATTTTAGTAAATATATCCATTTAAAAAGGAAATCTGCATCCCACTTCTACTACATCCCCCTTTGGGCTATTTTTAGAATAGACATGAGGCCAAACATGCATGCAAGATAACTCAAGTTGAACTCTAGGTGTGATCATATTATGATTTTGGCTTATAAAAAATCTAATAAATTTTTTTATTACCTCATCTTTTAATAAATAAAGAGCTAAATTTTTTCTCCATCTTCAATTTGTTTGTGAAGTGTGTCTTAATTCATTGATATAACCTACTGAATAATTGCTTTTCCTATGTTTATATCTAAATCTCTCACCTTTATGTAGTAAATAAACACTACTTTAGGTAATATAAATTGTCTAAGTCTTATTTTACCTAACCTAGAAGTGAATTCAAACATTGTTTATTCCTCTCAAGCTAGTGTAAGTGTCTATCAAGACCTTTGTGTGAAATACTTATGCAATAACCATTTTATGAAGATGAAGTGAATGTGTGAAAGTTCTTTAGATTTAAAAGTGTGTCAAATATGAGCATAATTTACTTTAATATTGGTGTATAAACCTAATTTTTAACTTTAATTTATATTTTTAGCTTTAGAATAGGTCCTTCTACCATTTTCCTAGTCAAGAAGGCACATAATTAAATAGTTTAAATAGAAGTAGGTGAGTATACCAAATCTAACTAGCCCTTCATCTAGATATTATCTCAAAATATAAGGTCCCACACCTTGGATATTTTCCATTGTATCAATGAAAGTGATAATAGGCACATTTTTTCAATAACAACATACTTCTAAATGATAAGAAATATTGTACCTAAAGAGGTACATGTTGGTTTAGGCCTTTTTTCCACTAGGTTTTGCCTACATGTTTGTATTAGCTTACTTAGGGATTTAGAGGTTATTTGGGTTACTTGGGAAGATTAGTCCTACATTCACTGGAATGTGTGCTATCTTTCTCTCTACAACCTATATATTCACCTCTCTCCATTTATGTTTCTATTATAGTACCAATGTAGTATATTGTATATTATTTGAGTTACTTAATTATGAGTTATGAAAGATTTGAGAGATATGAAATTTGAGCCTTTATATAATCAATTCATCTTAATTTAAGATGATATTTATTATTTAATTATTTGTTCTCGTTCCTTTGCAATATTCTTCTATACGTGATTTCATTTACTAGTAGTTTCATTATGATGTGCACTTGCTTGAATCGTGAGATCACTCCCTCATGTGCATTCATTGATATGATGATCTTAGATAAAAGTATATTATGGTATCAAAGTGCTAATCCATGTTCATGATTATCAAGTTGGTTGGTTATTTATTATTGTTTTTAGAAAATCTTAAGATTTGATATTGTATTATCATAAGAATTATTGAGAAAAATATTTAGATCTATCAGATTTCTCATCTTTGGTGAGTTAGCATTTTCAGATCTTCACTTTGGAGAAAAGATATTGGATATTTTAATCTTGGCATTAAAGGAAAAGAATAATGATTTTGATCTAAGCATTATTTTGTTGTTTTTCAAATCTCATAAAGCTAACAAAAAGAGGCATCTTTTTTATCT
This sequence comes from Torreya grandis, assembly GCA_037957365.1. Classification (NCBI taxonomy): domain Eukaryota; kingdom Viridiplantae; phylum Streptophyta; class Pinopsida; order Cupressales; family Taxaceae; genus Torreya; species Torreya grandis. The sequence goes on along the minus strand of JARHVA010004994.1, from coordinate 153,886 downwards.
TGAATTTGTTTTTAGATCTAATAATTGTTTCTAGTTTTGGAATCATCCATACCAATCATGGATACTTGGATGTCTTCATCCTTTTTTGTGAGTATCTTACAGGTCTATGTTGAAATATTTTGCAAGGTTGATCTATTTTTTCATCTTGGCAAGCTCTGGGCGTTATAGAATTAGAGGTGCATTAAAATCAAAATTGTTAGATCTAATCCATTTTGGAAAGACAAATTTTCTTAGATATAATATTTTGGCCTTTAAAAAAACACCAATGTTTTATCTTTTATTTTTCAAAATGAGTTGAGGTATCAAACTTCTCTAACGTTGTATTGAAATCTTAGATCTACTTTTTGTTGTTGCATTTTAGATCCACTTAGAATAGACCTATGTTGGCATAGATAAGTCTCAAATATAATGCAAGGCATTGATAAAGAAAAGATAAGTGGAGTTGAGAAAGAGGGATCTCACCTAAATTGAAGGGAGAAAGAAGGCTAAGCATTGGATATGTAGTTCTGAGGTGTTGTAACATAAGTTCAACATTTTTTTACTCATTTATTTCTAAATATGGCATTTTCTTTTTGTTTGGAGTCTATTGCATCAATTTTTTTTTATTCATTGAAAATCAAACATACTTATACATTGTAACTTTATAAATGGTGTAGTAGGATCTACCTTTTCTCAAAGTTTTTTAGATCAGAAGGAAGCATTGGAGATCAATATTCCATCTCTACTTTGTCTCTTTTCTTTTAGATTAGGCTTTGTTGGATTCCATTTTTGGCCTTTGCATTAGCATTGGAACTTATAGAATCATATAAGGTAGATAAATGAGATCTATGTTATAAATCTAGAGGCATGGCTCAACAACATCATGAGACTATGATATTTCATGCGCTTCTATTAAAAATTGGCGATGGATTAGAAGTTTGGCATTAGAATTTTTCCCTTAACATTTTGTAGAGGTAGCATTGGCATCACACTTTTCAAACCAATATATTATATGTTTGGTATAATAAAGGCATTGGATCATTGAAATACTGCACCAATTCTACCTTAGACTACTATGCGGAGTGATGGTGTTTTATGCCTTCTTATGGTTTGCATTGACATTATCTCAGACTATTTGGAAAGTGGTAGAGGTGTGTGAGATATTTGGAGTGCCTATATAGGATTAATACTCCACCAATATCAATACACTTTTATTTCCTCTTAAAAATAGTTTTACATTGCATTATTTTCTTTTATTAGCTATAATTTTTACTTAAAGAGGAAGTCAAACTTACTTTTACACATATCGAGGAAATTAGCAAAACATTTTTTACTTATATTGACTTTTTTCATTCCATGGTGAAATTTTATTTCTAAAGAGTGGTTGGAAGGCATATTTTACCTCACTTAAGGGTACTTTTTTAAATTTTCAAGAGCAAGTTTTTAGTCATAGACCTATTTGTGGGAAATTATTTTATTAATATCTTGAAAATGATAACTCAAAATTGAGTACCATCTTTTGTAAAAGTGTTTATTTTATTATTTCCCATGTATTGGGACAATTTGACTTATAAAATGCACTACTTTATAAAGTTCCCAAATTTTGGGGGGGGGGGGGGGGGGGGGGGGGGGGGGGGGGGGGGGGGGGGTGTGGTGGGCATGGGTTACCTGACATAGTTAAAGGGGGGTTGTCATTGTATTGGTTATTATCCACACATCTAGTTTTCACACATGGTTTTTGCATCATGGTTAACACATTTCATGGGGTTAATTTTAATCATGAACTAAGATAAAGTTCTACTTTTGAGGTTTTATCATGGATATTAGTAATGAATTCCATAAATTTGATGTAAGGCTAACTTTATAGAAGTATTCATCTTAGAAGAAAGGGACAAAGAATCATTTCCTAGAGAAAGATTTATTGCCTTATCTCCTAAGACTTTTTCCTAAACCAACAACCTATGAATAAAAGAATGCATGGTTTAAAAATAATGACATGGTCTTTGGTGTAATATGTCTAGTTATATCTAAGGATATTATGCATCATATTGAGCATATTAAATGCCCTTTCACTACATAAACCATCATTCAGTAGTTGTATGGAGACATTGGATACTCATATGAAAGTGATGCTTCCTTGGATGACCAAGCACCTACTAGATTCCTGATGCCTCTTTTTTTGTGGACACATCCTCATTGGATGATTAATTTATATGGTTAAAATACATTGACACCCCATCTATTATTGAGGAAACTTTCCATCCTCTTTCATATTTGTTATTTCAGAGGTCAAAGTTACTTCATCGAGAGATTTCAATGATTCTTTGTAGTAAGACATACACATTCTTTTATTTTTATCATTAAGTGATGATCTCTTGATAGGTGTTTCAGACTTGTTTTTGGATAATCATATTACAATCTTGGAGGACACATTTGAGGTTTTATCTCTCTTATTTTATGGCAAATTCATCAAATCTATTGTCTCATCATCATCATCATCTCTAGATTTTGTTCATCATCCATTTATACATGGTCCTAGTTTGTCACCTAATTTTTCAATTAGGCATGTACCTATTTGGATTATGGCATCTTCACCTATGGGCATGGAAACATTAGAAAAAAATTTAGAGGCACATTTGATGATATTTATTCTCTCATATTATTCTCTAGAATGGGGAGATTATTTTCACTCTTTTGTAGTTTTATTTCTTCTTAAGGGGAGGAATGTTTTTCAACATAATTGGATCATCTTCAACATTCAGTGTTGGGCATCTTTATCACTGTAAGAGGATCTCATCTTTTTATGAGGCTTCCTATCTCCTTCTTTACTTATCTATTTATTTTATGGGGGGAATAATCTCTTTTAGGGTGGGGATACTTATATTTTAGGGGAATTGCATTGTACTTGGGTTTTTTTTTAGGCCTCATTGCCAAGACCCATTTTTTGTATCATCACCCACCTAAGCTACGCTTATGGTGGGGTGTTCATGTGGGACCTTTTTCCACTAGGTTTTGCCTTACATAGTTGTATTAGCTTGTTTAAGGATCTAAATATCATTTGGGTTACTTGGTAAGATTAGTCCCACATTCACTAGAATGTGTGGTATCTTTTTCTCTCTAACCTATAAATGCACCTCTCTCTAATCATATTTCTATTGCATTACTAATGCAATATATTATGGATTATTTGAGCTAGTTAGTTATGAGTTGTGACAACTTTAAGAGCTATGAACTTTTAGCATATGTATAATCAATTTAGGATGATATGGAGTATTTTATTTTCTCTCATTCCTTTGTAATATTCTTCTATGCATGATTCATTTACAATCATCTTTATTGTGATGTGCACTTACTTGACTCATGAGATCACTCCATAATGTGCATTCATTGATCTAATGACCCTGGATATAACTCTTTTATGGAAGCATCACTTTTAGATGAAGATCCAATATCTCCATACAACTTATGGATGATGGTCTATGTAGTGAAAGGGAAATTAGTATGCTCAATATGATGCATAATATCCTCATATATAGTTAGACATATTAGGCTAAAGACCATGTCATTATTGTTAAATCATGTATTCTTTTATTCATAGGTATTTAGTTCAAGAATAAGTCCTAGGAGATAAGGTAGTAGATCTTGATCTAGGTAATGACTCTTTATCCCTTGCTTCCTAGATGAATAATAATTGTTCCTAGAGAAAAAAATTAGGCTACTAATTCACTAGATATTTTGATTTCCAATTTAACATCATTATAAGATTTCAAGGTACAGAGGTTTTCTATTATGCTAGTACATGCCCATATATTCTTAATAATGTGTAAAATTTCCAAGTCTTTGATGATGACTATCAGATCATCTAATTCTTCACTAATTCAAGATAATTTGAGTCTCAAATCATTGATAATAAGGATATTTTTTATCTATGCTAGGAGGATTCAAAATAAAAATGAGTTATTTAGTTGAAAGAAAACCACATTCCCTTAATAATAGTTTCTTTAGAAATGTCATTTGATATAGACCCCCAAGTACAGTAGCAAAAACAACCCAAAGTAGACAAATTTGAGTTAAAAAAGGATAATTTAGTAGACAAATCTGATCCACACTATGTCCACATTGGCCTCAGTTATACTCCATAAGAAATATAAAGGGTGAAGGATCTACTCAACCAGTATAACAATCTGATTGCATATATGTATGAAGACTTTAAGGTTTTTAACCCAAGTGTCATCATCCATAAAATCCCATTGAATATATACCATAAGCCATTTAGACAAATACAAAGGTCAAAAAATACTATCCCAAAGCCTCTTGATTAGAAAGAAGTGGAAAATTTTATAAAATCAAAAATACTTTTCCCCATCAAACATTTTACTTGGGTTCCCAACATAATTCCAATCAGTAATAAGAATGGGGAAACTAGACTATGTGTTTATTTCAAAAATTTAAATAAGGCTTATAATAAATACAAATATCATTTTCCTTTCTTAGAAAAATTTACCCAAATAGTAATTGGTTCATGAATGATGACCTTCCTAGATGGATTTTCATGATATAACTAGGTGTTGGTTAAATCCAAAGATAAAATGAACATTGCATTTACCACAAATTTGGGTACTTATGCTTAAATTATTATGTAATTTGGCTTAATTAACATAATAGATACCTTTTATCATGCCATGGATCATGTATTCCAAGGGCCAATAGGTAAATGCATAATCATTTACATGGATGACCTCATTATTTACTCAAAGACCAAAATTGATCATGTAGGCCACCTACAGTCAATATTTGAAATATGTATAAGGTTTGGTATCCCACTAAATGCCAAGAATATCATATTTGGTATTAATGAGGGAAAGATCTTAGGACACATCAACACCAAATAAGGAATTACAATCAAAATAGACAAAATTTAGTAGATACCAAAGATTACATTCCCAAACAACAATAAGGAGCTCAAGTATTTCTATTGAAAGATAAATTTCAAGAGGAAGTTCATCTCAAGTTTTGTATAAATAATTATACCTGTGAATTAAATTATAAATAAATATTCTAAATTGGAATGGACATTGGAGGCTCAAAATTATTTTCAAGACATCAAAGATGCAATATCTCATGCCCAGGTTCTAACTAGTCCAAACTTTACTAAATACTTATTATTGTACTCATTCACTTCAAAACATACCATTATTTTTGTTCTTACCCAAAATAAATATGAAATTGAACATCCTATTCGATTTATGAGCATGAAATTAAAATAATCAAAGCTTAAGTATTACATGATATATAAATAAATCTTTGCCCTTGTCAAAGTGGTAAATAAATTTTAACACTACATCTTGAGGAATAAGACTATCACCATTATGTCAGACCCTATTATCAAGATTGATTTGGTTAAAAATAAATTGGGAGAGTGCATAGGAAAATGGATTGAAATATTTTATAATTTTGACATATAAATCAAGTTTGTTAAGATTGTTAGAGGTTAGGGTATCATTCACCTCGTGATTGAGCCTGACCAATGCATAACCATTAAGGATGTTTATGAAACCCAAGTATCTATATGAGATTGATATAATGATATTATTCAATATATACTCATAGGTGCTTGTTCCCTAAAACTCAATAGAGAACAAATAAGATCTTTAAGGCTTAAAGATGCTCATTAAATTATTAGAAAGGGAATTATTTATAGAATAAATTAAAAATACATATACTTGAGATGCATATCATGAGAAGAATATCACAAAATTATATAAAAATTAATCTAGAAGATAGGTAATGGTCATCCCTCTTAGAACACCACAACACATAAAATCCTCAAAATGGGCTATTACTAGCTAATGGTTTTTAACAATGCACACATTCATGTTAGGACATGCCATGAATTCCAAGTCTTATTAAAAAGAGAGGTATATGTAGTAATGTCATTATTGTCTATCATTGAAGTAAGACAATTTGATCAATATGGCTTGGAATTCATTGGTGTCGTCAACCCCAATTCTTCACTTGGCCACAAATTTATACTCACTACCATAAATTATTTCACTTAATGGAATAAATTAGTAGCTACAAGGCACTCTAGAGCACAAGATGTAATCAAATTTATAGAAGAAAATAACACAACTAGATTTAGTACCCCCATTTCTTTAGTTTGTGATAATGGATTAGCATTCTAATCAGCTACATTTGCTAAATGAACTGATGATAATAAAATCACCATTAGGTCATCTTTCAACCATTTGTCATAAGGAAATGGGTTGGTTGAATCAATATGAAATATATTATTGATGCCATTAAAAATCTATCAATAAATAAACTTAGATAATGGCATAATCTATTAAAATATGCACTATGGGCCAATTGAGAAATACATAAGTAGGCCCTCAAGGCTTTGTTATACTTGTTGATATATGGACAACATCTAGTTTTCCCAATCATAATTAAATTACCAACATATAAATTTATTTAGGAGTATATAGAACCAAGTGAAAAAATGAAATTTTAATTATTAGACATAATATATATTGAAGATTCAAGGAATTAAGCCTTACAAAATTTTACTAAACATCAAGACATAGTCAAGAGGTGGTTTTAAAGAAGAGAAAAATTTAACGCATTCATAACATCTAACCTAGTGCTTCTATGTGATAAATCCTATGAAAATAAAGGATAAAATGACAAGTTTACCCCATTAAAGATTGGACCTTATCATACTTTTGAGATCCTAGGTAACAATGCTATTTATTTGAAGAACCTCCAAGGTAAAAAAATTAACATATCCGATCAATGGATAATTTTTGAATCACTACTTCATGGTTGTAGCATCTAGAGATGTTCCTGATAACAAAAAGTTTTAAGGTAAAGGTATGAGTAAAATATATTTATTGATTTCGTAGTTAGTTTCCCTTTCTAGATTAACATTTACTATTTTTAGTATTTTTCTTTCCCTAGTTTAGTTCCCTGCTTCCTAGATTAGATGTATTTTATTTTGTGGCAATGTGATTGAATTCCCCTAGTGTCAGGAACCTAGAACAATAAATATGCTTTGATACCAACTGTTAGGTCACCCCTTATCCAATGGAAGCACAATTGATTACTTTCTTATAAGCAATTAAACACATAATTATACCAGAATGATAAAGTAACTAGAAACTTGAGACAACAAAGAATTTGAGAGACAATACACACTCTTGTATTAAATATTACTAGAAGAAAATACAATAAGGAAGATGCCACTTCTTCCTCCACCTCAAAGGCTTGCCACACCTCAAGACCTTCTTCCCTCTCTCTCTCTTTCTTAACACAACAACTCTATAGCCTAAGTTATTATCCCTCCTTGAATGCTTCAACTGATCTCCTTGACCTTACACTTGTAGATCTCCTTGACCTTGCTTGCTTCAATGCTTTTACTTGCCTTCTTAGTCATTACAATACATGCCTCATGGGTCTTTAAATAGGATCCCATGCTTACAAAAATAGAACTCTAACTACAATAATTAGACATGCAGCTCATGACTATAATTAGTCATTTGACATGCAAACACTCGCTTCACTTAACTGACTGTTCGTCAATAGCAGTTTTGAAACACACAGGAGACCGACGTTGGTCCCTGCTTGCCTGGTGCTGTCGACATCGGCCGACTTCCTACTATCACTAGTTTCCTTCTGCACTACATATGACTGACGTTGGTCATGCTGCCGACATCGGTGCTTCTGGTTCTTCAGCATCCTCTTCTTCGTGTCTACAAATAGTTGAAGCTTTTAGCTCCACACCCTAACAATCTCCCACTTGGAGATAAATAGCTACAACTTGTACCTGTACCTATACACCATCTATTTTGTTCCTTAGGCTTTGTATCCCTCTTCAACGTCACTCTTGAAGACCAACCACCACACAAACCTGTGATGCTATACCTGTCACTTATGCCACAAGAATTTTGCTGCTCCCAAATTCTCCATGACATACTTCTAAACCAACTCTACCCTTAGCTTAGAAAACTCCCTGTATATGAAACCCTGCAACAAGTAACACAATACAGTAACAAGATAATGTAGCTAATATTATCCAACCTGGTAAAGATAAAATACAATGGTCAAACCTCCATTATTTTGTAGCCTAATCAAGACCATATACCATAGCCTTCTGTCTCATGTGTCCATCCACTCTCTTCTCTAAAATGGGAATCCATCCCTCTATCTAGTGCTTTCTTCCAGCTGACAACTCTACCAACAAATACTTGTTTGGTTCTACTCCAAGGACTCACACTCCTCATCCATGCCAAGCTCCCACTGTTTCTGGATTCTACCTACATTGCTTCTTCCATCTTCCTAGTTCATGACTATCAGTAAACAATATAAAGAAGGTGAACAATGAATATGAGGTTCACATACCTTTTTTGACCTCCATATGGGTGTTTGAGACTTATTAATCCACCCAACATCCGTTTTAGTGACCGATCTCGACCATCTCCTAGTTTGTTCCCAACTGATGTTGGTTCCCTGCACTGACCCTGACTGCCAACATCATTTCCCTAGCTGATGGTGGCATCCCCTCTACCAATGTCGGTCCTTATGACTGACATTAGACTTCTCCTACCCGACCTACCGACCCTGCTAGTCTGCACATGACCGATGTTGATATCTTGTTGATCGACGTCGGTCCCAAGTGACCGACATCAGCGTCTGTGTGTTCCTGTAAGTAATGAAATTTTCATCCATGAGCTCATCTTGGATCAAACCTCTGTCCATGCTACCCTGCTCAGATTTATTTAGCCCCTGTGACTGATCTATGTCCTTCATTTCCTCCAAAAACACCAAGGCTTCTTTGTTCCTGTCAAAAGCATCAAATTTCCTTTTTATGCAATGAACTCTATCTATGCTTTCCAAATTTTAACACATACCTTTTGAATCAAGAACTTCCATTCCCTTCTTATTCATGTGACCAAGCCTATTAGACCACATCTTTGAATCTACACCAGAAGTAGAATCAGTAATACAAGTAGATAGATAAAGAGTACCTATTTTCTTACCTCTCACTAAAACAAGTGCTCCCTTGGTAACCTTCCAAGAATCTACTATGAGGGTTATTGTGTAGCCCTCATCACCCAACCTTATTACAGAAATTAGACTCTACTTCAAAATTGGAACATGCATGACCTCTTTCAACACCCATGTGTTGTTAATCTACAATCTCAGCTGCACTTTCCCTTTGCCAACTATCTAACAAGGCATACCATCCCCTAAATAAAGAACTCCAAAGTCTCCCTGTTCATACTCATGAAACAAATCTCTGTTTGGGGATGCATGAAAAGATGAACCAGAATCTAAAATCCATGATCCTACCTGACTATCCAAAGAAAGTATGAGAGCGTCCTATATCACAATATTTGCATCCTTTTCTTCTTCAATACCTACATGTTGATTCTCTTTATCTCTTAACCAACACTCCTTCTTTGTATGTCTTTTCTTTCCATAAAACTAGCAGGTAATACCTTTGGACTCGGATCTCCTTCCCGACCTTGATTTCCCTTGCTCAATCTTCTCCCTTTGCCTTCCCCTGCTTTTTGCACTTAGAGCATTCCCTGATGATTCACCTGTGCTTCTCCTACGTATTTCCTCATTCAAGATCACACTCACAACATCATCAAATTTTAATATTTTAGAAGTAGATGTAGAATTACTTACTGCATAACCAAACCGTCCCATCTTTCAGGCAAAGAACATAAAATCAAGAGAGCCTTTACCTCATCATCAAAAACAATATTGACTGAAGCTAATTGGTTTACCAAACCATGGAAATCACTGAGATGAGTATGTACTGATCCTCCTTCCTGCATTTGCAAAGTAAATAGCTTCTTCATAAGATATACCTTATTAGAAGCCAAGGGCTTTTCGTATAAATTTGCCAAGGATTTTATCAACTCTTCTGTTGTCTTGCACTGTGATAAGCTAGAAATCATAGACGATGCAAGGCTCAACCTTATGGAATCAAGAGCATTCCGATCAAGAACACTCCATTCTTCATCCTTCATATTTGTGGGCTTGCATGCAACCCCACCCAATGGTAAGTAAAAATCCTTTTGATACATATAGTCCTCAATCTGCATCCTCTAATGTTGATAATTCTTGCCGTTAAACTTCTCCATTCGTAGCTTACTTTCTTCTGCCATTACTGAACTCCCACTCAATTAGAAAACCTTGTGAATGACCTATAATCAAAAAACAATAACCTACTTCCTGCAAACCATAGCTCTGATACCACTTGTTAGGAACCTAGAACAATAAATATGCTCTGATACCAACTATTAGGTGACCCCTTATCCAATGGAAGCACAATTGATTACTTTCTTATAAGAAATTAAACACAGAATTATACCAAAATGATAAAGTAACTAGAAACTTGAGACAACAAAGAATTTGAGAGACAATACACACTCTTGTATTAAATATTACTAGAAGAAAATACAATAAGGAAGATGCCACTTCTTCCTCCACCTCAAAGGCTTGCCACACCTCAAGACCTTCTTCCCTCTCTCTCTCTTGCTCAACACAACAACTCTATAGCCTGAGTTATTATCCCTCCTTCAATGCTTGAGCTGATCTCCTTGACCTTACACCTGTAGATCTCCTTGACCTTGCTTGCGTCAATGCTTTTACTTGCCTTCTTAGTCATTACAATACATGCCTTATGGGTCTTTAAATAGGATCTCATGTTTACAAAAATAGAACTCTAACTACAATAATTAGACACACAGCTCGTGACTATAATTAGTCATTTGACATGCAAACACTCACCTTACTTAACTGACTGTTCATCAACAACAGTTCTGGAACACACAGGCGACCGATGTCGGTCCCTGCTTGCCTGGTGCTGCCGACGTCGGCCGACTCCCTGCCGTCGCCAGTTTCCTTCTGCACTGCATATGACCGATGTTGGTCATACTGCCGACGCTGGTGCTTCTGTTTCTTTAGCATCCTCTTCTTCGTGTTTGCAAATAGTTAAAGCTTTTAGCTCCACACCCTAACACCTAGTATACTCAAGCAAGTACCCAATCTATTGGAATTATTATCCATGTTTAAATCTAAAAGATTAATCTATGGGAAATGATTCTAAAATATATAACTAGTGTGGGAAAGACCTAAAACAAATCACAAAAATTGGTTTGCTTATAGGTTTTACACCCTTGTGTTTAACATTTTTAGAATTCAAGTATGTAATATAAAATTAATCATTGTCATACTACCATTGAATACTTATATCAGGTATATAAAAATTGATCTCATTACTCCATACAAATTTATTAAGTTTTTCATTTTCATTTGATTGAATGTACTTTTCATGTTAATACTTGTTTAAGGTAATAACCATGGATACAAATGTAGATGGTAGGGACAATCTAATAAAATTATGCCCTTACATATATTAGCTCAATTTGGTTTTTTCTCTCCTTCCAACCATATTCTAACAAAAAAATGTAGGAAAATAAGGACCAATGCATCCTAGAAGACTGATCAATCAAACCTAAATAAAATGTAAAGGTCATCAAAGGATCACATGATGAAATAATATCAATGGGTCATGCATTATGCATAATATAAGAGGAGGAAAGAAGAAAAACCAAAGGTATCTCTATCAGGGCTATGGATTCTTGGTTAGAAGTAGAGCAATGGTTGAGTTTCCCTAGTTTTAAATATGTTTTCAAATAAATCAAAATAAAACCTATAGTTGTCACAAGTCTTTTCTAAAATCCTCGTAATGGTAAAATAAAAATCGCTTCCTTGCACATAGATCTAGGGTATGAACAAGGAAAGTATGTTATATACAAATTTTTAGGGTCTCTTTCATATTTATAATTCAATTATTCTCATTTGAAATGGTTCATGTTAAATTTTAAATTACTAACCAAGGGTTCTAATTTCTTGAATACTCAGGAGTATTCCCCCTATGAGTCACCATTTGTTTTACTCAACATACACCCATTCTTTTTTTCAAATAGGGACATACTATATTTTTAAAGGTTTTAGTCCTATTTTGAAAATCTTATTTTATAGAGATTTATATGTTGTATCTAATTTCACTATTTGATAAGCAAATGGACATGTTTTGATTATTTGGACTGACTTTTTAATATTTTTTGGAAGTTTTGCATATACATAGGTTTTTGTAAAATGCATAGTTTTTAAAGTCTAGGGATTCATGGAAAGCATTCTTTAAAAAAATTATTTGATAGTTAACCTTTAACATTCTCATATCCTTCACACATATGTTAACCTTCTCAAAACATGTTTTTTGAAACTTTTGTTCACATGTCAAGTCTTCACAAATTTATTTGTGATGTATGCATGTATTCAAAAATTTTGTTTGTTGCAAGTTTTCTCTTTGATATTTTGGTCTTTGTAAATTTTGGTCTTTAGCAAAAGTCTTTGGCATTTTCTCTATAAGAAAGCTTATCAGCATTTGGTAATTAGTGACAGTGTTCAATAAAAGTGTTCAAAATTTTCTCTTCTAGAAGATAGTCGGTATTTGGTCTTCAACATTTAGTCTTTGGTTAATGTGTTCAGCAAATTTTTTTGACAAAACTAATCAAATAAATATTTCAAAATAAGTCTTTGAAACTTTTGTTGTAGAAGATATTGGCCAACATTTGATATTCAACAAAAGTGATCGATGAAAGTATTTAGAACTTGGCCTTCAGAAAATGGAACCCTTATAGCCTTTGTAAAATATGTCAACCATCGGCCTTCCAATTTGTTTTTTGTCAAGATGTGTTCACTTCACAAGAATTCAGGCTAACCCTATTTTAACATAGCATTTGATTCCCAACTACCAAAATCCTCCATGGTAAAGCTAAACTAAAGTAAAAAGAGTGACCATACAACACCTATCAAAGAAAATGATGTGGCATTCCTCTGAATGTATATAATATTTATGTGGCATACCCACTAAAATAAAGTGGAAAATTTAAAATTAAACAAGTGAACCAAATTATGAGATATTGGAAATTGATGGCAAACAAACTAAAATTTGATACTAAAAGCTTTATCAACTAATTGAAAGTAAACATCATGTTCATTGATCTCAAATGGCCCCAAGCTAACTTGCATCCTTGATAAATTGAAGTCCTAGCCACCTGCATTCAAACTGTGAAGTGTTTCTAGAAGAGCTAAGCCATTAAAAGAGTAAAATAGAACTCTATGATCTTAAAAAACTAAAAATAGTTTTTCCATCCAAGACATTTAGGGGATCCAAACCACCATTGAGGTTTTCAATCAAATATTCTACCTAGTACACAAACACCATTTTTGACTCTACAATGTTCAATGATTATTGTCCCAACTGATAAGCTCTATGGGACATAATTAGAAAATTAGATGCCCATACTTATGAAGAGAATTTGACACTAACATAGAGGTAACTAGCTATATATTTAGTCCCCCTTAAGTGATAAGGATTGAATTTCATAGTAACCAAGCCTAAGGTTATGCCATGCATTGACCTACTACGAGACATGTTCTTTATAGGAAAAATAACAAAGGGTTCTTTCCTACATCACATGCAGTGAAAAACCATAATTACATAAATTTAATGAGATGTCTTCCAAAGGTACTTATCCATACCTATTTCAGACAAAACATTTGATTTTCATAAAATGGTAACATGGAAGAATAAAAATTCAATTTATAAAACATTGAGCAAATGGATAATTCTTGGAGAGACCATCATACTTAAGGAGATGTAGCTAATATATATAACCAAGTTTCAGATGGGAGTCTACATCATAATGGCCCTCTTAAATAGGTTATATGATTACCCTAGTATCAAGTTCCTCTAACTTATATGTGTTCTACTACTATATTTATTGATGAACTTAGATTTAATATTTTCCCTAGGAGAGATAATTTGCGCTAGGCTATAGGAACAAAGATTTCATAAAGATAACAGGCCTACAAGAGTCCATTTTTACATGATGTCTTACTTCCTAGATGCTTTAATGGGCACTATATATCACCAAAATGTATCACTATGGATCCAAACTCCAAATTTTTAAGTATTGTCATTGATGTCAAAGATGCATCTTGCATGATGTTGATGTCATTGAGAGAGTGTACCTAGTTGGCAATGTATTCATGTGACAAGGGGAATTGATAGATTATTTTCATGAAATAGAGAATTTTAAGGAAACTAATGATTTATGTATGTATTAAGGTACATGTCATTGATGTAAATTTGTATAAGAATCCTAGTCATGAGTCTACTCATGGCATGGTAGAGGTATGAGCTAGTGGCATGATGATGCGAGTGATCTCAAGCATGTGAGAGATTGTGAAGTTTATATGAGAATGAGTATTATGTATGGATTCACTCATAAGTGTTTTAAAATGAGCATACAATGATAGGACCTTTATTCTAGTTCTACATCTATACCTCTCTTAAACCTCACCTAGCCTAATGAGGCATGAAGAGACCTTGTGAGAAGGTATGGGCTTGGTGGTTTGATGAGATGAGTGCCCATAGGCATGATTGGTTGTATGAAGTTGTTTTATTAGGTTATTGAGATGAATATTAAATTTAAAGAGGCATGAATTTTATTTTTAAGGTCTAATGTGGTGTTAAGGTCAAGGTATAAAGAAGAAAATAGAGAAAGTGTAGCATAATGAGGGGTCAAGATCAGATTTTAGGTGTGTGCATATAGTTTGAGGTCATATTTATTGGAAGAAAATGAGTGATATGGGGTGTGAATTAGTCTTCAAAAAAATTATTTCAATTCCACTTAATAATTCATTAACATTCATTCAAGCATGTGGATAAATAATGCATAAGAAATCAACTATACTAGCATGAAACATAAGAACACAAGATAATACAGATTATGTGATAGAAACCCTCAATGGGATGAAAATACACTAATATATAAAAATTGAATATGGTCTTATAAGAAAAAATTCAATTTTAGTGAAACATCAACTTCGTATGGAATACCAACCCCAACTAGCCATGCATCTACTTGTAAGGAGGCACCAACCCCCTAGATAACTCAACACCAATTAAATCACCTAATTATTTTGATCAATTTTAAAACACTTTATTTCTTAACCAAAAAATGATGACCACCTTCTTAATCTCTTCACATAATTCTATCCTTCTCAAATTGGCCTTTAACCTTCTTCGCTCAACTAGCTCTCTTCTTGACTTGATTAGGTCATATAACTTTGATCTTCATATGAAAAACCTCTATCAAAGATTCATCACTAATCCTCTATGCTATTTTGATGGTTTATAACACCTTATTCTAATCACCAATATGTTATCTTATTTTCTTACACTCTACACACAACAATAGGATTAAAATTTCCTAGTATTTAGAAAAGTCAATTGTTCTTATTATAGACAATAGAAAAACGCACCAATGGTCCTAGATGTCACATGCATACCTTTTTGACTCCATTGGCCCCCTTGGGTTAGACAATTTCTTAAAATCATTAAAACAACCCAATTACCCCTCACATGCATTTAGCTAAATTAATTAATAAAGTTAATAAAATACCACTTGCACCTCACCCTAACTAAACCCATGGCTAACTTAGTGACACATAGCCTTAAGATCATTTCCTACCTTAGCATGTAAAGTCATAAGTCCTAGACTATTTATACTTGCATGACCATGCTTCCTTAAAAAATCTCAAATGACTTATAATGGTCTTAACTACCAAAATTATGTGCAAAACACTATTTTTGGCAAGTTAGACGATTTCTACCTTGACCAACATCAGTCATCCCTCAACCAATGTCAGTTGACTAAGACCAACATCAATAAATTAAGGATATCCTAAGACCCTTTCTCAAGAGGTTGAATCATTTTGAGAAAGAACCCATACTCTTATGTGAATCCAAGTTTTCTAATGAACCAGAGAACCAATCTAGAGATCAAGAAGTGCTTCATTACCTTAAGATTGAGGATTCAAGCACTGTTACTCTACCCATTTTGGTTTATGTTTCCACTCATCTCACACTCAACTTCAAGTCATATTAAAGATAGTAACTCCACAACATCTAAATATTCTTTGATTTTCACAAGTTTAGTATTTGGTTCTTATAGTTTATTTTCTTTCACCCCTATGAATCTCACCCCCCCCCACCACATTCTCTTTTGTGTTGGATTTCTGTAACTCCAACATCCCTATTTCCACCAAATCCCCATGAACCGTTCCAAACATTTTGAATGTTAAAAATCTATGAGTGATATAATTTAGTCTTCATTCTACCTTTACAACCACTAACAAACCCCCAAATAACCCATATAACCCCTCTATAACTAGCTCAAAGTCTATTTTTGCCAAAAACTAGAACTGCTACAAACACATAGTGACTGAAATTAGTTACCCTTGACCGACATCAATTACCTAGTGACTGGAATCTATCTCTATTTAATTATTTTTTCTAAAAATTGTAATTTAAATTCACCTATCATGCCCAACCCAAAATCCTACTTTTCAACCCCTATCACAACATAGAGTTAGAAGTAATTATCTGAATCACATTTTAGTACTTTAGTATTTCTTTTGAATAATTTAATGTCATTTTGTTAAAATCAATAATTTCTATTGAAAAACATTTTATTACACTGTGATTAATTAATTTGTAATCCTTTATACAAGCATTTCTTATCAATATTTTTTAAAACTTGATTTGTTAAATGAGTGGATTGACAACCTTCTAGTGAAGTCTTGTACTCGTTAGATCTAACACTTTCTAGGAAATCTACCCTCCAATCTTACTAATCAATCCTATTTCTAGTCTTATTCTTATTTCAATTCATTCCTCTCAATCCAAAGAGGAGTTCTTCATGTCATCTGGATCATGAAACACATAACTACATCCAGGTTCATCTACACCTTCTCCCTTTTTTTTTAATTTTACTTATTTTCAAAATTAAAATAAAATAATACAAAATTATAGTGAAACGCTCTAACATGCCTAGTAAGACCCTATATTTTTGTTTGGTTTTTAATTATTTAAGACATTCTAGTTGCATTAGTGAAAGAATCATTTATTTCACTTCTCTATTTTTGAAACTAAAACATGATTTTCTTCATTTCTAAATTTAAAATCATAACTTTCAATTTCTTATTTTTAAAATCAAAATCAATTTCTTGTTTTCTTTACTTTCTTAGAAAAGTCAAAATCATTTATTTTCTTTTATTTCTATAAAGTGAAAATGAATTCATCCTAGGATAGGACTTTCATTCTCATTTTGCATTTATGTGCATTCTAGTTGTTTTGCACTCATTCAAATAAATTAATATTTAATTTTGGGTTTAAAATCAACCTTCATCCATTTATTTCTTGCATGATTAAGTCACATAGATTAAATAATTAGTAAATTAATCATAACAATCACTTATTTCACACACTTACCAAACCACTCATACAATTAATTCATCAAAATTGACATAAGAGAACCAGTTAGGAATTTATCACCTAGAAGCAACCTTCATGCCAACTATCCTACTTGTATTTCACCACCAAGGGAAGAACTAATTTAGTACACTAGCTAAGTATAAACTCTAGTAATTTGATATATATTGGCAAAGCAATCAACACCCTTATTGCTATGGTGTGTGAATTGAGAAGGTAGGCCCCAATACCAAAACATGTATTGATTTTAGTACAAATATCTTTTGAGCCTAACCAAAATTGAAACCATCAATAGACTTCTTATTGTAATACCCATTTCAAAAACCAAGTGAAGTCTCATAAATTTCTAAAATTAAGGCATAATTCTAAAACTAGATAAAAAGAAATATAGGATGTAATGTATTGATAGGATATCATTATACCTCTCATTTATACAATCAATATATTGGAGTCATTTTCTACTAGGACCAGTGCCTAAGGATATATTCAATAAGACCATTGGATATTGGAGTTTTATAGTTTATTGTTTGGGGGGTTTTACTTCTACTATGATTTTTAAATCTTAAAAATAGTAAATAAAATTCTAACTCTATTTTGTATAAAATTAAATCTAAAAGGATTGTTGGCTAAAGATCTCCTATAGAATTCACACCATCAACATCCAAAACTTAAAAATCTAGCATAATACATATGATGTCCTCACTTAACTTGTTTTGTTGGGTAGGACAATGTGATGTTATAGAATATGGGAATATTGTCTATTGTCACTTAACAACTTTAGAAAAATTCTAACTTTATATGAAATTGAAAGACATGCTCTTGTATTGAATTTAAATAACTCTTACATGTAATGGAAACAAATCTGCATTAAATGAAATTCACACTTTGATTTTTAAAAGGAAATCACACTTGCATTTGAAAAGGAAATCACATATATATTTAAAAGGAAATTACACTCTATAGTAAATGAATTATACCTGAATTAAAGAAATACTTATAAACTAAAAAGTATTGATTTGTCCTGAACTTTGAAGAGAAGTGGGCCCTTGCTCCTTCCTCAGAATAAGAATTGCTTTACTCAGTAATGAAAAGGAATGTTAAACTTTATTTCATTATCCATGAAAAATACACAAATATTCAAAACTACACTGGAATGCTTATGATTTCTAATTAATTTACATCAACAATTTTCTTCTAAGTTTTTCAACTATTTAGAATGAGAAGGAGATATGTATTTAAGCACATCTCAACATCTATTCACAAAGTACAAAATTTTGTGTTCAAAATGGCTAAATCTACTTATTCAAAATATAGACAGTCTAAGAATCAAATCCCATGTTTTTTAGAAGACATTGGAACTAGCTCAACTAACAATAGATAAAAATTAACTAATATAGATCCAAAAAGGTTTATCCAGTTTAAAAAAATAAAAATACAAATATATCGATATTATTTTAGACCATTTACATAAATATTAATTTCTAAAATATGATATCTAAATATGAAAAGTCTATTTATATATAATAGATATCTTTAGAATTACTATCTTGATCAGTAAGATCTAGCTAGACATCTTTAGAGCATGTCTTGATGTCTTTAGAGTATTCTATATATGTTTTTAGAACACCTTTAGACCATATTCAGAACATCTTTAGAGCATCTTTACAGTGTCTTCAGATCATCATATCTTAATATCTCATTTTTAGAATCCTCAAAACTATATCCAAAAAGAGTTTACAAAATTGTTTGATGTCTTCTAAATATTATCCCACCATTAGGATGTTTTTTTATACATAAAACTATGCTCATTTAATCTAATTTAGACACAATAATAATATAAATAATCAACAATGTATTATATACAAACAAAAGACAAATTGCATTCATTTCCTACTTAGATAAGACCTTAACTATTAAATTAAATGCAATATATAACCAAAGGTAACACTTATGGACAATTTGTATTAGATATAATGAGCTATATGAAATGATCATCATTTCTCCCCCACACTTTACCTTTTTCAAGTCCTTTTTCAAACAAGTGGGGTAACCAGTCTTCAATCCAAAATTGTAGATTGTAGTCACTAATTGAGATCACAAATCTAAAAATGGTGTCCCTAATCTTGATGACCTATGGGTAATAATTTGTAATCCCTTACTACTATATGAAATCAAGCCTAAAATTCAATTCCCACTTGATTGTGCCAACTCTGCCATGGAGATAGAGGACAAAGAGTTATTGGAAGCCTAAATCTCATTCCAATCCATACATTTGAGCCTCCTTCAACTAGTATTTGGGTGATAATATATGCAATTATTTAGGCTCCCCTAAAATTCCACTTGATGGTAGAGGGGCTCATGACTTCCATAAACTTTAAAGAAATAGGTAAAATCTCTCACCTGGCTATACTAGCATTGATGAAATTGGTGGAGTGTTAACTCATAAAAGCTCTATAAGCTACACCATTGGATCTCAATAATTCATGTTATTTATACTTCATGTATATATGGTACAAGGGTTGAAACTTATAAAGAAGCTTCCTAGCCTCTAAAAATTGGGGTCTCATACATAGCCCTATGGTATTTTTCAATTCCAAAAATTTATTGTGGGCTTGTTACAATGTTGTCTAATTTATTAGAGTAGAGAGGAAAACATACAATTGTGTTTCCCCTATGAATAAATTTACTATAAAACCAAAATAATAACCTAAAAACAAGTTTAAAATATAGAATTCATAAATTTCATCTTGTATTTATATATTACTCTTGACAAAGACATCCATAAGCATGTGTTTATCATCTTCAATAATATGAGGAAAGCCAAGAGAAATCTATTGTATCTACCACTTGTAAAATTGTTCATAAAGAAAAATAACATAGACAGAGGAAGGTTTCCTGCATGTTAACAATTTTTCAAAAATTACAAAAATATTTTGGATGAAAGTCCGAGATTTTTGTAATTATTGTTGAGACTCTGCTTAATCTTAGAATTTTATTTTTTCAACTACTAAATTTTATGTTGGATTATATTCTAGACTTAAAATCATTTCATGGAATGAAAAGGGGAAGGAATGAATAAATCTTGTAGGTCGATTAGTCTGGACTACTATTTCCCTCATATCTCTCTACATTTCTTGTAAAGAGGCTTGTAACTCAATAGTTTGAGTGGTTATCTCTCATATTCTATCAGTGTGTTGAATAATCAATGAATTTATATCAAGAATAGTCTATCACGTACTATTAATTTGAGTATCTTTTTCAATAATAATTTTTTTTAAATCAACAATTTGGGTATCCTTAATGGCAAGAGAATTTGTAAAGTACTCAATTCCTAAGTTTAGGAAAACATCAGATTGTGTACTCTAGTCTACTCAACATTAATTATTATAAGAAATACCTCTTATTCCCTAGCTTGAGTAATAGATTTTTCACATCTTTCCAAACTAGAAATAATTAGTTTCTTACCTTATAGTCTTGAACAAAGAAAATATAATTCCACTTTTTGATGATGAATTATTTCTTCAAGATAGGACAAAGCCATGGCATACTATAACTCTTCTTCTTCATTATTAGGCTAGGGAGAAGATGGACCTTCTTCTATCAATGGTGATATACCTTTATTAGCTATAGAGGGTAATGGTCTCTTTACTTCTTGAGTCATAATTTCTTTAGTAAGGATTTCTTCTTCAAATGCAATTTCTTATGCATGGGGTTCATCTTTATCTAATTTTTTAATCATATTTAACATCTATGGCAGAGATTAAGCTTCCCAAAGTCTCAACTACTTGTACATATTCTTCCTCCTCCTATAAAATTAGTTGATGACTGTGTCAAAGCTTGACTAGAGGATTAGGGTTTTTTAAGGAAACTCCTATTCATATTTTTGATCTTTGATGCAATATATTTGGAGCCAAGAGAACTAAAGATGGGACTTCTTCAATTTGTGTTATGGTAGGAGGAGAGATAGGGTGTAGTGTTTTCTTGATAGAAATTTGAGAGAATTTACCAAAAAAATGAAGACCTAGCCTTTTCACCCTTAGATTTTTACAAAAAATAATGCCAATAGATGAGGGTAACCAACCCATGGTGTCGAATGAACCCATTACCTCTTTTTAATTATTGATCAATATTGATTAGGTAATTATGAAGAAAATATGGAATATTTACCTAGTACTCAACCCTGGTAGCTCCTTTCTTCAGGTGAATAATAAGTCCCATGATATCTCCATTGACCAATATAAATCTAATGTCACAAATAAGATATTTAATATCTCAAAATGCAACATTATACCATGAATGTGGAAGGTTATCTCTCATAATTCCTCTAGCCACACCTTGTGGGGATTTGACTAATCTAGGATGAGACTCATTTCTTTTAATGAACATTTGATTTAAGTCAACAAAACTTATTTTATCTATGACAAATTCACCATCCTCAAGAATTATACAAAGTTCACTAATCATATAAGGATCCATTATAATGTGTTTACCTTTGACAATAGAATGGTTTTCATCAAAAATTTCAAATGATTATTACACAATATCTTTGTGAAAACCCTAAAACATTTTCAAGAAATTTAACCACACTATTGACTCAGAGATATCTCTATATTTTTCATCCTAAAGTAATGCATCTAAATATTCTACTTCAATTTTCTTCTTCTTTCCTCCCCTGTTCATAGTTCACTATTTTCTTGAAAACCTAATTTCATTATGAGAAATGGAGCTCATAATTGCACAGAGGATAGAGGAAGGCAAGAGATTAGGGATATGATGTAATAGTGGATAACATAAATAATTAATAACAAATTAGGATATATAATGATATTATGACAATAATTATGGTAAGAACTTTTGAACATGTGAGATTTAATGGGAAGGAACTTTGTCTGATCATTATCAATGATGTGGTGTAAAGATCATAATTGAAAGCATTTGATGCAATATCCATAATGATTTTCACATCACATCTTATCTTTTAAAAAGGTCCTTTTTAAAATACTTCACATCAAATATTTTAATGTGGAGATGATGTTGATAATTTCATCATATCCATGTGACATCATGAAAACTTGTCCATTTGAAAACATGATGATTGTCTAATAATTATATGTGCATGACATGAAATATAAAATACTTAATATTTTGAGAAAATAAATACAAATGTAGCTTTGTTTTATGAATCCATGTAAATATTTTAGGGTTTCCATGTGTCCTATATGGATAAACAAGTCTATAATATAGTTTATTTGACAACAATTCATATTTTATTAAATAATTTTTTTTTGAAAAGTGTCATTTGCTAGTTTTCAATTTTTTTTATACCTTTTTATTTTTCATTTTTTATATATGTTTTATTTTGAATTTTGAAGCAAAGAGAATCACCATTTTCTAATTTTTAACACTTTTCCTTTATTATATGTCTGCTATAAAGATCATTTGGCCTTAGTGAAAGAACTAAGTTCTTCCACAAGGTGAAATTGCTCTTGATTATTCTCAATAAAATATTCCTTGATGAGAGGTCTTTTATTTATCTTAAGCATGTGACCATTGACCAAAAGTGTCCTTTGGTCACCAATAATTGGTTAAAGCTAGATAGAGCCATTGCTTAAAATGGTTTTAATCAGATATAATCCCAACCATCTTATCTTTAACTTACCTTTGAAATTATGGAATTTAGAATCAAACAGAAGTGTCCAATTTCCTTCTTGAAACTATATTTTTCTGATGTGAGTATCATTCCACTTCTTTATCTACTTATATATCATGATGGTTCGATTGAATGCATTCATTCTAAATTAATCCATCCCATTTAGTTGCATTATTATATCTTTTTGTGCTTCATCAAGATCAATTCCCATATTAGTTGTCATCAATGTCTATAATTCAAATTCTATTGGTAACAAATATTTCTTTCTATACACAAGTTCATGTGGAGAGAATCCTTTAGTTTTATTCCATGTTGTATTGTATTCCTAAACTAATTTAGGTACTTTTTTTCCCCAATATTTTCTAATGTTATTTACTATTTTGGTTATAATATTTTACAACTCTTGGTTGGTGACTTCCACTTGTCCATTATCTTGGAGATGGTATGGTGAAATTTTCTTGTGATTGATTTGGTACAATTCTATAAATTCCTTGATCTGAAACAATAGATATATGAGCTCCAAATCTTAGTATTATCTTATAGTAGAGGAAATCAACAACCATTTCTTCCCTAGCAAAGGTGAGTGCTCACACTTCATCCCACTTAGTAACATAATTACTGTAAACTAATAAATATTATTTTCCTTGAGATGGTGGGTTGATTAGTAAAATATTATACAAACACCATTTTTCAAATGGTTATAAATGTATTTGAATATGGAGAGGCATTTTAGAGGATAGAGTTGGTTTAATCATCCTTTGGCAAGGATCACATTACCATACAAACTTTTTGATAGTATTGTAAAGAGATGACCAATAATAACCTATACCAAGGATTTTATGAATGATCGTTTTTACTAAATAATGTCCTCTTAGTTCACTAGGCATGATCTTATGATGTCATACATTTCATTTTCTTTGACACAACTATGAAACACATGATTAGGTCTAGTTTTTAAAAATGTGCGTTTAAAGCATTTGAAATTATAACTAGATCTAACCAAACATTTTCTTTCCTTAAAGGTGAAGTACTAAGGAAAAATCCCTATTACCAAGTAATTTTCCATGTCTACAAACCATGGGGAGTATGTGGATATAGAAAATAGTTGTTTATCTATTAAAAAAAATCCTACATACGTTCATCTTCACCTATAGTGATCAATCTAGACAAAAAGTAAGCAACAAAATTATACTTCCCTAATTTGTCTATGATTTTTATGTCAAATTCTTGTAATATTAATATCCATCTAATTATTCTCTCATCTACTACTATTTTATTCATGATGTACTTAATTGTTGACTAATATGTATAGATGAATACCTGATAACCAATAATGTAATGCCAATACTTGTTTATAGCATAGACAAAAGTAATAAACTATTTTTATATGGTGGTGTAGTTATTCTATATAAGATCAAGATTATTATTAATATCATAAATGACATACATTTTTCCATCCTCATCTCTTTGACCTAGGACTGCTCCTAATGCATTATTGGAAGCATCAGTATAGACATGAAAAGGCTTTTCCTAAGTAGGTCCTTTCAAGACTAGATCAATCATGAGTTTTTTTATTTAATGTTTCAAAATATTATTGACACTTTTCATTCCATAAAAATTATCTATCTTTTGATAATAAAGAAAACATAGGGGCAACTATATTGCTAAAGTTTTCAATAAATCTTATGTAATATCCTTCATGAGTAAGAAAATTTTTAACATTAGTTTATGTTTGTGGAATGGGGAGATTATAAATTACCTCAATATTTTTGGTATATACTTGTATTCCTTGAGAAGAGATATGATGTCTTAATACTATCCCTTTATCATCCATTATGATGCATTTCTTGTGATTCAAAGATACTTGATGTTCCTCATAGCTAGTAAGTAATTTATCCAAACTATTCAAATATTCATTAAATATAAACCATAGAAAGTGAAATCATCCATGTACACTTCCACACAATCATTTTTAATATTAAAAAAGATGGCTAACACTACTCTCTGAAAGGTAATAGGTGCATTGCACAATCCAAAGAATGACTACATAAGAATATGTTCCCCAAGAGTAGGTGATTGTAGTCATATCTTAATATTTATGGGCTATTATAATTTTATTGTATCTACTGAATCCATCTAAGAAAGAAAAATACTATTTTCCTACCCAATTATGCAAAATTTGATCAATAAAAGGCAAGGCAAAGTAGTCTCTCATAGTGGCTTTCTTTAGTTCTCTGTAGTCTACACAAAATATTCATTTCCCATTAGTTTGAGGCATAATAAATAGAGGTGAAATAAATTATCTATCAGATATATGATAGATAAAACCAACCTCTAATAGTGTTTTCTATTTACTTCTTAATAATTTCTTTCAAGGTTGGGTTAATCCTCCATTGTCATTGTTTAACTGGTTTAACATTTTCAATTTAGACGTGATGTGTATAGACACTAGGATGTATTCCTTTCAAGTCACTATAATCCTAATAAAAATATTTTATGTGTTGTACTAATGCATTAAAAACTTTTGTTTCCTATAAGTCAGTTAACCAACTATTGATGTTTAACAGTTTGTCGAGTTGAATTGCAATCTATTTAGTGACTAGAATAATATAATTTAATTTTTTGTACTCACTCATCAAGGAATGAAATGGAAATGTGTGTTATAGTAACATATTAAGTGTATACAAATCCTTGTAAAAGGTTTCACTTTTGGAAATCATATTGGTCAATGGATAATAAAAATCATGAAAAAATGAATTTTTCCTATTTTCGGCCCAATCAACTATGTCTTGTGGACCAGATAACATATGTGGTGATCTTATGTCATTTTATTAAATATAAATAATAGAGGTGGATTATTACCATTCATGATTTTTCATCTTTAGAGCATAGCTATCAATATTTGGAGCTAAGCAACTAATCTTTAGAGCTAAGCTACTAGTCTTCGGAGCCAAGCAACTAGTCTTCAGAGCTAAGATACTAGTCTTTGAATCTTATATACTAGTTTTTGGAGCTAATATTTAATACTTAAAAGTAAAACTATTGGTATTTGGATCAAAACTATCAAAATTCGTAGCAAAACTATTAGATTTTGGAGTTAGGATATCTTGGTCTAAACCTTCTATTATTTATTTCTCAAACTCTTGGGCATGTTCTTTCATGGTAGCCATGGCTAATAAATACACACTATTATTATTATTATTATTATTATTATTATTATTATTATTATTATTATTATTATTATTCTTATTATTATTATTATTATTATTATTATTATTATTAGGTTGGTCCACCAATACTTTTTTATAAATACCCATTAAAGGTCTATCATGTAGATAGAAAGATATTTGTTTAGCATGAATTCCATTAGAAATGGTCATGTTTCTAGATCTACAATCAATTTGTACTACACATGTAGCAAACCAAGGTCTATAAGGAATGATTAGATATCCTAATATATTTAGTTTAGGTTAAAGGATAATTAAATAAATATGGTATTACCAAGATTCTATGGTGACTAGTACATTCTCTATGGTTCCTTCAAGGGTAGTAGTGGATTGATCTTCCATTTATAATATTGTAGTGGTAGGTTAAAGCCCTATCAGAGAAAAGGACTCTATTGTGTTAACAGTCATTATTTTTATATAAAAACCTATATATATATATATATATATATAAGCACACTTGGAATGGAAAATTTCCCAATTCTTATATCCATCATAGGACTTCCAACGTGTGCTTCCTACTAGTAAATTAGTAATTATTCTAGTTACCTAAATTATTTTGGGATAATACTTATTTATTATTGATTTTTTGATGCACCATAATTTAATGATTTGATTCATCTCAAGAATATATTTTATGTATCTTAATAGTGTAATTTATATCTTCATTTATTTTAACACATGCATCAATTTAGAATCTTCCCTAGGTTTCTCTTCCTTAAGACTCTCATGAAATGGAACAATAGTGGGATATTAAATTATAGTTGGTGTGGTTTTAGATTCTAATTTTTTTTTAGTTATTTATTTGAATATATGTGGCTAAAGAGTATTTTAATCATTGGAAATTTAAGTTATGGTGATTGGTGAATCTCCTACTACCTTTCCTAATCTAAGTTGAATAGTATTACATTCAGCTGAACTACCTGCAACATTATTTTCTTGATCAAATCCATAAATAGGTGTATTTTTCCTATTCTTTTGATTTACCACTATTTGGGTAGGTAAATGTGTTTGGTTAACTTATTTCTCAATTGGTGTTGGTTGATGTTGTGAACACATCAAGGCCTCTTGTGCAGGAAATCTTCTTTGTGGTTGATATTGCTGATTTGACCATTGAGGTGGTGGCTGTTGTACCCAATGTAGTTGTTGGTTTTGTTGTTATGCCCAAGGTTTATTTTGAGTAATTCCCCACATATATGGCATACATTATTGAGTACCACATGGTTATGGTTATGGTGGTCCCCATATTGTTGATGTGATTTGTCTATCCTGTGGTGTCATCCATAGACTAGGAGGAAATCTTGGACCAAATTTATTTTGAGGTTAGGATTATTGATTTACTTATCTTTGGATAATTTCACTTTATCAACTATATTTTATTATTATTTAACTTGGTTTATCATTTTAGGAAAGTGTTTTAAATTATTGGTACTATGGTCTAGGTCACAAATACCACATACCTATATTTTGTCTAAGGGGCAATCTATTATCACATGTTTGAGTCTACATCTAGGATAACATATTGACAATTATTTAGAATTGGTAGCATTGGATTTTTATTTGAGGCCATATAATGTGGATGCCAATTATACTAGAATGTTTGTATTGAAATTAGAAAATTCTTTCTTTAATTAGACAAATTTAAGTGATTTTTCTAACCTTGCTTTCCTTATGTTAGGTCTTGTCCCAGAGTAATTAGTACAAAATGTTGAAATTTGATGAAATGTTAACTTGTTAATGTCACCCTTTCCCATTACGTTCAAAGCATCACATGTATCATCATCTAACCCTTTAATAATGAGTGTTTTGACAACATCCTCAGTGAGCTGATAACCACTCCTTTTATGAGTAAATATAAACCTATCAGTGTAATCTTTTAAGGTTTCATATTCATTTTGTTTGATCTTGAAAAAGTATTCCTTCCATTATTTGACTCTATAGTATTTCTAACATTTTTTTAGAAATACAATTTCTATTTCATCCCAAGTGGTGATAGAACTACCCTCAAGGCCCATGAACCATCTCATGGTTGTATCCTTGAGTGTAGATGGGAATAAATTCAAATTTTGATTATCTATGAAATAATCATATGTTTGGTAGAGAACCCAAAATTTAAAGAAGAAATGATCTGGATCTTCTAAGGATTTACATCTAAAAGTAGGTAAAATGGATGGTGAAATGTTTTTCATGGAATTTTTATCATTAAGTCCTAGGATGATTAGATAGGAAAAAGTTATATCTTATTGGGGTTGTCATTCATAGCTTTCCACATGTACATGTTCATCCCATATATTTTTTCCCAACTTTGGTTATCAATCCAATCTAAATTCTCTTCTTGGGTGCTCGATCTAGGTCTATCTCAGGAGGAGAATATTTATTGGTAATCAGATATTCTTCTTATAGAGCTTGTGGATCAAATCCAAATATTAAAAAAAGAAGATTTTTAGGATAAATTATCCCTATAGGAGAAGATATTTAGAATATTATTTTTCTAGTAGGATCTATTTGTGGGGATCAACCTTGTTTAGGAAAGGAATAAAAAAGTCTGTATATAGATTTCAATTGCCTTTATTTCACTTCATTATCTATTTATCAAATATTTGATCCTCTCTTCTTATTAATTTATTTGGGATCTCTTAGAGATAAACCATCATTGAGAATCTCTTAGACAGTTCATAAATCTAAAGATTTATGGATTGTTTTTATGTTTTTGAGTTTTATGAATGTTTTTGAATTATCTTATATAATTCTAGTGTAGGCTCTCACTAAAACTTATTGACGAATTTCCTCAATAATGGTTCCAAAATTTATAGGCTATCATTATACCTCTCATTTAACCAATTAATATATTGGTTTCATTTTCTATCAGGGCCAATGTTTAAGTTTGTATGCATTAAGACAATTGGATATTGGAGTTTTGTAGTTCATTGTTTGGGGGTTTTAATTCTATTGTGCTTTTTAAATCCTAAAAATAGTAAATAAAATTATAACTCTATTTTTCAAAATAGTAAATATAAAAGGTTTGTTAACTGAAGATCTCCTATAACATTCACACCATCAACATCTAAAACTTAAATATATACCATAAGACATGTGATGTCCTCACTTAACTTGCCTAATTGGGTAGGATAGTGTGATGTTATAAATCTAAGAATGTTATTTATTATCACTTAATGTTTTTAGACAAATTATGAATATGGAGATAGGTTAACAAAATTAATCTATATGAAATTGAAAGACACAATCTTACATTAAATTGAAATAACTCTTGCATGTAATGGAAATGAACTTGCATTAAACAAAATTCAAACTTTGACTTTTAATAGGAAATAACTCTTTTGTTTAAAAGTAAATTACACTCTATAGTAAATGAATTATACCTAAATTAAATAAATACTTCTAAACTATAAACTAAAAAGTACTGATTTATCTTTATCTTCAGGGAGAAGTGGGCCCTTACTCCTTCAGAAGAAGAACTTCTTTACTTAGTAATGAAAATGAATGCTAAACTTTATTTTATTATCAAAAGAACATATAAAAATATGTAAAACTACACTAGAACGCTTCTAATTTCTAATTGATCTAACTCAACAAATTTCTTATAACTTTTTCAACTATATGGAATGAGAATGAGATGTGTATTTAAGCACATCTCAAGATTTATTCACAAATTACAAAATCTATTGATCATAATGGCCAAATATACTTATTAAAAATATATAAAATCTATGAATTAGATCCCATGCTTTTAAGAAGGTGTTGGAGATGACTCAACTAACAATAAACAAAAAATAACTAACATAAATCCAAAGAGATTTATCTAATTTTACAAAATAGAAGAAAAATATATCTAGATTATTTTAGACCATTACTATGAATAGTAATGTCTAAACTAATATAAATAAATATGTAAATTATATTTATACATAATATATATCTTTAGAATCGCTATCTTGATCAGTAAGATCACGCTAAACATCTTTGGAGCATGTCTAGGTGTCTTCAAAGCATTCTATATAGGTCTTCAAAGTGCCTTTAGAGCATCTTCAGATTGTCTTTAGAGTGTATTTGAAATGTCTTCAGAGTGCCTTTTAAGTGTATTCAGAATGTCTTTGAAGCATCTTCAGAGCATCATATATTTTGATCTCCTTTGTTGAATCCTCAAAATTGTAGCCAAAAAGAGTTGGCAAAATTTTTTGATGTCTTTTTAAAATTATCCTACCATTTGGATGTGTTGCTATACAAAAAACTATGCTCATTTCATCCAAGTTAGACACAATAACATGATGAAGAATCAACAATGTATTACATACAAACAAAGGACAAATTACATTTATTTTCTACTTAGATAAGACCATAACTATTAAATTCAATGAAATATATAACCAAAGGCAACACTTATAGATAGTTTGTATTATAAATAATGAGCTATATGAAATGATCATCATGTACTCTTAGTGTGTGTGTGATTTCCTTAAATTTTTATTCTTTTCTCTCTTTTTGAGTGTGTGGGTTCATTTCCATTAAACTTCCAAAACTTCCACCATTTCATTGCATGGTCTTGATACGACAACAAGATAGAGACCAAGAAAACCAAAATCAACCTCATCACCAACCTTCTCCCTCTTCCTCATCCATAGAACATACTCCAAATGTAGAAAGTTCTCTCAATCATTTTAGAAATGTTGAAAAGCCCTTGTCTTTTGCCCTATTGTATATGGACTTCACCAACCTCCTTGATAATAAACTCATAACTCTCCAACACTATATTACCATTATTTCCCACCATGTCCCTACTTATATTCCTTCCATTGAAGTACCTTATTGCATGCCCACTTACCTTATGGGTGAGACTTTAGTTTCTACCATCTCTACTACCCAATCCATGGTGACCCAAGCTTCATCTTCCATAAACAACCCTTCAACCATTATGGCCCAAAACAAATCTTTTCTTCCACCACTAACTAATAACCAATCACCCTCTACTTCCACCAACCCCAGAACTAACCCTTTAAGTGTAGGGAAAACCCAACCCATTGAAACTCAAGCACCATCTAAAATTGGGATTCCCTCCACTAGTATAGTTTTCTTACCTCTTGCCACCCAAAACCCAACATCATCTATCCCCTTCTAAAATGTAATGGTATCCATACCATCTACTCTCCCACCCACAAGTACCAAGGTGACTACACATCTTCAACCAACCAACCCAAACATGCCCATGTCCCACCAAATACCTACTATACCTAATCTGAGATATATCCCAAATCCACAAGAAAAATATGCCTCCTCTATCTTACCAACCTTTCATAGTCAATTACCAATATTTGGCCTCCACTTAACCTTAAAACATGAAATATATTACACCCTCACAACCCCAACAAAACATACCATATAATTATGGGGGTGCACCACAAACTAACCTTATTAGAATGTTGATGGATAAGATGACAACTCTAGAGACATTCATTTTTGGAAACCATAATATTTTGTCTTATGATAAGATTTGTAATGAACCCACTCACCCTTCCATACAAATTCATCCTTACCCCACTCAATGGGAACTTACTAGATTTCACAATTTCTAAAGTAAAGAGGATCCCTAACAACACCTAAGAAAATTTAGACATGCATGTTATCTTATTACCTATGATAATTATCTTCTACTCTGGACCTTCCCCATATCCTTAGTAGGACCCATGTTAGACTGGTATAGTGTCATCATAAGGCACTCCCTCTTTTCCTTCACCCAACTTAATCAAAATTTATTGGACCACTTATCCATCAAAATCTCTAAGAAATTATCCATAAATGACTTATATTCTATATGACAATTTGAGGATGAATTCATTACCAATTTTGTTTCTTAGTGGAGAGGGTTAATCAACCAACATTCCTTCTCCTTACCCCAACCTGAACTAATTTAACTTTTATCTTGATCATGTGCTAAACACATTTCATCCACTCTACAATTCCAAACATTTTGGACCTTTGATGAAGCATATACCATGGCTATAAAATTGGAAATTTTAGCAATTGATGATGACAAACTTAAGTTTAGGAATAAGAATGATAGTTTCAAATCTACAAAAGCTTCCTCTAAACCTTCAAACCATTCTAAATTCAAAGGAACATCCAACTCCATTTTCATTAAAATGGCTCCTCCTATGGTGGTCAACCAATCCAAACCATCAACCTCTTCAAACCAAAATCCAAAATCCCAAAACAACTTTGTGCAAAATCAATATACTCTTCTAGGGGAATATTATGATTGTGTCTTGGAGAAATTATTGAAATCATCCATAATCCAACTTCCTCCAATCAAACCTCCTCAATAATTCAATTCATCATGTCCTAAACCAACTTGATATAAGGAGAATGAGATATGAAACTAACAATACATCATTGGGCATAATATTGATAGATGGAAAATATTCAAATACATAGTCAAAGACTTGATTGATAAGGGTGAGCTTGTAATGGATAACCCAAATCCTCCTCCAAATCAATATCTTGATATCTTTCAACAACCATTTCCAAACCACCCACCTTTCACAAAGAATGAGCATATAAATGTAGAAAAATCCCATAAACATAAGGTTCATATGGTAAACATTTTTCTTAATGAGCTCACAATTAATGAACCCATTACCCAAACCACCACTCCTTTTCCACTTAATTCCATAGTGTAATCACCCATCCTTCTTTTGTAAATCATAAAAAAGGATGAAACCACCACTCATTCTCCACTATTTATTTAGTGGAATCACCCATCCTTCCTTCAGAAAGCATAAAGAAGGAATAAACCATCACTCCTATGCCATTTTCTTCCATATTAGAACTATCTATCCTTCTTTTAGAAAGCATAACTAGGGAAGAGATTATCTAACCTATTCCTTCCATAGGGGAATCACCCACCAATTTCTTAGATCTATTGAAAAAAAAATGAAACCAAGACCATCCCACCTCTACATCCACTTAGTCTCTATTTGGAAACTACCACTGAAGAATCCATGTCTACTTATAAACCATTTTCAAGGTTGGTCCAAAATCTATACACAACCAAACCTTAACAAAGCCACATTTTGGCACCATATTGGACTTCCATACCCTACCAAGAAGGAGTCACCAAAAAAACCATCATCCACACAAGCTTCAACCTCCACAAATGTAACCACCAATATCTCAACCAACCAAAAAACACATACACAACTTCAAACAAACCCACCAATCTAACTCCTTTAAAAACAAACAAGACAAACCCCACCACCCCATTAAGACCTATAAAAAACCTTGGTGTCCTTTCAACACAAAATCTAACCCATCCTCCCTTAAAATTAGAGGTGACCCAACCTAAAAATCCATAAACCAAACCAATAAGAAAGATTGAACCACCTATGATTTAGAAACCTCAAACCATTTCACCTCCCATTTCAACTTCACCTTCCATATTAGGGCCATACCCCTTATCCATTTTAGGTCCTCACACTTTTACTTTGTTTAAAAAGCCAAGAAATAAACTGAAAGCTTAACCTCCTCTTCTTACCACACCTCCACTCATCCATACCAAACCCTCAAACCCAAAACCATCTACCAAAAGAATTTAATAACCTAAAGCTCCACTCATTAATTCTACCCCTAAAAAGGTACCAACCCCAATGGTTAAAATAAATACTTCCACCTCCTTATCACCATTACTAGAATCCTATTCTACTATATTATAAAGGTTGATACAAACTTCCTAGATATGTTTACCTCCCATCAAAAAATTCAACCCTCTTATCCCAAAGCCATTTTGGTTCAATGATAATTTAATCTATGCATACCATAGGAAACCTAGACATGACACAAAAAAATGTAAATCTCTTCAAGACATAATCCAAAAACTATGTGACATAAATGATATTTTGATAGAGGAAATTCCTATTATCCCACCTCCAAGATACAATCCTAAAACTACTACCCCAAATAAACCTATCCCCAAGCTCTTATCAAAGAGTATGGATGAATTAAAGAAACCTACCAGTCCATATACATTCCAAATCAACACCAATTATGTGGTCACTCGATCACAAAGTCAAAAGGGTAAATGGAAATCCAAAGTATCCATCCCTTAGACATATCCTTCTTTTACATAATCACCCTAATCATCTTATCCAAATCCCAATATTTCTATCTTGGGTACACCCTAATCTAACTGATCTAGACTAATATATAAGTGAGATCTCAAAAAACTTCACCAAACCTTAGTGAAGATGAACTTGTATGATCTGATCTAAACCTCACCCTAACACCATCAAGCTATTATAGAGGCTTTATAATCAATTTAGGTTTAAATTTAAGATCCTCAACCTCTAGCATCCCTTATTGGATCCCTCTAGATATTAGCCCTCATCATGTTCTAGGATTCTAAGATACCTCTTATCCATTTAGATGATCCAGATGCTGCCCTCTTCATTAATGACTATATCAATCAAACTCAGATCAAAAGGGTTATGATTGATGGGGGAGCTAGCATCAATATCATCTCATCCCATTCCTAAAATCAACTTAATATTATTAATAATATCATGTCTAAAACCACTATCATACTCTAATATATTAATGACATGATGGTAAATACCTTGGGAATGATTATCCTTTAGATATATTTAGGTCCTCAAACTCTCCCCAAGATCTTCTATGTTGTATAAAGGGAATTTTAATATAATTTGTTATTTGTACACCCTTGGATTTAAACCATGGTTTTTGTACCATCAACTTTGCATAGGTGCCTCAAATTTAAACATGAGGGTAAATTTCATGTCATTCCAGTCAAACCTAGTCAATCTAATTCATGCAACATGACTTACCATCCTAATGATGTTCTCATTTCATTAAAATATGCATACCATTCATCCTCCATCAACAAATATTCTACAATCATGACCATACCTTCTTCCCAAATAACTACAAAATACCCCTTGGAATCCACATTCCAATATCTCTCACTTGGAGAATATTACCTATTGAATCTAGATACCCTTCGTACTCCTCACTAGTATAGAAATATTGATCAACATCCTATCTATGATTCTAAAATTGGAATCATCATCAATTTTGGTCTTCCTAATTGACAAAAAACTTTATCTAGTGGGGACTTGATCAACCACCTTAGGCTTCTAATACCCCATCTTTTGTTAAACCATTCACCTCTAATTTTTCTTTATTGGATAAACTAGAGTTTGACCAAACATACCTTTATTAGTGTTCTTGGAAAGTATTAATTTAGGAATTTATTAAAATGGACCACATGATCTTATCCCATGTAAAACTCAAATGCCTCATGAATGACATGGATTGTGATCTATCAAATCAGAAGAACTAATTGACCTACCTTCCATCACAATCACTGAGGAAAAAACTCTATCCTCACTAACCCCATCTTCAAAATCTGATGATAACAATTCCATACCTAATAATTTTTTTTTGATCAATATGATTAGTTTGGGACCCTTGACCTATCAAAATCATGGAGAAACTATAACTATTCCTCTGACTCATCTTGAGATGGTTGAAGATGATTCTCCTACCATTAATATTATCTAGTGTTAGGATGAAAAATACCTTCTCACCTATCTTGGTGCTAAAGATTCATCACTTCATAAATCCCTTCCTCCTAAGACATTTACCATGTTGAATTAATCTACCATTGATATCAACTTGGGTACTTAGGATAACCCCTACATTATAAAAATTAGCCAATCTTTATATTCCTCAGAGCATTAGGATTTATATTTTTTTATATGATTATAGCTTATCATTTATTTGGTCTTACATTTATATTCCTAAAATCAACTATTCCATATTCATCCATAACATCATCACCAACCTTGATTCCAAGCCTATTAGGCAACATCTTTGAAGGATGTACCCTTCACATTGCCCTTCTTATTAAAGAATAGATTCAACATCTCTTATTCATCAACTTCATCCAGCCCATTAACTATCCCTAATGTGTCTCTAATGTCATTCATATCACTAAATCAATATGGGTACTTCTTATTTATATGGATTTTCATGACCTCAACCTTGGTTATCTAAAAGAAAACTTTCCTTTTCCAAGGATTGACTAGTTTATTGATCTCATTATCAACCATGAGATATATATTATGGATGTATTCTCAGGCTATAACCAAATCTTAATCACCATTTAATATCAACACAAGACTACCTTCATCACCCCTTGGGGAACCTTTTACTATAGGGTCATGCTTTTGGTTTGAATAATGCTATTACGACCTATCAATATGCCATAAACTACATCTTTCATGACCTTATCCATAAAATCATGGAATATTATGTATATGACCTCCTTGTTAAGTCCAAATGTCATAAATAACATTTGGTAATCCTTATAGTCATATTCAAATGACTTATCCAATTCTATGTTTGCCTTAACCCAAAGAAATGCATCTTTGGGGTCTTTTCAGGTAAACTCTTTGGTTTTATCATTTCTCTTCATAGAATAAAAGTTGATCCCACTAAAGTAAAAGCAATCCTAGACATGCCTCCTCTAACTAACCTTAAGTAACTTCATAGATTGTATGGGAAACTTTAGTCCATTCATCATTTCATTTATCAATCATCTGATAGATGTCATCACTTTCATCACCTCCTTAATAAGGATAGATCCTTTAAATGGAACAAAGACTATGAATAATATTTTGAATCACTCCAAGGGTACCCTATTTCCCCACCTATTCTTATCCCTCCAAAATAATACCAACCCTTATACCTATAAATTTATAGAAAAAGCCATTCTTTAGGTGCCATGTTTTCACATCATGATGATCAACACAAAAAATAGATAGTATACTTTATAATGCAAACACTTTTAGAGTATGAGACTCAGCATACCCATATTGAGAAGTTATGCCTTATCCTGAACTTCATGTCTTATAAACTTTATCACTACCTACTCAACCATAAAACCTTTATCATTATAAACAATGACTCCTTCGAGTACATGCATTCTAATCTATATCAAAATCAGTCTATTGATAGATGGATTATGTTTTTATCTAATTTTGATCTTTATTTCCTTTGAAAAAAATTATTCAAAGTAAAAATCAATTGGCCAAAGCCCCTTTAACTGATAACCAACCTTCTAACCTTGAGTTTTCAAATTATTCCATCACAACTCTTTCTCAAGAAGACATTACTTATACAATGACCATGTTCTTTGATAGACCAAAATGTCAACATGGTGGGGGTGCTATAATCATCATTATCCCCTTTGAAGGTGAGCCTTTTCCCTTTTCCTTCAAAATTGACTTTGATTACACCAACAATATGATTGAATATGAGGCCTTAGTTTTAAGTCTCCAAACAACTTTGTCTTTACAAGTAAAAATGATCAACATTTTTGGTGACTCCTAGCTTGTGGTCAACTAAATAAATGGTTCTTATTATTGTAAAAATGATTTTCTACACACATTTTATAAACAAATTCATTGATATCATGGATTCTCTCACTTATCAAATCCCATATACACCACTAGATTCTAATATTTTTATCACTATCCATAGACTTAAACAACCCTATTACAACAAATTTCACCTCCCTTCCATCTACAATGTGGAGGAAACCAAACCGGGTATTTTTTATAAGCAACTCTTTTACTATCTTACCATAGTCATCATCCCTTTTGACCTATCTAGGAATGGTAGATGAGCTCTTATATAGAGTACTTATCACTATACCATACTAGGGGTAATTCTCTATAAGCAAGGCTTTGATGGTCTCATTTTTAGATGCAATTTTAGTCAAGAAATCCATCACATAATTAAATAAACTCATGATGGGATTTCTAGAGAACACTTTATTAGTTTATCTAGCATTAAGTGCATCCTTCACCTCAACTACTATTATCCTACCCTTAACCAATATTTTTATGATTATGTCAAGAAGTGTGTCAAGTGTCAACAACACACCAACCTGTATCATGGTCCTAGTCATGCCCTTCAAGTTGCTAAGGATTTATGGCCCTTCTCTCAATGGGTATTAAATATCATTGGTGATATCAACCCTCATTATTTGTAGAGACATAACTCTATCATCACCATGATATAATAATTCACCAAATGGGTAGATGTTATTCCCCTCATCTCAACCAAAGATAATAAAAAATTTAATTTCATCAATCATCACATCATATGCCTCTTCGGTGTTCCTCACAAAATAATCACTAACAATGAAAAATAATTTCAAAACAAGAAATCAAGAAAAAATTTAATATTATCATCTCCATACCACCCACAAGCCAATGGACAAGACAAAACTTATAATAAAACACTTAATAAGATGCTAACCAAAGTACTTAATGAATCTAGTATGGATTGGAATTTACACATTTATTTTGCCTTATGGGCATATCAAAATAAAATTTAAACCCCTATGGGTGCTACCCCTTTCTCACTTATCTATGGTGCAAAGGTTTTCTTTCCTCTCAAATTGAAAATTACCTCCCTTTGCATATCCCTATAGAATCTCATCTCAGAAGGAGACTATCATCAAGAATGCTTATCCCAACTTGATCTACTTGATGAGGATAATTTGGATACACTTAACCATCTTCATTTCTATCAAGAATGAATCAAATTCACTTACAAAAAACACCTAAAGGAGATAGATTTAAATATCAATGACATCATTTTAAAGTAAAATCAACATGTAACTAAAATGGAAAGAAGAAAGCGGTTCAAGTTTTCTCCCAATTGGCTTGGACCATTTATCACCATGTATAAGTATGGGTAAATAGATTAATGGTTATCATACCTTTAAGGAAAACTAAAACTTGATCCCCTCAATGCATTACATCTGCATCTATTCTTTTGTTAAAACAAACTCTAAACCACCTTATGTTTAACTTAAGTTGATCCCTTATTTTACAAAATTATCACCTTCATCTCCTTACTTTAAGGACATTGATTAAATAAAATAATTAGGTGATTATCCATCATATTTTTAACCTAAATCCTAAACATGGGTACCATGTCTCTACCCATGGCTTGATTTTCATGGACACTTTTCATCCCTTATAGGATGGATTCCCATGGTCATTGTCTCTTAAACACTCTATCACCCATCATTTTAACTTTCTTGTGACATGTTTTTGACCTCATAAAGGAAAACCTTAGGCCTATATAGACAAGTCCATGTCTACAAAAAATTAAAAAAACAAAAATATACTATATTATGGGCCAAATATAAAAAATTTAGACTACTCCCTTGAAGGATAGCTACCAAAACAAATTAGAATTGCTTAAAAAGATAGACTACTCCCTTGAACAACAATTATAAAAATCAATCAAATCTAAAACATAAACCACTCCCTTGAAAGATGACTAAGTCAAACATTTTTCAAAAATGCAATCACATGGAAGTTTCCCACATCAATCAACTTCCCTAGCCTATAAACCACCAAAGCATCAAAATACCCATAGTCAAAATTTAAAAAAAACAAAAAAAATTATGTGCATTCCAAAGAAAGCTTCAATCAGCTTTCATGAAAAGAATAGTAAACTTCGTACATTGATCAGTCTACACCAAAATAAGACATGGACTTGTCTATAATAGTTCCTAGGTTACCTTAAGAAGGGGTAATCCATCCCCACAGAAAGGTTCCACTATCATCCATCTCCTTTTTTACCCTCTAAAAATAAAGGGATTTTGAGATTACTTGACACTACGTGATCATGATGCTTCTTAAACAAATGAACAAATTCTAATGTAAAATATGAAAGAGGCTTGTGTTCATAAGTCAATCCCTCTTGCTATTTTGGTCCTTCTCAGTGAAAGATCACCATATTTCCTTCTTCATCATGCCTACTAATTAAATAATTCATTAAGATGTTCATCTCATGATTGATTAAACATTATTCTCATTTCTTTCATGTTTTTACATATATCATTTTTACCCAAATTAATCTATATGTCAAAGTGGTTTTAAATATTTTTACCCATCTATAATTCAATATATTATCAGATTTCACTTAAGTGTGTTATATACATTTTAATTTACCATTATAAATAGAGTAAATCTTCTATTACATTTATGTCTTTTATTATGTCACATTCTATTTTATCACTCATCCACATCATTTATTTTGGTGTTTTTATTATCATGAAACCATTCAATCTCCCAAATCGTAGTTGTTATCATCAACATAACTAAACTAAATCAATCACCTCATAAACAATCCTAAGTTAACAACATTCTCCATCACATAAATTATTATCATAATTATTTATGGTGTATGAATAAAAAAACATATTATATTAGTTTCTAAATTATATATACATAAAAAGACAATTAATATTGCTTATCATCAAGCATAAGTCAAATTAAATTATCACATTAAAAAAATAACAAATTTTTATCATGTATAAACTAAACCACATTTTATCATTTAAATTAATCAAAAAACTATGTTATCCAAATCACATATGCATCTAAATATGGGATCACATGGATTCATTGACTCATGTCTCAAATATTAACATTTGATAAATTACATCAAGCATAGACCTACTAAAAGGAAAATACCAAATCATAAACATGTCATCATATCCATATGTCTTCCTAAAACATCACAAACATGAATCATCACATAATAATAACATAAAGAATCATGAATAACACCATAACATCATGCACCATCATCAATATCATCATAACTAAAAACCATGTGTTGAATATATATATATATATATATATATATATATATATATATATATATATATATAT
This sequence comes from Torreya grandis, assembly GCA_037957365.1. Taxonomy (NCBI): domain Eukaryota; kingdom Viridiplantae; phylum Streptophyta; class Pinopsida; order Cupressales; family Taxaceae; genus Torreya; species Torreya grandis. The sequence goes on along the minus strand of JARHVA010004994.1, from coordinate 112,816 downwards.
TCAACACATGGTTTTTAGTTATGATGATATTGATGATTGTGCATGATGTTATATATACTTGTGTGGGTGTGTGTGTGTGTCCATGTCAGTCTCAAAATGATATATACATCTCACTACATTAGCTCATATGTTGGAATAAAAATCATAGTATCAACACAATAGTCAGTAATATATGGTATAGGGGCACTATTATCCCATAGACTCTATCCATATCTATGACCTATTTGGACACCTACAAATGTTTTGACACTAATGGGTATAGTAATCTTAGTGCTCCTAGACATAAATCACTCTGCCAGATACTCTATGCACAAGGGCACATTTGGGATAATAGTAATAACATGACCCTCATAATATCTTAACTCCTCCACTATAGTAGTATATCTCATCAATGGAATCATCTAAGGTGGTCCCATGATAGCTCCAATCCCACTCAGAGAAGTTCCACTCTATGATCGTTATCCTCCTACCTATCTAAGATCATACCTCTCAAATATCACCAAGGTCAACTGTGCCTATATACCATCCCTCTCTTGAGTCATAGTGGTTAGTTGTCCCTATGAAGAGTCTCTCTATTGCATGATAGTGGATAGTTGTGCCTATAATCTATCCCTCTCCTATGTCATCATCACTAATTGTCCCTATGCTTCTCTCTCCTATGTCATCAAGGTGATCGATGCCTATAATTTAGCCTATATTACTCTCATAGTATCCCTCTTGTTAAGCATGGGATATACTAAGAGGGGGGGTGAATCAGTATATATATCTTATAAACTTTTACTTAATCAAATTCCACTTATCCATTCATTCAAGATATGCAATAAAATTGAAATAATAATCACCACTCAAGACAGAGAGAGTAATGTGAAAACCCAATGTGTGAAAAACCATGATAAAAAAATATCAAGTATATTAATGATCACAAACTCAAACTATAATATTCACAAGCACCAACTTGAAGGAGCACCAAACCCTTTGTTGAGCACCAACACAATAACTATTCATGAGTACTAACCCATAAGAGCACCAACACAACAACTATTCATGAGCATCACTCCCTATTATGTATACCACACAAATTTATCTCAATTTTACTTTCTCAACAAATGATATCACATTACAATATCTCCTTATTTTCTCTCCTTTGCTCTTCTAAGATAGATATGACAATTATAAACCATGCTCTCTTCCACACTTTACAAATGGCTTCCAAAGCCTTTATTTATTTTCTTACTAAATGGACTTTGTCATTCACCCTTTTTGACCCTTTAATCCTCATGGAAAATTATGCCAAACATACATGACTCTTCAAATCCTTTCATTTAAAAAGTCACATGGTGACCCTTCATGAGCAAATGCATTGTTTCCTTTTTTGTCTTTATTTTGGTGACTTTTCATATTCCTCAAAGTGTCCCTTCATGAGAAATTGTACCCTTCCTCTTTTGTCTTCACTTGGTGACTCTTGGAATTCCTAAAGATGACTCTACATGGTAAAATGTGTCCCATTCCTATTTTTTCTTTACCCTAGTACTCTTTGACTTCTTCATGGGCCCTCTTTTGACATTTATACAACAAAAAATATATTATTAATATTAAATAAATATCAACACATTTTAGCCAAAATATGAACATTACAAACACCTTTAGAAAATAAATTATATGGGGAATTTATCACCAATGCTAGACCTTTGACATCAATGATAATATTTCCAACAATCTCCCCCTATATCATTGATATCAATGTCAAACTAAAAATCCCACATATTGAAACATGTACTGCATATGCCAATCTGCACATACTACCATCTAAAAAACATAAAATAATTCCCCCTTATTGTATCATATTGTTCCTTGTACCTCTTTTTTCACCTATTTCCTATACCTATTCTTGTACCTATTTTTTGTACTTATTTCTAAATTTTCTCCCCCTTTGACATCAATGACAAAGGGCCTATCCTAGAGCTAACACTTACTCCTCCCTAACTGATGCTAGTCTTTAATGGTAGGAAGTAAAATAAATTACTCCCAAATTCTCTCTCAGATACTTGAATGTTTTCTTTGACCTTGCCTTTATGAATATATTTGATAACACATAAATTATTGCCTATCCTTTGAACATCTGCAATCAACTCATCTGAATATTTTCTTATAATATCACAACCTTCCACATAAAAATTTAATGCATCTCACTAATCACATATTTGACTTACATTCAATATATTATGCTTAATACCTTCTATATAAAATACATTCTTAGTCTTGGTTCTACCATTATCCAAACTCAAAGTACCTTTTCCAGCTATCCTAGCAGTGGTTTTGTCTCCAAATTTCATTATGCCGCCATTGATCTTATTTAGAGTTATGAACTTGATCTTGTCTCTTTTCATGTACCTCAAACATCCTTTGTTAATTACATGGTTATTCTTCATTTCTTACATGCAAAGCTATCTAAACTAACATAGAATCTTTAGGTTGTTTCTTCTACCATGAATTTATCTAACCTTTCTTCTTGATGAATAGAGCCTTGAAACTCTAATGCTTCTTGATTGAATCGAACATGATTCTAAAATGATATTTTATGTGCCTAAAATTATTGCACTTGTAACATATTATGGCCTCTTTATCAAAGCTTGAAAGAGGACCAAAATATTTATAGCTTCTGCTTAACTCTACATGAGTTTCCTTCTCCTTGTTTCTAAAATTGTTAGCTCTTTTTTGATATTCTATTTTATTATGACCATATCCATTAAAATAAAAATAGTAACCATGATAATATAACCTATTTGTGTATCTTTATCTTGATTGTCTTTTGTTGTTCTATTCCTTCCAGCTTTCTTTGTTTGAGATGTCCTTTGTATTATTCACTTCTTCCCTTTTTATTTTGTCTTTTGTAAGAGCTTCAACATAGCTCTTTTTATTTTCAAATGTGATACCTATATTATCTAATATTTAATTTTGACTTTCCAATATCTCATTCAACATGTTAGTTCTATCCTCAAAATTTTAATCATTGACTACTTTATCATTGACTACTTTCTCAATATCTTCTTTTAAAGAGACAATTTCAATAACATACCTTTCACGTTATTCACTTACTTTTTGCATCTATGCTGTTAGATATTTTTCAATCTTTTTGGATTCTACAAAATTTTATTGTATATCTTCAATTATCTCCTTTGACTCTTTTTCATTTTTCTCAATCTGGCACTTCAATCTTCGATTCTTCTTATCAAGAGATTTTAATTATTGTAAGGCACAAATGAGTTCTCCTTCTACATTCAACTTAGCCTCATCCTCACTTTCATCATTTTATTCTTCTTGATCATCTCTAATTTTACTTGTGGAGGCATCTTCATTGTCACCATTATTCTTATATTGACATTTATCCTTCAAAGAATTTAACTCAACCTTCAAGCTGTTAAACTCTTTCCAAAGGAACCTGCTCTGATACCAATTGTTAAGCATGGGATATACTTTGAAGGGGGTTGAATCATTATATCATATATATTATATAATTTTTACTTAATAAAATTACTTTTAACCATTCATTCAAGATATGCAATAAAACTAAAATAATGAACACCACACAAGATAGAGAGAGACACTATATTTTAATGTGGAAACCCAATGTGAGAAAAACCATGAAGAATAATCTCAAGTATATGAATGAGCATAAAATCAAACTACAATATTTGTAAGCACCAACTTGTAGGAGCACCAACCCCTTTGTTGAGCACCAACACAACAACTATTCATGAGCACCAACCCATAGGAGCACCAACCCCCTTGCTGAGCACCGACATAACTATTTGTGAGCACCAACCCACAAGAGCACCAAACCCTATTATGTATTCCACACAACTATCTCTCAATGTTTCTTTCTCAACAAATGATAGGACATTACAATATCTCTTTCTTTTTTCTCCTTTGTTCTTCTAATATAAATATGACAATTACAAATCATGCTCTCTTCCACACTTTAAAAATGGCTTCCAAAGCCTTTATTTATAGCTTACCAAATGACCTTTGGCATTCACCCTTTCTGACCCTTCAATCCTAGTGTAAAATGGTGCCAAACTTGCATGACCCTTTGAATCCTTTCATTTGAAAAGTCACATGATGACCCTTCATGAAAAAATTCATCCTTTCCCTTTTTGTCTTTTTCTTGGTGACTCTTCGTATTCATAAAAATGTCCCTTCATGAGAAATTATACCATTCCTCTTTTGTATTCACTTAGTGACTCTTGGAATTCGTCAAGATGACTCTTCATGGGAAAATTCATCCCATTCCTCTTATGTTTTTACCCTATGACTATTTGACTTCTTCATGGGCCCTCTTTTGACTTTTAGGCAACCAAAAATATATTCATCAATATTAAATAAATATCAACACATTTTAGCCAAAATATGAACATTAAAAACACCTTTAGACAATAAATGTTGTGTCCTTTATCACCAATGCTAGACCTTTGACATCAATGAAAATATTTCCAACACCTTTCTGCAATGACTATCTATAGATCAGGTGCATCTTTCACCATCTATGCATCCTCACCCTCCTCCTCACCCTAATCATCACCTAGCTCCTCACCATGTCCATAATCCCCTACAAAATTATGACCCTATCCTCTATCTCCACTTACATCTATAGGGTGTTATCTCTACTACCAAGCAATATATTCTAGAGTCACCTTGACATCATCCATTATTATAGGGGCTAGTATCTCCTTATATAGTAACTCATCTTTTGATGGTTGTGGTAGAGGAAGTGGTGACTCTTCATTCTCTCATATATATCTCAAAAATAATCATAGATCACCCTAAACCAATCCATACTAATGCTACGCATGGTTGAATCATATCAGCTCCATATCATACTCCTTCCTCTCATATATACATCTGAAACTCTAAAGGGAAAATATCTATGCATGTAACCCCCTCCATTATGGGAACCCCACATATAGTCTTCAAATGACCTCATATCTACCAAAATATCAATCCACTACTTGAACCATGCTATATCTTAAACCACCCCATCTACCCATGGAATCTCCATATCTAACCTCCACCTCATAAAGCCATCTTTGAATTGTGCATGATTTCATGCTACCCATTATAGTCCAATTGGATACAAAATGGTGATATTTTCATAATCCCAATAGTGGAATAATAAGAATACAATCATCCCATAATACCTATGAATTTTATAGCCCTAAATATCTCAATAAACCTATATAAAAAGTATTAGTGCCCATGTATACACTATTTCATCCTTATGCATCTTAACTACAACACTGGTTAGAGCCCAGGGATACCTTTCACCATTAGAATATAAAAATGCATATCAAGTTACTTCTATCATTATCATAATCATTAGTCTCCTCCCCTTCGTGTCTAATCAATATAGATCCTTGAATTTAAAACCCCCACCATTGTACCATACCTATACTACATCCTCCCCATATAATAGGTCCATCTATGAGTCCAACTCATCACCATGAATTGGCTCCACCACTTGACCCTATATAGGTAGCCTCAATATCATGTATACATCCTCTAATGTGATGGTTGGATATCCTATTGGTAGTTATAATGTATTGGTGTCTAAATCCCATCTCTTGATGATGACCACCAATATACTTATATCTTGGGGCACATGTTGATAGTGTTTCATCCCACATAGACCCATATATGTCATGTGATCCCACTACTCCCCAATCATATCTTTACATATCTCCTCTAGTAGGAATAAGACTCAATCCTAATTCATTAAAATAGACCTAACCTATAAGGTTAGATATTCAACTTAGTTCAATCTACACATTAAACACCTACCAGACATTTCACCTAATCTACCATAGTCTCTACACCTACACACTTATATATATTCATTAAAACCCTATTTGACTACCCCTAGGCTCATTTTTTTTACCATAACTATTTTCTTAGTATTCCAACCCATATCGATTCCTAGTCATCCCAAGACTTGTACACTTTATATCTTACCCTAACCACCTACTTAACCTAGCAAACTTAACCCACTCATTCTAGTCATTCCCTCCTACCATCACCTAGTCATTCCAACACATTATAAAAGGTTACTACATTACAAATTTTCCCCCCTAACATTAACCCTTAGATTGATGTTGGTCATAGGTCAATCAACATTGATGCCCTATCAATCAATATTGATCAACATTAGCTATCATCAATCATTATGTTTTTAGGGTCAGACCATTAAACCCTAATTTAACCCAAAACCCAACTAAATACTCTTCCTAACCATTTCTCTCATACCCTAACATCCTATTAGTACTCTCCCCTTACCTTGTATACCATATCTATCCTAAACCATTAACAAAACCACAATAATTTCAAAAAAGATAAAACCACAAAAAAACTTACCTCATCTCAAATACAACTCTATGGTGGCACCTACCTCCCAATCATAGCTTTCCATCTAGCTACAACTTATCTTCCACCTATCTTCATGATCACTCCTCTACATGCACACTATTCCTGACAAGGTACCCTATCCATTACCCTATCCAAACCACTCATAATAACATAATAGATACAACTCGCCCACTACCACTTACACTCTACCAAATCACCTATTTTACTAACAAGTTATCTAGTAAACATTCCCAAGCATATATCACTAAAAAATCATACAAATGGAAAAAACACAACCAAAAGATAATTAATTTTACCTTTTATTTATTGGCCCCCTTTTTTAAGGTTTGGTCGATGACTGATCGAGGTCACACCTTGGGTTAGGATGACCAACGTGGTTATTCCCACCTTGGTATGAATGATATCAATCAAGTCAATTAGGGTTTTTACCTAAATTCTAACCCAAATTTGGACCCATTTCCACCATAAGGAATCCCTTTCAAAATACCAACACCACACCATCAAATATTACCTTTTCCTCCTCAAACATTGTCAACCACTTCAGTTCTCCTTGGTCACTCTTGCCATTTGTTTTCATAGTTCTTACACCAACCTTGCCTTGGTAACTTTGACCATATAGCCTACCTTGCCATGTGAGACACACATACACATATGTTATACTTTATGTGAATCCCTTTAGGTGTATCATAACATTTCCACTTACATTCCTGACACCTACAACCTATTTATTCTTTTTAGGATCACACCTTAGTTTTGGCTCCCCAAGAACATAAATACCTCACCTAGGAGACTTGTAATTATAGGTATAACCCATATCATCTAAGCCTAACATTGTGTCCTAGTTCACCTATAACTTGTTATTATAAATTACAATCTTATTTACCAATTAGTTCAATCATGACAACCTTGTCTTGATGTAGTTTATGACATTGTACTTCATTACGTTTTGAGTTCCATTTTGTGCTTCCAAGCCTAACCATGTAAAAAACATTTTCACCCACTTATCAACTTGCCAAACCCACACCCAACTTATTTTTCACCTCATCTCTTCCTAGTTTGATGGGGAACACATCCTCCAACACTTGGGGTAACTAATTTTCCACTAAATCATTAATTTCTATTTTGTATCTTATTGACACAAACTACATAATAAAAAGGGGGAAAATGTAGACACTATAAAATTTCACTAATGGTCCTAGATGTCACACACATACCTATAGACACTAGAAAACCATACTAGATGCCAAAATGATTTAGGATACCTTAAGAACCACCTAACCCTTATTAACCCATTGATTAACCTATCAGACCTTAGGTCTAGTTAGATAATTATCTAACTAAAATAAATAACTTACTAGTAAAATTTAACCCACCCCTTTTAACTTACCTTTACCTTTTGTCTCTAGACACTCGACCATCGATAGTTAGATTAACCATTAATGGTTATCCTGATCATCGATGGCTAGGTCCTCACCTTTATAACACATCACTAATTGTGTATGAGTTAATGAGGCATAATTTAATATGTTTGCCTTATATAGTGATAATGAACTCCCACATCACAAGCATTATTTCACATAGGTATTCAAGCTCTCTAACCACCTAGTCTTCCTCTAGTGATTTAGAAACAACAATAGAGATCTGAACCTCTACCAAAATTTCTCTCAAGATAAAGCACTTTTACTCTACCAAAATTGCTCTAGTCATCAACCATCAACCACTTAACAAGCAACATGTATATTGGTACTTCTATCTTGTCATTTTGGAATCTAAATTCCTAACTTGAATTAGACCATTCTACATCATCTTCCAATCTCTCATTTCTAAACACACACTTAAACAATCCTTTATTTGATCACTAAACCATTATGTAAATATTTTTTGAGTACCTTCACAAATCCATAGGTAACTACTAACAATTAGCACAATGACCAATAGTTACTGCCAACCATCAATGATTACCCATTTTTTGATAGTTAGCTTAATCTCTAATAATCAGTCTAACCATCGATGGTCATTGTGGCATGAAATAATAGCAAGTTATTTTTGACCCCTTACCCCCAACTATATCTAACTTTCTGTGTCCCTACTTGTTCACAAACTCTTTTCTAATTTTTTAAACCTAACTCTATTCACTTTAGCATTAAGTATTGATTTGTTATTGCTATATTTACTTAATTTTCATTTCTAAGCATTTATCTCTTAATATATTTCATTTAAGTACTTTCTATTGTTTGAATTCAAGTATCTTTATTTATATTTTTCAACTTAATTGTTATCTAAAGTGGATTGATAGCTTCCTAGCAAGCTCATGCTTCTTGGATCTAGCTCATTCTAGGAAGTCCACTTAATTATTTTGCTAAAAAAAACCCTTTATTAGTACTTTTTTATCTATAGGTTTCCTTCCAAGCCAAAGAGGAGCTCTCCATATTCATCTATATTATGTGCATATAAACAACTAGGTATTTTTACCACACCTTTATTACTAGTTTCTTATCTTCTTCAAAAATTAAAAAATGAGTAGAAATTAAGAGAAACATTTTGGCACACCTAGTGGGACCCTAACATCATCTAGGTGCCCCTTTCTTCCTTTATTATTTTCTCATATAATGAAATCTAAAATTTATTTTGGACTTAAAATAAACCTTTCATACATTGATTTATTTCTTGTTTTAGTTCATTTAGTTACTTAAAAGCAAAGTAACGAATCATAATTTCAATCTTGTTATCACACACTTTACCAAATCACATAATCAATCAACACATCAAAATAAACTTGAGATAAGTCCCAACTAGGATTTAACCACCTAGAAATAACCTTATCTTTTCCTAGAAATCCCACTTGAAGGTCATTACCAAGGGGAGAACCAACTCAACTCTCTGCTTGAGTATAAACTTTGAAACTCAATATATCTTGGCTAAGCACCTAACACCCTTATTTTTATAGTGTGTGAAGTGAGGGGGTAGGCCCTAATAACAATCCATGTACTAACATTCAATACAAATTCTTTTTTAGCACCTAAACACAACCTAAAATAAACCTTAGATTTTCTCTTTAGTACCTGATCTACAAACCAAATTTTCTTCTTCACACTTTCTAAGGCAGAGGCCAAAATTGATCTAAAAATAATCCTAAGTTTTAAATGCACTTTTAGTGTGTGTTTGGATTGCATTGAGATTATTTTCCTTTTATTTTCTTTGTGTTTGAGCTAGATGTTTTTTGTCATTTCTTTTCTATTCCTCACATGGTCTTTATTAGACAAAAAATTGAGGAATCAAACCAACCAAGAACCACCATCTTCCTCTTCCTTTTCTTCCATGGATTATACTTCAGATGCTGATATTTCTCCTCATCTTTCTCCCTCTCCTACCATGCTTTAGATAATTGTTGAATGTGATATGGATTTTTCTACTTTCCTTGATAACAACCTCGTGGTCCTCCAACATTATCTTGACACCTTATCTCACCACAACCCTATTACTTTGGTTCCTCCTATGGATCCACCCTATGGTATGCCTCCACATCTTATGGTGGGTGCTACATCTACCAAGCCTATGATAACCCAAGAATATTCTTATAGAAATATCCCATTCACTACCACCACCCAAACCTAATCCAACATCCTAACCAATAGACAAACACCCCATACACCAACTAGCTATTCCAATATAGAAGAAAACTCACCTCTTATTACCCATACCTCATCTAATATTAGGGTATCTTCTACCCCTATTTCCACAATTTATTTTATCACTACCAACCTACCAATTTCCACCCCTCTTCAAAATTTGGTACTTTCCATACCCCCTACCCTTCCACCTATTAGCATGAGAGTTATCGCTCAACCCCAACCAATTACCAACCCATCCATACCTCCAAATCAACCCATATCAATCCCTCAATAAACACCCATGACATCTTACCAATATGTTCCTAATCCATATGGATACATAGCACCTTCTTCCCAACCTTTTTTTCCCATCAACCCTTATGTGGCACCATCCCAACCTATAATGACCACATTCTAATATGTGGTATCCTCTCAACCATCTACCTCTTATCCATACATTACTTCCATCCAACCTTAACCAAGCTTACCATCCAATTATGGACCTTCCCAACCTCAAATGGATTTGACTAAAATGTTAATGGATAAAATGACCAATCTAGAGTCATTTATTTCTAGGGCTCATAACCTTTTATATTATGATCAATTATGCAATGAGCCTATCCATCCATATGACCCTATCCAATCCTATCCTCCTCAATGGGAACTACCCAAGTTTTCCAAGTTACAAATCAAGGAGGAACCCCAATAACACTTGACAAAATTTCTCCTTTCTTTTTATTTAATTGTGTATGATGATGCTCTCCTCTTTCATACCTTTACCATGTCTTTATCTAGACCAACCTTGGATTGGTATAGTTCTTTCACCAACTTCTCATTATTTTCCTATTCTCAACTTGCCCAAGTCTTTTTAGATCACTTTTTAGTCAATATATATATATATATAAACGTCTCTATTACCGACCTCTACTCCATTAGGAAATTTGATGATGAATCGATTGCCAATTTTATATCTAGATGGAGAGGTCTCATCAACCAACTTTCTTTCTCCTTACCCTAACCTAGATTGATTGATCTTTTTTCTCAGGGTTGTGCTAAACATATTTCACCTACTCTTCAAGTTCAAAATTTCAAAACTTTTGATGAGGCTTTTACCATGGCATGAAAATTAAAAATTAGAGCCATTGATGAGGGAAAATTGAAACTATAGAATAAAAATTCTAGATTTAAATCCAATGACAATTCCTCAACCAATACGACCAATGAATCCAACCATCTTAATACCAAACCAAAATCATCCATCAACTCTGTTGTCCTTAAAACCACTCCACCATCAAATGTCAACCAAGCCAACCCAACCAATTCATCTAACTCTTCCAATCAACCAAATCAAAATCAAAACTAAGTTTCCCTATAACAATATACTCTGATGGGGGAGTCTTATGCTTAATTTTTGGATAAATTTCTCAAATTAAACATCATAAAACTACATATAATAAAACCTCACCAATAATTTGATGTTTCTTGCCCTACACCTAGTTGGTATAATGAGAATGATTTATGTGCTTTCCACCATGTCATTGGACATGATGTTAGTAGGTGTAACACTTTTAAGAAAATTATCCAAAAAATAATTAATAAGGGAGAACTTATATTCAGTAATATTAATACACCCCCAAATCAATCCCTTGATATCTTTTGTAAACTTTTTCTCAATCATGCCCCTTCTACCAACTATGATGATAATAAACTAAAATCATCTCATGCTCATGAGGTCCATTTAGTTAATGTCATTATTAGTGAACCTATAATTGAGGAGACCATTACCTCATATACCCCTTCCTCCATTCCACTCATTTAAGTGGTATATTCACCTTCTATTCCTTTGGACATCCAAATAGAGGAATCAACCACCCCTCTTTCTTTACTCGATGAGACCATGGACCTATCCACATCTCCTTTAATGTAAATACCAAAAGAGGTAATCATTTCTTCAACCACCTCTTCACCCACTCCAAATATTGAAGTGGTTGAATTACCTTACATTTTTTTGGAAACCTAAACAAAGGAAACAACCATCTTCATCCCTTCACTTGATTCCATCACACCTTCCTCACCTATCCTAGAACCACCCATTATCTCTTTAGGAACCATGCCAAAAGAAGAGATCAACTTACCTACACCTTCCATAAAGGAAACATCCTCACAAACCTTGGAACCTTCCATCATGAACATAGGTTAATAAACCATTCCCACACCTCCACCTATGGGCTTAATTTTTGAAACCAATGACCAAGGAATTAAACCTATTTACAATACTTTTTCTAGATTAGTCCAAAGTATAGAGTTCACTTCTCAACGCAACCTAGATAGAGCCACTTTTTGGCATCATATTTGTTAGAGAATCTAATACTAAGTGGGATTATTGATCCTTAGCCTTGGTAAATTTATTAAATAATAATAATAATATATTATTTATTAACATGAGATGAAAACCTTGTGAATATAAATAATAAAGTTATATTTATTTAATGAGTTACAAAAATTTAATTAAATTACTTTATTAGGATGGATGGACCTGTTATTTTTAAAATAGTCACCTCCCTTTGAATTTCACTATAAAATAGGGTTTTACCCCTTTTATGAATATACATCTGAATATGAATTATTTTTAACATATTCAACTGCTATGTTTTGTGAAGGCCATTATGTGAAGAAGTGAAAACATGGAAAACATTGTATTGGGGTTATTGTTTCTCAATTATTGAATATCACTCATAGGTTTTTTACATATTGGAGGTTTTCCCACTTTAAAATATCTATTTCATTTGTATCATATGTTTTTCCTATTCATTTACACTTCTCAATCTCATCTTGTGTATTGTTATATATATGTATACATGAAATCTTTCATGGTATCAGAGCCTGTGGAGTGTAGAAGTTTGGAAAGCAACTTATATTTAATTAAATATCAATATTTGATATATTCAAATATTTTGATTCCCTTAGCATGGTGTATGGCCCATGCCTGAAAAAACTCAAAAAATTTATTTTTTAGTCAAAATTCAATTCTTAAATTTCCTTCATTATTAAACAAAATCTAAAAGATTAGAATGGATTTCAATATTTTTGGGTGTTTGTAAAAGTTTTTAGGCTCTCCCAAACATTTAAAAGGGTGAAAAACTTCAACCTGGACAATTTAAAATATTGAATTATTCATCAAAAATTTAATTTTGAAGGTCCAGTTATGTTTATCAAACAAAAATAGGAGGGTTGCTGAATTTTTAAATAAATCTGAAACTTATACAAAGAGATCTTAGCTCTTGAAATTATATAGGGTAGTCATGAATCTAAAGGTATTTTTTTTTAAATTCATATAGTGTTGAAAAATTATTTAAAAAAAAATTTATTTATTAATTTCTTTTTTAAAACCCGGGTCCCATCTTTAGAAAAAGAAAGAATTACTAAAGTTATTTTTTTTAACATTTTTCACTTATGTTATTTGCATGCACATAATATATTTTATATTTTTATTTATTGTTAACAATTATATAAAAATATATAAATTTAAATTAGTGCATGTAAAATCTCAAGAAAACTCTTACAAGGGTTAGTAGCTTTCATTTTGTTAAAAGTTTGTCACAAGGGAGGTCTTGTGTTCAAATCCCCCCTAATTTTATTTATTTATTTATTTTGATTTTTTGATTTTTTTTCAAATTAAATTAAATTAAATTTCAAATATTGGTTTTCGTGCTATGTGTAATACATTCAAAACCTTAGGTAAACTTATCAACCTTCAAAAGACATTTGATCTAGTCAAAAACTAGACAAACATAGCCATGTAACTAGTTAATCTTGAGGCTTTTGGCATGTTTTGAACACATTGGAGTGGTCCATTTTTTATTTTAAATCCTTCTATTATTGTTTTTACACCTTTTTAAATATTAGTGCCTAGGTGGTCATTTTGAGTGTGACTCTTTTGACACTTAGATTTGTGCATTTTGAATTCAAATTTTTACATTATTTAGCATCTAAATTGTTTAATTAAATATATTTGTACTTGTGATTTAGCTTATTTTATAAAATTAAGTTAAATTCACATTAAAAAAGGTTTCATTTTTAGTATTTGTTTACTATCTTATTTAAAGTGAAGTTATGGCTTCATCTCATTTTTCTTTAGATAAATCTCAAATACTTAATGAAATAATTACAATATATGGAAAATTCATGTTAAAGGTTAATTTAGGGCTCATAAATTATGAAATATTATCATTGGGATTGAAAAGTCCCCTTCTATTTGACATGTAACCCTGAGCTTACCAATGCATTTCAACAAAAATATCAGGAAGCTATGTCTATTATCTTAAGGAGTGTTAGTGATGAATTCCTTATCTACATTGGTAATAAACAGTCTCCTAGTGATGGTTAGAAACTCCTTAAATCTATGCATGAAGACACTCACCTTTAAAAGATCATTAAATTAATCATTGAATTTCTAACTACACCTATGAAGGGTGATGAAAAAGTTGTTAATTTTCTTGCTAAAATTAAAACTATTAAAGCTCAATTTGATGGATGTAATTATAATTTGATTCAAGATCAGTTTCTTTATTTTATCATTTAGTTAAATATTCATGAAAAGTTTAAAATTTTCATTTCAATTTTGAATTCTAAGTATCAAACTGAGCAAGATATCATTGATCTTACCACTTTGTCTACTCTCCTAATTCAATAAGAACAAATTATGACAAATTTTAATTCTAAAAAAAATGCCACTCAGGAACTCTCGCATTAAATAATGTTTCTAATGATATGAAAAACTATAAATCTAACCCTAATTATATTAAAGGTAAATATGAGAATAATAAATCTAGTAATAAGAATCATACACCTAAGTTTAATGGAAATTGCAATTTGTGTTGTAAGTTTAATCCTAGAATGGAAACCTATTATAAAAACAAGGATAGAATTAATAATAAATCTTCCAAAAATAAAAAATGGAAGAAAACTAATCAAAATAAGCATAAGAATCAAAACCCTAATTAGAATAACAATCAGGATTCACATGTTATTACTTTATATGCTATTTTATGTGCTTCAAATGAGAATTAAGGGATTTTAGATAGTGGTGC
Source organism: Torreya grandis (assembly GCA_037957365.1). NCBI lineage: Eukaryota > Viridiplantae > Streptophyta > Pinopsida > Cupressales > Taxaceae > Torreya > Torreya grandis. Next base: position 97,698 of record JARHVA010004994.1, on the reverse strand, counting down.
ATCATACCATACGACATGCTTATCTAATATTTTATGTGATTCTAGAGATATCTTTGAAATAATTTACTTATGAGATAATTATTTTTTAGAAGTAACTAAACAAGGAAAAACAAAATTTTCAAATGTTGTTATTAATGATGTTTTCTATGTACCTAAGCTTAAAAAGAATTTTCTATCTTGTTATCAACTTACTAATGCTAATTTCATTATAACATTATTTAAAGATAGTTGGTCCATTAGAAATCAATCTGGGTCCTTGATTATTGAAGGTATTCAAAAGAATGGTTTATATGTCTTCTCTCCTTTTTCTACATATTTAATTTTATTGCATACTAAGAATGAATCTCAATTATGGCATGAAAGATTATGAAATGTTAATTTTATAAGTTTATATGATATGTCTATAAAAAATCTTATTGTTGGGCTTCCTTCTATCCCCTCTCATTATGAATCATGTGAGGGTTATTTATGTGATAAACAACATACTAACCCCTTTCACAAGAATCATGATGTGAATTCCTCTCATCCTTTAAATTTAATTCATAGTGATGTTGTAAGACCTCTTGAAGTTGTATCTCTTAATGGTTTGTTATATACTATTACATTTATTGATGATTACACTAGAATGATATTTTGTCTAAGTTTAAATAATTTAAAGATTATATTGAAAATGCATCTAATTTTTATATTAAGAGATTAAGAGATGATATGGTAGAAAATATATTAGTAAATAATTTGACTATTTTTGCATTAGTTATGGTATTCAAAGAGAATTAACAAATACTTATTCCCCTTATCAAAATGGTATTACTAAAAGGAAAAATTGCACCATCATAGAAATGGCTAGGATTATGGTGCAATCTACAAAATTTCTTAAGTTATTATGGGTATAAGCCATGAACACTATTGTTCATATTATGAATAGAGTCCCTAACAAAGCCTTGCATCTTTCTATCCCTTTAAAAATGTGGACTAAGAATAAATCCAGTGTGGCTCATCTTAGGATCTTTGGTAGTCTTGCTTCTATCATTGTCCCTAAAGTTAATAGGAAAAAACTTGACCCCACTTCTTATTTTTATATTATTATAAGATATAGAGATAAGACAAAAAATTTAAGAGTGTACGATCCCTCTAAACATCAAATCATTGAGAATAGGAATGTTATTATTCTTAAAAAATATTTTTTTGAGCCCTCTATAGATCCTCCTCAGTGTTCTTCTATTGATGAACATGACTCTCATGTTTCTCCTTGTGATGAAATGGATGTCCTTGAAGAAGTTGATTTAGTTATGGATAACCTAGAGTCTAAGGAACCCCTAAGTTTCATGTTCAATCTAAAAGACTTAAATAGGTAAATTACCTAATTCAATCTTCTAATGTTGATAAACTTAATAAATTAACTAAAATTAAACATTCTTATCATGCATTAAGGACTATGTATGAATGTGAACCTCAATCCTTTGAGGAATCTACTCAAGATGATAGATGTAATGTTTTTATGCAAACTACATATAATGCCTTAATTAAAAATTAGACTTGGGACCTTGTCCCTCCTCTACCTAAACGACATATTGTCAATTGTAGATGGTTGCATAAGATCAAATATAATTCAATTGGTAAAATTGACAAGTTTAAAACTAGATTAGTTGTTCATGGGTTTACTCAAAAACCCAAGATTAATTATGTTGAAATCTTTGCTCTTATAGTAAAAATGAGTATTGTTAGACTTATTATTGCTCTTTCAACCCAAAATAGCTAAGTTATCAATCAAATAGATGTAAATAATGCATTTATAAATAGTGATTTAGAATAAAAAATCTATATGAATCATTCTAAAGGTTTCATTGATCTTAATAAAGAATATTATGTATGCAAGTTAAAAAAAATCTTTGCATGGCTTAAAATAAGCTCCTCAAGCTTTATATTCTAAGATTAGTTATTTTTTCAAAGAATTAAGTTTTTTCAATTGTTATTCAGATAATGATCTCTTTTTTAAAGTTAAAAATGATCATTTGATTATAATTGTATTATATGTTTATGATTTGTTAATTATTGGTGATCTAACTAGGTTAATTCATAATATAAGGATAAATTAAATCAAATGTTTGAAATGACTGATTTAAGGATTCTACATCATTTTTTAGGAATGTTTATATTTAAGGATAAAAACTCAATTGTTGTATCATAATCTTAGTATGCACATAACCTTCTTGTTAAGTTTAACATGCTCGATTGTAAATCTTCTTCTACTCCTATTGAAGTTGATATTAAAATTGATCCTAAACCTCCATGTAAAGAAGCTAACCCTACTTTATACAAATAACATATTGGAAGTTTTATTTATTTAACCATTACTAGGCTAGATATTTTATATTCTATTAGTGTTACTTCTAGATTTATGCAGGATCCATATTTGGATCATTGGAAATTAGCTAAATGAATTATTCATTATATTAAAGGAACAATTAATTTTGTTTTATTTTATTATTTTATTGATAATGTTAATTTATATGATTATTGTGATGTTTACCATGTTGATGATACTTTAAATCACAAATCTACTTCTAGATATGTGTTTAAGTTTGGTATAGGTGTTATCACTTAGAGAAGCAAAAAACAACCTACTGTCTTTCTTTCTTATACAGAACTTGAGTACAAAAGTGCTATGGAAGCTTCTAAATAAGCCATGTGGCTATGAAGGTTTTTTAAAGAAATTCATTTTAATGTTTCTCAAAGTACCATTCTTCATTTTGATAGCTAAAGTTATATAGCTCTATCAAAAAATCTAGTGCAACACCAAAGAATTAAACATATTGAAGTTCATGTGCATTTTATCTGAGAGAAAGTTTTAAAAGGTGATATTAATATACAATTTTATCCTAGAGATAAAAAATTGGTATATATCTTCACAAAACCACTTGGTGTTATGCAATGCTAGGCCTCTCAGAGTTTCCATTGAGGGGGAGTGTGCATGACAATACCACTTCCTGACAGCTATGTGTTTCTTATCCTTCTCTATACTTCTCATTGTAAAGCATTTTAAACTTCATGTGTAATTTTTACTTGTGTACATTAATACATTTAAAATCATAATTTTTAATAGATGTCCTTATGTTATTAAAAGCTCCAAATATACTTAATTTGTAATAGATGTCTTTATGTTATAAAAGGCTCCAAATATGCTAAGTGATTATTCATGAGAAATAGTGAGATATAATCTCACAATAATGCTAACCTAAACTAAATTTTGAGTAGTTTATGTATTATTATTCCTTTAGTTTCAAAAGGTGACTTTTGGCATGATGAAGGTTTTTAAATCATTCAAATTTTGTACATAGTATAGCTTTTTTCTAAGATGACTATGACATTTATCCCCACTTAACATTAAGGGGGAATTTTAGAGTACTTAATCTTAAGTGGGATTATTGAACCTTAGTCTTGGTAAAGTTATTAAATAATGATAATATATTATTTATTAACACAAGGTGAAAACCTCATAAAAATAAATAATAAAGTTATAATTATTTAATGAGTTACAAAAATTTAGTTAAATGACTTTATTGGGATGGATGGACTTGTTATTTTTACAATGGTCACCTCCCTTGGAATTTAACTATAAAATAAGGTTTTACCTCTATTGTGAATACATATCTGAATATGAATTATTTTTATCATATTTAACCTATGAGTTTTGTGAAGGCCATTCTATGAATAAGTGAAAAGGTGAAAGAATTTGTATTGGGGTTATTATTTCTCAATTTTTGAATATCACTCATGGGTTTTTTTTCCTCCTAAAGGTTTTCCCACTTTAAAATCTCTATGTCATTTGTCTCATATGCTTTGCCTATTCATTTACACTTCTAGATCTCATCTTATGTACTGATATATATATGTATACATGAAATCTTTCGATCTTGGACAACTTTACAAACACAAACCTAAACCTTCAACCTCACTTGCATCCACCATAAAACCTATCATTACATCAATCCCATCCTCAAATACTTCTTTATCCAAAACCATATTAGAACCATCCAATCCACATTTATCTAAATTTTTCAAATCACATTACACCTTTCTAACTAAATTGATCAAGAATCTAGGAGTACTTCTTACACCTAGCCTTGCGTACCCATATTTGAAGTTGGAATTAACCCCATCTAGTCCAACAAAGAAAACCACAACCAAAATAACTAAGAATATGGAGCCAACAAAACTCCCACCTCAAACCTAGTCCATACCACTCCTTCACACTTACCTTCTATCTTAGGAACACATCATTCTACCATCCTAGGAGCTCATCCTTCTACCAAGAAGATGAACCATCCCACAACTACTTATTATTCATCTATTAAACCTTCTCCTTTTTTTATACCTACACCTACCTCCACCAAAACATCAAACTCTCCATCAATCTTAACTAACCTATCCATCTCTACCTTCTCACCTATCATCAAACCCTCATCATCCACCTCTAAATCTTCCACTTGCAAATCAACCATGACGAAACAATCCCAACCAAAACCACATACCAAAACCCTTCCACCACATACACTTTTTTTGGTGTGGCCTACTTCTAAGAAGGATCCCACTCTTAAAACCCAAAACCCAACACCCTCAATGTTGTCGATCAAATCTTATTCAACCATTCTAAAAATTTTATTATAAAACTCTTCCTTAACCTTTTGACCCTTCACATCCTAAACCATCATAGTTTAATGAAAATTTGATTTTCTCATACCATAAGGCTTATAGACACAATACAGAGAATTGTAAATCTCTTCAAACACTTATCCATAACTTATGGGATGAGGATGATCTATTATCAAATGAACTTTCCTTGAGCCCATTACCAACCCAACCACCAACTCAAACCATCTAACACTTACCTGCTCCTCTAATCTCATTTGAAATTGAAGAAGAATCAAAGCAACCATCTATCCCAACACCTCCCTTAATTCACATTATCCATATGGTGACTCAATCTAAGGCCCAATAAAAGGATAAGGGAAAAGAAAAAGGGTCCATACCATGGACATACCCTTCTGGCCCTCAACCTTCCAACCAAAACCAAGCACCCTCACCTTTACCTTCACCTTCTCCAAAACCAAAAATATTCATTTTTGGTGCCTCTCCTTCCAACCCTTTTGAATGCATCTAGTGAGTGGTTCTAAAACAACTTCACCAAACATCAGTGAAGATGAGCCTTTATAAACTAATCAACATCTCACCCCATCACTTCAAAGTATTGATAGAGGCCATTTAATTGATATAGGTTCAATGATAAGCTCCTAAAACTATTTCATCCTTTTTTAGAGCCCTTTAACTTTCTACCTTCATCACCTTCTAGGATCTCAAAATACCTTATATCAATTTTGAAGATCCCAATTCTCCCCTCTTCATCACTACATACATTAATCAAACCCACATCAAAAGGGTGATGATTGATGGCAAAGATAGTATTAACATTATCTCCTCCCATGCTTATGACCACCTTAAATTTCCTATAAATATCATGTAAAAAACTATAATAATTCTCTACTCTTTCAATGATACTATGCTCACTACCTTGGACAAAATCAACCTCTATATCTATTTAGGACCTCATATAATTCTTAAACTCTTTTATGATTTAGAAGTCAAGTTCTAATACTACATCTTACTTGGATGCCCTTAGATCCATGCCATGAGTTGTGTCCCATCTACTTTACATTGATATGTCAAATTTGAACATGAAGGCCAAGTTGTTACCATAATAAATAAACCTAATCCTTTTACCTCATGCAACATGACATATTGACCCAACGATGTTCTTATTCCTCCTTCATCCACCTCACCACCAACCAACAATAACACCACCTCACCAACTACAACCAACAACACCTTTATCCCTACCATTGATGAATCTTTAACTAGCTCATCTATCCCTTCTTCTTATATCCCTATAGAGGACCCCTTAGAATCCACATGCCAATATATCTCACTAGGGGAGTACCATCATTTAGCTTTGGATGCTTTCCCTACTCCTCAAGAGTATAAGAACCTCACTTATGATCCTAGTTATGACCCCAACATTAAAATCATCATCCCTTTTGGGTCTCTCAACCATCAAACCAAACTAATCTATGGGGGACTTGATCATCCACTTCTTACTTCCACTAATACCTCTACCATCTGACCATTTACCTATGACTTCACCTATCTTGACAAACTAGCATTTACAAAGTTATACACTCATAGTGTGTTTAGAAGGGATTTGGCTTAGGTTGATATGATCATGGACCTCATGAGTTACCCATCATCAAAACCCAAAAAACATTGTGAGATATTTGGCTTTGGGTTCCTACCACCAGAACAACCCACCTAACCTAAAACCATCACCACCATCAATGAGGATATCCCTTCCTAACTAACTCCATCACCTTCAAAATTTGAGTATTTTGATATCATTCCTTCTAACTTTATTTTTTATCAATACCATTAGTTTAGTCCCCTAACTTATCAAAAGTATGGCTAAACCAAAACCCTTCCTCTCATCCATCCTCAAATGGTAGAAAATGATTATCCTACCATAAACACCATCCAACATCAAGATGATGATTCCTTTCTCCCTATCTTAGTGTGGGGGATTCTTTTATCCATATATTCCTTCCTCTTGAGAACCAAACCATGTTAAGCAAATCCACTATCTATGTCAACTTGGGTATTCAAGATAACCCTCAAATTATCATGATTGGGAAATCCTTAGATTCTATGGAGAAAAAATATTACCCTTCTTTCCTTCATGATCATAATATAACAATTATTTTGGTCCTATTAGGATATGCCTAGAATAGACCCTTCCATATCCATTCATAACATTGTCACCCATCATAATGTTAACCCTATTCAATAAAAGCTTCCTAGGATGTATCCTCATATCACCCTTATAGTCAAATAGGATCTTTAATTCCTCTTGTCTATTGACTTCATCCAACCCATTGATTATCCTCAATGGGTTTCTAACATAATTGTCATTACCAAACCCATAGGGGGCTTTCACCTCTGTATTTAATTTTGTGACCTCAACCTTGCTTGCCCAAAGGATGACTTCCCTTTGCCTACCATTAAATAACTTGTTAATCTTACATCTAACCATGATATTTTATCTCCCATGGATGGTTTCTCAAGATATAATCAAGTCTTGATTTCCTCAAAATATCAACATAAAACTTCCTTCATCACCCCACGGGGAACCTTTTGCTATAGTGTCATGTCATTTGTTCTAAAGAATGTTGGTGTAACCTATCAGCATGCCATGACCTACATCTTACATTATCTCATTCATAAAATCATAGAGGACTATGTATATGATCTCCTTGGGAAATCCAAACATCACAAGGATCACCTAGTATTTCTCATAATCATCTTCGAATGCCTTATCAATTTGCATGTTTGACTCAACCCCAATAAATTTATTTTTGGGATCATTTATAGAAATATACTTGGATTTATTATCTCCATTTGAAGAATCAAATTAGACCTTTCCAAGGTTAGAGCAATCCTTGAAATGTCACCTCCAACCCACCTTAAGCAACTCCAAAGCCTGCAGGGGAAGATCCAATCTATCTATGACTTCATCTCTCAATTATCAGATTCATGTCAACCTTTTCACCATTTTATTAAGAAAGACACACCTTTTAATTGGACTAAAGATTATCAAAAATCCTTTTATTCACTCAAATAATACCTTCTTTCTCCACTTACTTTTATCCCTCTTAAAGAGGATCAACCCTTCTATCCTTACATCTCTACCATTGACCATTCCCTAGGGGCAATACTCACTCATCGTGATGAATAAAATAAAGAGAAATATATCTACTACATAAGTCAAACACTTATAGATTATGAGACTTAGTACACCCATCCCAAGAAAATTTTCCTTGACTTAGTATTTATGGCTTCCAAACTTTATCATTAACTTCTTAATCATAAAACCTATGTAATCACTAACACTAACCCACTCAAGTACATGTACTCTAAACCATACTAGAACTAGTATATAGATAAGTGGCTCATGTTCCTAAATGAGTTTGATCTTTAGTTATTTTAACATAATTTAATTAAAATTCAATTCATTATCAATCAATTGGATGAAGCTCCTCTACTAGATAACCAACCCTTTCCTCTCACATTTCTAGATGAGTCCATCATGATTATTTCTCAAGAGAACCCTACTTACCCAATGACCATATTCTTTGATGGATCCAAATGCTAATGTAGTGGGGGTGCTATAGTTATCCTAATTAACCTTGATGGTTAAACTCTTCCCCTTTCCTTTAAACTTGAATTTTAATGCACCAACAATGTGGTTGAGTATGAAACCCTAGTCATAGGTTACCAAACTTCTTTAGCCTTAGGAGTCAAGACAATCAGTGTCTTTAATAATTCCCAACTTGTGGTCAACTAGGTCAACTAATCCTACCAATGTAATAATAATTTATTACTAATGTATAATCATCTAGTAGATATACTCTTAACATCATTTGATCATTACATTATCCAACATGATCCATGATCTACCAACATGTTCATAGATACAATAACTTCCCTTGCTTCCCAAATCCCATCTCAACCTTCCAACTCTAAAATATTTATTACCATCCATCATTTTATCACCTAATATTATATCCATTCTAATCTTCCCACCATTTATATTTTGTAATCATCTCTATCAAACATATGGTATGATCAATATTTTGACTACCTAAACCCTGGTATTATTCCTTCCAACCTCTCTAGGAATGCTCAAAGAGCCTTTGTTTAGATGACCTCTTGTTATACCATACTAGGGGAGATTATTTACAAATGTGTCTTTGAAAAATTTCCTTCTCTATTGTCTAAATAGTCATGAAGCTTCTCATGCTATCAAATAAATGAATGATAGAATCTATGGAGGACACTTTAGTGGTTTAGATATCACTAAACACATACTTTACCTCAGTTACTATTGGTCTACCATTAACCATGACTATTGTGATTATATAAATAAGTGTATCAAATGTCAAAAACATGCCAATTTACATCAAAAACCTAACCATGGCCTCCAAGTATCTAAATACTTTTGGCCATTCTCACAATGGTGCCTTGATCTTATTGGGGAAATCAATCCTCATTCTTCACAATGCCACCAATCCATCATTACCACCACTGATTATTTCACCAAGTGGGTGGAAGCTTCCCTCTCATCTTAACCAAAGCTAAGAAGATTTTAAACTTCATCAACCATCACATCATCTATCATTTTGATGTTCCCCATAAGATCATAATTGATAATGGTACATTTTTCAAGAATAAGAAAGTTTAAGGTCTTTACGATGCATTTGGAATAAAGTTAATATTTTATTGGCCTTACCATATATAAGCAAATGGATAGGTAGAAGACTCTAAAAAAACCCTTAACAAAATGTTGACCAAAGTAGTCAGTGCTTCAAGTTAGGATTGGAACTTTCATATCCCTTTCACTTTATGAGCTCATCACACTAGCGTTTGAACATCTACAAGTGCTACCCCATTCTATCTAGTATTTAGAGTAGAGGTAGTCTTACCTCTAAAATTATATATCCTTATCTTTACATATCCTTAAAATAAATCATTTTTAAGATAAAATATCATCAAGAAATTCTATCCTAACTTGAACTACTTGAGAAACATTGCCTATCATCACTTAACCATATTTGTGTCTATCAAGAGTGAATCAAGTGAAACTATAACAAACAACTGAAAGAGAATGAATTAAATATCAAAGACCTCATGCTAAAGGAAAAACAACATGTAACCAATATGGATAAAACCAAAAAAGGTAAGTTTGTTTTCAATTGGCTTAGACCTTACATCATAACCCATAAGTATGGATCAGGAGCTTACCATTTGTCCTCTTTCAAAGGCAAACTAGAACCTCAACCTCTCAATTCTTCACATCTACATCCTTTATTTTATTAAAAAAAATATTAAGCTCATATTTTTGTCTAACTTAATCTCATCCTTTTATTTATGATATTTTCACCTTTATTTACCTATCCCTATCCATTTGAGGATAACTGATTACAACATAGCACCATGTGACTAACCATCACAATCATAGCCTCATCATAAATATGGGTACCGCATCTCTACCCATGGCATGGTTCTCATGGATATTTTTCATCTATAAATAGATGTAATCCCATGGTCATTATTATTGAAACCATTCCTTTCACCTATCATTAACCTCTTTATGCTAATTTTTTTCCCTCATAAAGGTGAACCTATAAGCCTAAATAGACAAGTCCATGTCTAACACTAGCATCAAAAATAATTTGGGATACCAAAATATCATTTGGGTCACATATTTTCTAGCATTACAGACTACTCCCTTGAAGGAAAACTACCTAAAACTAAAATTGCTTAAAAGATAGATTGTTCCCTTGAAGGACAACTACCAAAAATAAATAAATCCAAACTTAGACCACTCCCTTAAAGGATGGATAAAACAAATTTGTCAAATGAAATAACTTGAAAATTCCCACATCAAACAGCTTCACAAACTTATCAAAGTAAATAACAATAGAAAATACCGAAAATCAAAAACAAAACAAGTTATCCCAACAACTTTCATATCTAGCACTAGTAGATTTTCGACATCGATTAGTCAATACCTATCATAAGACATGGACTTATCTTCTATAGTTCTTAGCTCACCTATAGAAGGGGAAAACTAAACCACATAAAGTCACACTACTTATCACCCATTTCATTCATATTCCTATTACTTACCTCCTATTTATACTATCTATAAATCAAGGGATTATGAGCTTACTTGACACAATCTGATCAAGACACCATTTTATAACCCAAATCATGCTAATGTGAAGCGTTTGAAAGGCTTATGTTCCCTAAGCTAATCTAACCTTGGGTTTTATTTTGTCCTTACCAATGAAAATGAATAATGTTTCTTTTCTTATCCTCTCATTAATGGTTCATGAAGACATGTGTCTCATTGATTCTTCTATATTTTCTCACATCTAGTTCATTATATGACTTACTTTATCTGCTTTTATTAACATCATAACCATATGTAACACATCACATAATCCCTAATTATCTACCATAAACAAAATCATCATACATCAAAACATCTTAACAATATTTTTACATTACATGATCCATGATCAAAACATTATATAACATTAAAACATCCATAATCATAAACATCATATCCATGAAGAAAACAAAACATCATCACATGTCTAAGATACTAAGTCCATATCTCATAAAGCATGCACATAAACCCATAACCATGAACCATAACATAAGCATAAATATCAACATCCAACCATAAAATCATGAACCATAATCATAAAACACATCAAGAAACATAAATCACATCTACATCATCATCATATACATCATGTCACTAAAATAAATAATACATGAATATCATCTCTCTCTCATGTACATCTCACTACTTCGACATATAGGCCACTATAAAAAACATGTATATCATAACATAACATATCATGCCCATGGGGTACCACTACCACTGCCACTAGGTGTCGGTCCTCCTGAGATGCTTGCCTATCCACTCACTATAGAGGCCCACTACCGTAAAGTCACCACCACTAGTCCACCTAATAAACTAGCCATATACTCTCCCCATCTCAGCTAATCTAGAAATTGTATCAGCACTATAGACTCATAGCACCTCAAATCCTCCACTTTGGCCAAATACCATGCAATAGTGATCATACCAAGTCGCCCTCCTATTGTCACTATCACTACTCCTAGCCTCTATTTCTAGATATCCCTTTCTTGGGTCACTAAACCTATTGAGGTCCTCACCTAATTTCTTTCAATAGTAATGATAGCAACTCGATCCCATAAAGTCACAATCTAGCCCTACAATATAGCCACATATCCTTATAACCCTATAATCTTTCTTGTGTGGTAGTTAATGTTTACCCTACCTATCTATTAGGGTCACCACCCTATACATATGCTCTAGTTGGACCACATTCATGGCTTGTCATCCCCCATCATCCCATCCAAAATTGATTGCTACATAAATGCCCTAGTACCATGTTTCATAGACTTAAACAACATTAACATCATCAACCCCTAATCTAACTAGTAATTCATCATTATCTAGGACTACCTCCTCTAGCTATGGCTTAGGTAATAAAAACTCTACATCTTCCTTCTTATATCTTGGGAATGGACCTAGAATCCCCTACACTAGTCCATACTTCTTCCTCACTCTATCAAATGAGATGATTTCAATATAACTCTCTCTCCTCCTATAAATCCACCTTCAACTCTAAAAAAACAATATGTGATAGTTATAGAGGGCCCACCTAAGAAAGCCAACATATGGCCTCTACAACACATCACCCACAATCAAACCATCCAATATATCCCTAAACTAGTCAATATCTCTAAAACCACCTCCATCCCCTATCAAAGCATGATATCCCCTCTATCATAGTAAAACCACTCTATAGTCTTCTTAGGCATAGCCATCCCATAATAGCCCTAAAGGTTTTAGAACCCAAATGTGCTTGTATGCCCAATAATGGAGTGAAAACTTCATACTAATCCCATACCTCCTTTGCGGTCAAAATTCCCAAATCTCCCTCTATATCTAGACTAGAAAAATTAGTGCCCACCTAAACATCATCCTCCTGAGAAACATCTATACCAACATACCCAATAGTAAATAAGGAAACTATCCACTACTCAAATCTAGCAATGCAAAATGAGACACTACCATCATCATCATAGTCATCAAGCACCTCTCATCTAGTTCCCTTTAGTTATTGGCACCTAGCATGGACTTGATCCTCACCATATAGTATTTTCATCTACTCATCCCTTTCCTCACTCTCAACATGTTAAATAGATTCCCCTTGAATAGGAAGCCATGTGATCCTATGAACATCCTTTAATAGTATGGTCACCTCTCTTGTCAGTACCAAAAAGGTGTTCATGGTCAGATCCTATCTCTCTATGAGGGACATGATCATCACCACATCTTGTATTAACAATTGATAGTGTCTCATAGATTTAGGACTAACCTCTTCCATGTGTGTCCAATCATCTTAAGTCATCCCTCTATATATCTCTGCAAAGCTAAAAACCCAATCCCTTATCTAGATATGGTCTCATGATTGTTAATAAATCAAGTTAGCATGCTCACTTAGTTTTTCATTTCCATTACTCATCTTCTTTCATTATACCTATGCCAACAATTTTATTGACCTCAACTCACCTACATTAATCTATTCCAACCATTACCTCTACAAAATTACCTTTAGCAATTAAAAGTGACCCCTACTAGCAAACATTTTAACATCTACCCTAACCTACCACACCAACACCTAACACTTATATCAAATATAAATCTAACTCTAAACCCACAAAATTTTCAACACCCTACTTAAACCTATCAAAATGAACACCTAACTATACATAGCAACCATTTCAACACATTAAACATTTTAATATGTGAACATTTCAACATGCCCTATTGTAAACCTACACTTGGTATTTTAACTATCACAAACCATTTTACAAAATTTTAAAACAACTTTTTAAACCTTTATATTACAACTTAACTTCCCTAATCACTTAACTACTGGTGGGCCTAATGACCATTGATGGTTAAGTGAGCATCTTCCTTCAGTGGATAGCCACTAATGATCATGCCTAACCATTGACAATTGGGTGTAACCACTGATGGTCACTATGTGTGACCACCAGTGGTAAACCACCTAAATATACCCTCTTAAAATCAACCAAAACATAAAAATTTGACAACTAAATCACCTGCCCCTACCTTGTACCATTTTCAACCCAAAACATCCTTCAAATTTAAATTTCACTAGCTAATTTACCCAATTTTACATAAAACCTAAACTAGTGAAAAAACCACAAAACCATATCCAAAAAACCATAAAATAATAAAATTTAACTAAACCATTGACCTAATCAATTAATCTACCAATTCAAAACATCACCTACCTCATTCATCAACCACTGTTAAGGATGAATCCCACATCCATATACTAAACCACATCCTTATCTTCATTGTATCTTGATCCCAACTGAATCACCTCAAACACATGCTAAACCAATCAACAATTTCCACCTCAACCAAATAATCAGTAAACCCTCTCACAACTAAATGCCAAACATCATATCATCAAATCACATGAAAAAATTGAAGGTCAAATAGTAAATAGTGAAAATGAAATTTCATTTTCAATTTTTATTCTCTACTTTTTTAGATTTTCCTCCTAATTATCAATGGTTAGGGTGACCATCAATAGTTAAGGTGACTATTAACAGTTGACCTTGGGACCCCTAACTGTCGATGGTCAAGAGAGCCCACATTTTTAAATTTTTTTAAGCATCCACACCAAGGTGCCAAATTTTTGGAGATGACTTTTCTCCCCCAAACCAAAACATAAGTTTTTGGAGATTACTCTTCTCCAACCAACCACACCACCACAACCACCTTGATGTTGGCCATTTCTAGCTTGAATAATCATATATTCTATGATGACCCTACTTTGATCATTTTGACCACAATGACCAACCTTTCCATGTTAAACATTTGAATTTTCACCACCTGGTGCACAACCAGACCATTTGTGTTTTTTAAAGGAGGACTTCTTACCTTGGATACCTATGAAAACACTAAACCTCTCTAGAAGACTTGATATGAATAACTTGATTAACTATGACTAACAATATGGACCTATTACCCTATCACTTATACTTCTAGAACTAAACTTACTTTTACTAATATTGATAATCTATGTGTGATCTTGGTTATCACACTTAGTAAAATATTGTGCACTTTTTTTTCATTTCAAATTCCCAACCACCCCTTTTTTTTGTCACCTACCTCATGACTCACCATACACTGCTTATCAAACCCTGACTTGATTTCAGTTCCACCTCATCAACTCCTAGTTTGAGGGGGAAGACCTCTTCCCATACTTGGGGAAAATAGACCCTTGACCAAGAGATCCATTTTTGTTTTGAATATCATTGATTCAAAGATGCATAATAAAAAGGGCAAAATTTAGACACTAGAAAACTGTGCTAGATGTCAAAATGCTTCAAAATACCTTAGGACCCACCTAACCCTTCTTGACCCACTGAATAACTTATCGAACCTTGTATATTTTTATTTATTTAGATAATTAAACCCAATAAATTACTAATAAACCTTAACCCACTCCTTTTAACCTAACTTGACTCTTTTTACTAGACAATCAACCATCGATGGTCATCTTAACCATTAATAGTTATCTTGATCATCGATGGTAAGGTCCTCACCCTTCTAACACCTCACCAATTATATGTGAGCTAATAAGTCATAATTAAATATGTTCACCTTATGTTGTGATAACTAACTCTCAAACATTGAAATCAATAAGCCAACCTACTAGGGAACCTTCTACCTCCATCTCTCTTTGCCTATAAAAGGAGGGGAGCATGAGGTGAAAAGGATCCATCATCACAAGCATTCTTACACATAGGTATTCAATCTTTCCACCCACCTAGTCTTCCTCTAGTGATTTATCAACAAAAATAGAGATCTGAACCTCTACCAAAATTTCTCTTGAGAGAAATTACTATTACTCTACCAAAATTTCTCCATCCATCAACCATCAACCACTTAGTAAGAAATAGGTATATTTGTACTTCCATCTTGTCATTTTAGTTTCCAAATTCTTGACCTAAATCAGACCTTTCTACACCTATCTTCTTACTTCCCATTTCTGACCACACCCTTAACCAAACCTCTATTTGATTAATAACCTACTCTACAACTCTTTTCTGAGTACATTCAAAAATCCATAGGCAACCACCGATGGTTAACACAATTGCTGATGGTCACCCTTAATCATCGATAGTTACCCAACCATGGATGGTTAGCTTAGCCATCAACGGTCAACCCAACCACTGATAGTCACTATGGTATGAAATAATATCAAGTTATTTCTAACACCTTACCCCCAACCAAATCTATCTTTTTATGTCCCTTCTTGTTCACAGACTCTTACCTAATATTTTGAACCTAACCCCATCCACTTTAGCACTAAGTATTGACCTACTATTTCTATATTTACTTTATTTTCCTTTTTAAGCATCTATTTCTTCTTTTATGTCATTTCATTAATTTCTATTATTTAAATGCAAGTATCTTTATTTTATCTCTTTCAACTTAATTGTTATCAAAAATGGATTGAAAACCTCTTATCAAGGTCACACTTCTTGGATCTAGCTCACGCTAGGTAGTCCACTTAATTATTTTACTAACAACCCCTTTGTTAGTGATTTATTATCTATAGGTTATTCCTTCCAAGCCAAAGAGAAGCTCTCCATATTCATCTATATTACATGAACATTGACAATCATGTATTTCTACCACACCCTTATTATTAATTTCTTATCTTATTTCAAAATTAAGAAATGAGAAAACATTAAGAGAAAAAATATCTTTTCCACCCCCTTTCCCCCCTTGGGTTAGAATATTAATTAACCACCTTAACTCACCCATTTAACCCTCACATAAAATTATATAAATAAATAAATTAATTAAGTTAATAAAATACCACTTACACCTCACCTTAACTAAACCCATGGATAATTTAACAATGCCTATCCTTAAGACCATTTCCTATTTTAGCATTTAACGTCTTAACCTCCTAAACTATTTCTACTTGCATGACTATGCTTACTTAAATAAGATTGGACCACTTCTAATTGCCTTAACTACTAAAATTAAGTGAAAAATAATATTTTTATCAAATTAGACCATTTCCACCTTGACTGACATTGATCATCCCTTAACCAACGTCAATTGACTAGTACTAATGTTAGTTACTTAAGGATACCTTGGGATGCTTGCTCAAGAGGTTGAATCATTTTGAGTAAGAACCAATAATCTTGTGTGAATTCAAGCTTTCTAGTGAACTTAATAACTAGTCTAGAGATTAAGAAGTACTTCATTACCTCAAGACTAAAGATTCAAGTATTGTTACTCTACCCATTTTTTTATATTTTTCCACTTAGTTCACACTCAAGTTTAACTAATATTCAAGCTAGCAACTCCAAAATAGCTAATTATTCTATGGTTTTCACAAGCTTAGTATTTGGTTTTTATATTTTATTTGGTTTCACCATTGTTAATATTCCCCACCCCCCACACTCTCTTTTGTGTTGGAGTTTTACAAATCCAATATCCCTATTTCCACCAAATACCCACTAACCATTCCCAACCTTTTGAGCATTAAACCTATGTTTTTGATATCTCTTAGTCTTTATTCTACGTTTATGACCATCATATAACCCCCAAAAAACCCATGTAACCCCTCTACAACCAACTTAAAGTCTATTTTTTCCCAAAACTAGAATTTTGACAAATAGACAATGACTAAAATTGGTCATCTTTAATCAACATTGGTTACCCTTGATCGGCATTGGTTACCTAGTGACTTGTATCAGTCTTTGTGTAATTTTTTCTCTAAAAATAGTAAGTTAAAATCATCTATCATCCCCAATCCAAAATCATTTTTTGACCCACGTCATAACACAGAGTCAGAAGCAATTATCTAAATCACATTTGAGTACTTTAGCATTTCTTTTGAACAAGTTAATGTCATTTTGTTAAAATCAATCATTTATTTTGAAAAGTATTTTACTACACTGTGATTAAGCACTTTTCATTCCTTTATGCAATCATTTATTATTATCATTTTTTAGAACCTAATTTGTTAAATGAATGGATTAACAACCTTTGAGTGAAGTCTTATATTTATTGGATCTAGCACTTGCTAGGCAATCCACTCTCCAATCTTACTAATCAATATTGTTTGTAGTCTTATTCTTATTTCAATTCATTCCTACTAATACAAATAGGATTTATTTATGTCATCTAGATCATGAAGTGCAAAAATACATCTAGGTTCATCTACACCTTTTCCCTTTCTGTTAATTTTTACTTGTTTAAAAAACCAAAAAAAATAATACAAAAACATAGTAAAACACAAATCCTTCTTAGTAAAAAAAAACCCTTACCCTATTAGGTCTGACATGAGATGTATCTTAGGAAATATAATATACACAGATCAAATTTTATTTGAGTCCCTTTATGTCTGACCTATCTCAATTAGGCCTTATCCCACCTTTAAGTCTCATAGAAACCTAATCCCATTAGGTTTGTTTTAAGACACATTACACTTTGTCTTTCTTGGAACACTTCCAAACTCTACACATAGAAAGAGCATATCATAAAACTTTCAAATATATCCATGAAAAGCTCATCTATTATTCTTAACACTTTTTATCTCAAACCACTACTTGGATCACACCATTATTACTATTCATATTAGACCTGTGCATACCTAGAAAATTTATCTTAAATAACTAAAGCATAAGCACAATATTTAAAACAAACCAGGGGAAAAAAATAGTATATAAATAAGATAAATGACCTCATGTAAATAATAATATAATATAAACTTCCCAACATATGGAAAAAGTACTCAAACCCTTCTCTATAAGTAGCCCACTTAGAACTACCAACCAGCCTCAAAACATAGTCATGGAAACTTGATATTAAACACCTAAAATAATAATTCCTATGAACTCTAACAAATTAGAAAGATTATTTGACACACACAAAAACATATATATATATGTCACTCTCAAGTACAAGTATCATAAGTTTTAATTCCAAATATTGGTCTTATAGACCAGTTTTTTATCTTTAGTACACACAGTCAAACTTGAACTAGTCAACCCATTTTGTCATCAATATTTAAATCACTTTCACTAAATATAAAATATTATAAAAATCATGGATAGTACATACATTTCCAAAACACCAACACAAAATTAATTGTATACTTTAGATCAAGGCATAGAGCCTCAAACTCATCATTGCAACTTACTTACCTAGAATCACCAGTTTACCTTGAAGACTAGTCATGGTGATTTTGACCTTCCATACTTGTGTAGAAACTTTTAAATAATTTAAATTAATTTTTATTATATTTTTATATCAATATTAAAATATAATATACAAATATAACATGGTCAAATGATAGTATTGGTCTTACAGACCAATCTCATAGCCTTGTACTTCACTGTCTCATATAAACTAGATAGGGGAACATATGAACAACATTTTCATCATATAAAATGATATAAAAATTATATATCTAATATTAACAAATTTAAATGTCTTTAAAAACATCTCCATTCACCTAGATTCATCCCTGATCCATGATAACACATCCCTAATCACCTTTTCATTTTTGCCTAGTTTTTTCATTATTTACACCATTAGGATTTTTAGCAATAGGTCAATTTATATGATTTATTTAGCATACCTAAGGGATATAACCTGATTATAAACCATGATTGACATAATATAAAAGTATCAAGCTTCAAGCTTCATCTATTTATCATATTTGACTTGGTTAACTCTTATTTTTATGGAAAATCTTTAAGAAACAAGGCCTTTCTTATAGGGTCCACTCACTCTCATAACAAACCAATCACACTTTTAGGTTATTGGGAGAGTTTATTAAAACCTAAAATATCTTTAATAGTCATACCAAGAGATTTTCAACACTTTAGAACAATATATTTCTCATTAGGTCAACATTATAGTTCTTTGAGGGCTTAGACTATCTTCTAGTATTAATAATCATTCATAAAGCTTTGCCCCTAATTATAGAAATTAATGCTTGGAAATTTGATATAGTACCATTAAACATATACAATAAATATCTTATACTCCCATGCAAAGGTTACATGTGACAATAGACACTTGAAAATCCTTAGGTTGAGAACCCTGCATTTTGTGCACTCGAGAGACCTTAAAGCACCTTGTCTTTCCTTAACCTTAAAATTTTGACCTAAAATTAGGTAAAATACTTGAAACAACATGAAATACCTCTAAAATCACTCACCTATATATAATTTATTTGTAAACAAAACCTCAAACTTTATTATGCCATGCTCTCTCTCTCTTTGCTCTCTAGGCTTTGACCTGCAATTCACATTAGGCCTTGAAATTGGCCTTCAAGTCTCTTTCCATGTATTATCCACCTTATATACATATTCATAAAACATATAATGTACTCAAAAAATGTCAAACAATATTCATATTTCTTTTAAACAACTCATGTCTCCTTATTAAGCCTACTAGGGTTTAGAGATGGTCTAGTTGCATATTAGGTCTGTAGGTCTTACCCTTGTAAGCTTACCTTAAGACTCAATTAAGTGCTAAAAATACTCACAATTACAATAAAACAACATAATATATCCTCTTATTCCTCTTTTAATTCATATCACTAGGCCACAAAGCTTATACCTTCTCATAGGATCTCTTCATTCTATGATTAGTGTCATGATTGGGCTTCTCAAGAACCTTATACTCAAATACTAGTAATCAAACATGCTTAGATTGTACGAAACCTTAAAATCAACCTTAGAATAATTAGTTTGTTTTCAAATTATATCTCAATAGATAGATAATAGGTTGCCTTAAAATTCTCTCTTAACACTTGGCTTCCTTGTCACATACCTCTTCACCATGTATCTTTACCAGATTCACCTTGACATCAACATTAAGCTTGAAATTAACAACATTAAACTTGATCTTGACATCAATGACATAAAATTTTACCTTAACATAAATTCCAACACTTATCAACAAACTCCCCCTTTGTCATTGATGGAAAAAATTTCTTCAATTTGAGCACTCTCATCTCCCCCAATCTAGTCAAACTCCCTTCTTGAAATTTCTCCCCCTTTGACATTAATGACAAAGGGTCTTAGAAAAAATAACATCTGGAATCATAGGTTATGAAGAAACACAGGAACATGTTCCCCCTTACTTCATGCATACCTACTTTAGATAAACTCATAACACAAGTCCACTTCTCAACATAGATCAAAATCTATCAACAACCCAAGTATCTCCCCCTCAAACTAAGCATCCACCATGTTTTTGATAATAAAAGAGTGTCTTCATGAAGCCTAATGAAGTCACCCCTTTCCATATAGAACTAAAACAACACCATTTTATGAGATTCCTAGATCTCCATGCTTTCACAAGACTGAATGTCTTTCAATAACCTTTTAGACTTGATCTCTTCATCAATCATTTGATCATCAATGTGAGCTGATAAAAATTATTCCTAACTTGATTTTACATCTAAATCATGCTCTATAATATAAAATAGTCCACTTGAGTTTTTAAATTGATCATGACTCATCTTCACTATCTTTGGTTTTCATACATTCATTTTCCTTCTTTATTACACTCTAGGGACTTCAAACCTCCTTTTTTGACTTGATGACCTTCTAACTCTATTAGGATATAATCTTGAAATTTGTATTTTATTATGAAAAATATATAAAACCACCTTATACATACCATTTGACTGACGTAAATTGTGACTACTTATATAGTTTCATGATTACTCATTCTTGGAGGTCTTCTACATTCTCTTACTTTATGACTAAACTGTCTACATACAAAACACTAAACATTGAATTAACTGGCATAACTTATAGCATTATGTTATTTGATAGGTCTTGTCATGTTGACCTTCTTGTCTTCAATAGTATTTTCTTTGACTTGAGCTACCACATTTTGGTCTTCTTTGAAACCAAGACCTATCTTGTCACTTGCATACTTTTGAGTACTCAAGATATCATCTAGAGCCTCAATACTATTTTCAAACTTCAAAAATCTCTTCACCTTGCTATATGATTGATCCAACTCAGTTTCATACTTGATTCATTCTTCCTCTTTATCCTTTAGACTTGTATTGACCACCTTCATCTATGCCTCAACTTTATTGATGATCTCATCATAATCATTGGAAGTGTTATTTAGTCTATCCTAAAATACGCCAATCTTGTCCTCATACTCCTTAACTAGTGATCTTAGTTTGTGATTCTTTCTCCTTTGTAACTTTAACTTCTTTAGGGCACTTACCAACTCTGCTTCAAGGTTCACTTCAGCTTCTTCTTCATCTTATTCTACATCAACCATAAGGCCTTTCCCATTTGAGCAACCCTCATTGTCTAATTATATGGCCATGAATAAGGTTTCGTTAATGCCATGTTCAGGTTCATTACTACCATCATCACTCTCAGATGCACTTAAGTCACTTACATCATAAGATTTATCTTCTTTAGTACAAAAAATTCTTTGGTTTTTTAAAGTCCTTACCTACATACTTCCTAAATTTCTTCTTGTTTTTTCTATCTTATAGGTATTTTTTTAATCTCCATGATGTTCATCATGTTCTTCATCATGATTAGATTTATCCTTGATAGGACATTTAGATGTAAAGTGACCAATCTTACCATAGTTGAAACATTTGAAGGGAAACTCACCCTTATACTTACCAGATCCAAACCTTAACTTCATTTCAAATATGGTTATTAGTTGATCATCATTAACATCTAAGAATTCCTTATCTTTGACCTTCTTGAATTTTGAATTAATCTCAACTTAAAAAGTGGATTCCTTATTGGGAGGTCTTCCTTCATTGGTTCTCATGTCATAGGTAGTCAAGCTGCCATAAAGCCCATCCATCTCTAGCTTGTCCAAATATTGCATCTATTCCACTTTAGACACCTTAGTGTCAAAATTAGGAGTTAGGGATCTTAATCATTTTTTAACAACAATAGATTCTTTAACATTTTCTCCCAATCCTCTAATGACATTAAAAAATTCATCAACCCTTAGTAAGTAGGATGCAATGGATTTATCTTCATTCATGTTCAAGATTTAAAACCATCTTTGGTGGGTCTAAAACGTAGACATCTTCACCTTGGTGTGTCCTTCATACATTATCATTTAATTTATCCCACATTTATTTAAATTATTCATAGTGCCTTACCTTCACAATATCTTCCTATAATAGGCCACTATAAACACTTGAAAACATCTTGTTGACTAGTTTTTGATATCAAACTATCTTGGACCTATTTTTGACCTTTAGTTAGCTATTCACCTAGTTAACTCACCCTTAGAATACCTTTTCTATAATTTAACACTCGTTAATGTACCTAGGACACCCTTTTCTAAGCATTTTAGAACATCAACATAGAACCCATTTTCACCCTTTTGTGCTTGGGGTTATGACCATCGACAACCAACTTAACCATCGATAATTAACTTGACCATCGAGGGTCAGGTATCGAGCTTACAAAACAAGAACTTCCAGATGTAGGCAAGACATGCATAGGTAAAATGGAAACTTTCCCATGAACACCTTACAAATTACCATCTCTTTGAATTAGCATCTTTATCTTGGACCAACTTAGTAACTTTGGGCTATAAATTGAGGGCTCTTGCAAGAGATGTAGATCCAAAAATTTATAAGTACATAATGCTAAAGTCTTTTTACAGGTATCCACCCTTACCAAAACACTAGCCAAATTATTCTTAGAGGTTAGAGTATTATTATGCTAATAAATTTCCTCTAATACTTCTCTCCCCTTTCTCCATTACTCTTGATAATATGTATTTTCCATTTTTTGTTTCTTCTTTATTTATTTTATAAAGTTTAATACCTTGATCATATTATGTTTGTATTCTATTCTTATTACCTTAAACTTGTATCAAACTTCTATTAGACCTAAAGTCATATGCAAACCTCTTTTTGATCAATTACCCAACCTACAACCCTTATTTTTTGCATTCCCAAAATTTTATAGGCAACTGTTGATGCTTAGCCTTAACCACCAATAGTTACCTTAACCACTGATGGTTACATTAACCACCACCAGTTACCTATCTTCTCCCAAACCAATAATATCAACAACTAGACCTAAAAAAAAATCTATTTTTTGTGGACCTATCACCTAACAGACCCTAAACATAATCAGACCCCCACTACCTTATCATAAGAATTAACTAACTTTTTGCTATAATTAGTTATTTTCTTTAAACAAGCAATTTATTTTCTTATATTAAATAAAATTTATCTTTATGTTATTTACAAGTATCATCTATTTTTATCCAACCTTTTATTAGAAAGGGGATTACAAGCCATCTTAACAAGCTATTACTTTCTTTGATCTAGCATATGCTAGGCAAATCCCCTCATATTATTTTCTAAACAAGAAGTTTCTTTTAGTGATTTCTTACAGTAGGTCTTCCTACCAAAAAAAAGAGGAGCTCTCACTTCATCTAGATATCAACTCATGCACACTTTTAACCATGTACCCATATAAACCCCTTTATTTTATTTTTTACTTCCGCTTTCATAACCTATTAAATGAGGAGAAATTTTGAGTAAAACATTCTGGCATGCCCGATGGGACCCACCACCTTTATTTTTTTAGTTAGTATTGTATGCTTTCTCTATTTTTCTATTATTTTCTCATCCAAAGAAATCTAAAATTTTCCATTTGTTCTTAAAATAAACCTTGCATCCATTTTTTTCTTACTACTTTGGTTCACCTAGTAACTTAAAAAGGCAAGTAATCTATTGTAGCTTCACTTTTATATCACACATAATACCTAAATTACATAATTAATCAATACACCATAACATACTTGAGACAAGGCCCTATTGGGATTTCACCACCCAATGGATAACCTTACTCTACTTGGTAATGCCACTTGGATTTCATCATTGAGGGGAGAGCCCACTCCATTGTTTAGTAGAGTATAAGCCTTGGATAGATGGTATATCTTGGTTAAGCGACCTGACCCAGCCTCAAGATCATGAAGTATAGGGAGCAAGCCCCCAATACAAGGCCATGTACCTAGTCTAGTACATATTATCTTAAGCACCTAAATATTATCCAAAACCATCCTCAACTTTCTTATCTAGTACCTAATTTTCAATCCAAACTACCCTCACACATTTTTAACTAAGGCATAAGCCAACATGAGATAAAACTTATCCTATGAACTAACACACTTATTGTATGCATTATTTTTTGGACTTTTTTCGTGTTTACTCTTTGTTTAAGTTGTGAGGAATCAACCTTCTACCATCATTTTTAACTAATTTACCCTCACCTCCATTACCTTTTTCAAATTAAGATCACTTTTATAACCTTTTCTAAAGATACTAAATTTGATAGAATATCGGCTGTAACCCTCTTACATCTGAGCATTACCTGGCATCTTGAGCTAGCTATGCTCCCTACCTTACCTATAATCAACCCAAATCTACCCATCACCAGTCTAACTTCAACCATAATCAACTACCACCTAAACTAGTTAGAATATTAATGGATCTGATAAACAAAGTAAAGTTATATATTTCCAATGCCCATGACCAATCAACTCGTACCTACAACCAATAAAATTTCAACTTCAACCAACTAAAAACCTATCAACAACCCTTTAACCCTTTTCTTACCTAACTAATAACCTATCAACATCTACCACATTCATCACTTGAACCTTGTTAGAACTTGGGCCATCTACCTCGTCCATTATATCAATTACCTCAACCCACCTTATTAACAAACCCACCAACCTATCAACCTATTAATCTAAAAAATAACCAACATACCAACATATCAATCCAAACAAACCAATTAAGTCAACCCACCTCATCAACCATATCTAAATTATCAAACCAACCTATCTTATCAACCCAACCATTGTATCAATTACCTCAACCAAACTTATCAACCCCAACCTATCAACCAACCCATAAACAAACCCATCAATCCATCCATCTATTAACCTATTAGCCTAACCAACCTATCAATCATTCAATCCAACCAACCCACCTTATCAACCTTGCCAACGTTACCCAACTTATCAACCTTATCAAGTCTAACCAATAACTACCTATCAAACAGCATAACCTATCAAACCTACCTAACTTATCAAACCTATCGAACTCACAAAACCAATCCATCTTATCAAACCTATTAAATCAACAAACCTCATCAAACCAACCAACTAGCTCACTAACTCAAAAACTAATAGTGCATCCTCTTCCCAAGCAATATACTCCACTGAGGGAGCCATACACCTCAATCTTTGATAAATTCTTGGAGGTTATCATTATTGACATTCATCCAATAAAACTTATCAATAAATCTCTTCCAAAGCCAATTTAGTTTATAGAGAATGATTTTTTTGCATATCATCACACACATAGATATGGGATAGATAGATGTGGCTCTTTTAAGATGCTCATCCAAAACCTTCTCAATCATAAGGAAGTTTCAAAGGATATTATCCATTTTCCTTCCAAACTAGCCTTAAATATCATCAAACAATCAATCATTGAACCTATTCCTTCACTCATTATTGAGGAAACCATGGTCTAACCCTCAACTGAACCACTTGTCAACCAAGTGGACCCTTTTCAACTTTGCTTTGAAAACACATTTAAGGAAGCAACCAACCAAACTATTCCACTTACCTTTATGGAACAAACCAACCAACCTATTCCACTCACCTTCATGGAGTCAACTTACCAACCTATTCCACTTGCCCATGCAGAATCAACCAACCACCTTTTTCCACTCAACCATGTGGAACCAGCCAACCTACCTTTTCCACTTACCACTTTTGTGGAACCTATCAACCAAACCAAACTTACCATTGACCTAGCCTTACCTCACTGACCAATAACAATCAAACCAATCAAACTAATAAACCAACTCAACCATTTATCTTACCTCTTTAAACAAGTCAATCCAGCCTCTACTCTAACTCAATCAACCATAGTCAACATACCTTTCCACTCAACCACAACCAATCTACCTAGCTTCCCAAACTAAAATCAACCCATCAAACCTATCGAACCTACCTTACCCTACCTAAATCCAACCCAATTACTTTCCCATAGCTTTAGTACACTAGAGGAAATCCTACTAAAACCACCACCTATGAACTTGACCTAATAACCACTAAACTAACAACCCTTAAGGAGGTGGGTGAAGTCATCTTCACCCCTTTTAAAACATTATTACTAATCATCACCTCACCTCAAAATCATTTCCCCTCTTTTGACAATCCATGGAAAAAGCAAATTGGGTCCCTTCCATAAGGCTTTGACCATCTATCAACCCAAACCATACCTTAACAATTAACCAAACTAACCCTTG
Source organism: Torreya grandis (assembly GCA_037957365.1). Classification (NCBI taxonomy): domain Eukaryota; kingdom Viridiplantae; phylum Streptophyta; class Pinopsida; order Cupressales; family Taxaceae; genus Torreya; species Torreya grandis. The sequence continues at coordinate 70,542 of JARHVA010004994.1, read as the reverse complement.
GAATTTTTACCTAAAAATCATCTACCCAACCTCATTCAAAACTAACCAAACATTACTTAGCACCTATCAAACTTCAACCATAATCTAAAAACAAACTGTCAGCACCACCTACTCATTTTGGGAGTCACCTTCTCCCCTAACCCATTGGAGATCACCCTTCTCCATCAACCAACCAACCAACTAAATGACTTCAACCTTAGTCATTTTTTTAGCAATATTTTTCCACATTTTTTTATGATCTTGCACCATTGGAGAATACCTTTCTCCATTAAACTATCACTTGACTAACCTCACCTTTTTATCACTTTGAAACCTTTCCACGTGTAAACAAGTGTTGTAAAGTAACTGGGGGGAATATACTCTTCTAATTAGCATTACCCATCTATGTAATCATGAATTTGGGGTATATCAATCTTGAACTTCTTAAATGCTTGGCATTCACATCTATTCTTTGGTTAAACAAAGTTCTTTGTCATTTTGTTGTCTAACTTAAGCTCATTCCTTATTTTCAATTGCCTTCATCTCTTTATCTTTAAGGAAAACTGATTAAAAATAGGATCATGTGATTATCCATCACAAAATTTGCCTAATCCTAAGCATGGATACTATGGCTATACCCATGGCATGATCCTCATGGATACTTTTCATCTCTAATTAGATGGAATCCCATGGTCATTGAACATAAAACCACCTCTCCCACCCATCATCACCCTTATTGTGCCATGGCTTTTTCTCTATAAAGGAAAACCTTAGGCCTATATAGATGGTCCATGTTTAAGCAAGCATAAAAACATTTAAGATATCATAATATCACTTGTGTCAACATCTTTACTATGCAGACTACTCCCTTGAAGGACAATTATTTATAAATAATCAAAATTGTTTGAATTTAAAATAGATTACTACCTTGAAGGACAACTATCAAATATGAGTAAACCCAAACATAAACCACTCCCTTGAAGGATGGTTAACTTTTTCAAAACAAATCATTTGAAGCTTCTCACATCGATTAGCTTCACCAGCATATCAAAAAAATCAAATATAAAATCCTACAAAAAAAACAAGCTATCCCAAAAAAACTATAATCAATTTTTATCGATAGACTTCCCACATCAATCAGTCTACACTTAACATATGACATGAAATTTTCTATCATGGCTCCTAGGTCACGTACAAAAAAGGCAAATGATCCCCACATGAAGGTTTCCATACCTATCACCCACTATTTACCATCAATTTCTCCTTTTGTCCTTTATAAATCAAGGGATATTGATCTTACTTGACACCATTCTATCAAGTTACCTTTTTTAACCACCTAACTTACAAAAAAGCAAAAGTGTGCCAAGGGTTTTATGTTCATAAAATCACCCATCTTTTCATCATGGTCTTTTCCAATCAAATTTTTTATCCTCCCCCTTATACTTTCATGATCACTTGGGAAGACATGTCCTATCCCTTTTGAGTCATTAAAATGAAATAATCACCTAATCAACCAAGAAACCCAAACCAAATTCAACCCACCAAACATATAAAACCAACCTTATTTACCTTATCGAAACAAACCAATAACTACCACCCAAACCAATAACTACCAATCACATTCACCCAACCCATCCAATAAAGCTAACATATCAAACCAACCAACCAATGAAGTAGCTTGACCTTTTACCTTTGGGAGTCACCTTATCCTTAAACCTTAGAGGTTACCTTACTCTGTAATCCTAGCTAACCAAAACCAAACAAAACATAACCTTTAGAGATTACTTTTTTCCAATCACCTCATCTTCCTCCAATAAAACCCATCAAACACCAAATTGAAAGAACTACATCTAGCCTAAAGTTGACATTGGATCCACCATCTATGGGACTATGTAGGCATCATCCTCTTGCCTAGCATATTAGGAGTCACCTCAGCCATCCCTTACCTAATTAAATTTAACTAGGGAGATGTGTATTCCTCCTTTTGATCCATTAAAACCACCCACTTACCTTAACCTTAAAAGCATTGGGGATTACCTTTCCCCACAAACCTTTAATTTGACTAAACCAACCCCACCCTTTTGGACATCACCCTTTTCTTTCCTTTGCCAGCCCTTTTACCGTCATCCTACACAACCAATAACCCATCAACACCAACTTAACAATTATTTTTACCAATCTCAACTTAAACCTATCCAACCTCATCAACTATTAGGTTATCCATCCCCAACCGCCATCCTAACCTACCATGTCAACTCTATCCAACTATCCTAATCTATCAACCCAAATAACCATATCATCCTTATCTACCTTATCAAACCAATAACCATCACCCCAACCAATCTATATACCAACTCTAACCTATAAAAATTATCAAACCTATCAACTAATAATAACCAATCAATTTTACCTACCTTACCAAACCTATACAATGAATCCCTCTTATCCACTTCACCCAACCTATCAAATCAACCTGTTCAACTAACCTTACCAAATCAAACCCTTACCTACCATGATTATAACACCTATCTACCCAACCACCTATCAATAAACCTTATCCACTCAACCTAATGTATCAAATATAACTTTACCTATCAACTCTATCAACCCAGTTCAAACTAAGTGGTACACTCAAGTGGGGAACCCATTTAGACTTCTACCAACCTATTTGGGAGTCACCCTCTCCCTCAAACTATGGATCTTACCATTCTCCACTAACCTATTTGGGAGTCACAATCTCCCTTAAATTTTGGAGATTACCCTTCTCTACCAAACCTCCCAATCATTTGACTACATCCACCTTGACATTGGCCCCTTTTGATCCAACCTATCATATAGTTTAACAACCTTATCTTGGTCCTTTTGACTATACAACCCAATTTTTCCATGATGAAAATTTGAATTTTCACCACCTCATGCAAAACCAAACCATTTGTGTTTTTCTCAAGGGAACTTCCTACCCTAGATAGCTAAGTACTAACCTTGACTAGGAAACTAGATATAGCTAACCTGGTCAACTATGACTAATGTTAGGGATTGGTTACCTTATCATTTATCTTAGAACTTGACCCTATTATTAATAACATGGTAGTATTAATATTTTCATGATCTTTACTATCATACTTAGTTGCATTTTGTGCACATGTTTGTATCTTAAATAAACAATCTCACCTTTTTGTCACCCACCTCGTAGCTTATCATCTACCATTTATCAAACCCTAACCTAATTTGACCTTCACCTCATTAATTTTTAGTTTGAGGGGGGAATACCTCCTCCCATACTTAGGGCAATCAGACCTTTTGGAGATGACCTTTTTCCATAAACCTTCACGCAAACTCAACCATGTGATTCTTCAATTTAAGGGAACCCAATTCAGTATCACTACCTTACCCTTGAAGCACACCTATTCTCTACAACCCACCCATGAACCATTCAAGAACTACATTTGGCCTAAAATTCTTTTTGGATATTATGTCTATAAAACTATGTAGGTAGCATTCACTTACCTAGAGCATCTGGAGTCATCTTAGCCATTACCCTTCACCTTTAACCTTATCCAACTTCTATTTTTGTTTTGTAGTTTATCAACCTAAAGTTGTATAACAAAAAGGGGCAAAATATAGACACTCAAAAACATCCCCTCAACTAGTTTTTGATGTTGAACTACCTTGGACATATTTTTGAGCTTTAATTAGATATTCACCTAGTTAACTCAACCTTAAAATACCTTTTCTAGACTTTAACACTCATTAATGCACCTAAGACACCATATTATAAACATTTTAGAACATCAACTTAGAACCCATTTTCACCCTTTTTTGCTTTGGGGTATGACCATCAATGATCATCCTAACCATCAATGGTTAGCCTGACCATTGATGGTCAAGTATATAAGCTTACAAAACAAGAACTTCTAGCTATAGGAAAGACATGCACGAACAAAATGGAAACTTTCTCATACACACCTTATAGCTTACTATCTCTTTGAATTAGCATTTTTATCTTAAACCAACTTAGCAACTTCCTTCCTCCTCAATTAATAAATTTGGGCTATAAATTGAGGGATCTTGAAAGAGATGTGGATCCAAAAATATGTAAGTACATGTATTCACTATCTTTTTACAGGTACCCACCCTTACCAAAATGCTACCCAGATTATTCTTAGAGGCTAGAGTATTTTTATGCTAATAATTTCCTCCAAGTCTTCTCTCCCCCTTTCTCCATTACTCTTGATAATAGGTACATTTCATTCATTGTATATTTCTAAAGTTTAATACCTTGATCATATTATGTTTGTATCATATTCTTATTACATTAAACTTGTATCAAACATCTACTAGAACTAAAATCATATACAAACCTCTTTTTAATCAATTACCCAACCTAAAACCCTTATTTTTGGCATTCCCAAAATTTGACAAACAACCACTGATAGTTAGCCTTAACCTCTGATGGTTGCCTTAACCACTAATGGCTACATTAACCACCGTTGATTACCTATCTTCACCTAAACCAACCAAATCAACAACCAAACTTTAACTAAAATTCCATTTTCTATGGCCCTATCACCTGATAGACCCCTTTTTCAATCAGACCCCTAACTACCTTAGCATAAGCATTGACTTAATTTTTGCTATAATTAGTTTTTTATTTAAACAAAGTAATTTATTTTATTGTATTAAATAACATTTATCTTTATGTTATTTAATACAAGTACGATCTCTTTTTATCTAACCTTTTATCATAAAGGTGATTGATAGCCATCCTATCAAGTTATTACTTTCTTGGATCTAGCATATGCTAGGCAATCCCACCATCTTATTGTCTAACCAACAAGTTTCTTTTAGTTTTTTCTCATTATGGGTCTTCTTCCCCAGCCAAAGAAGAGCTCTCACTTTGTCAGGATATCAACATGCATACACTTTCAACTAGGTACCCATACACACCCCTTTCTTTTAGTTTTACTTCCACTTTCATAAACTAATAAACAAGGAGAAAATTTGAGTAAAACAACCACAAAGAATAACATTCATTACCTTGGAATTTTTTTCACTAGTTTTCTTACCTACTATATAAGTTGGTGGAATAGGAAGATCACTATAGCCATCTACAACTGACTGCCAAATATGATTACCTTTAGACATCAAATATATATTCATCCTAACAATCCAAAAGTCATAATTAGATTCATTAGATAATAGATCCTTATTGATAAAGAAACCACCTTGAGTTTGCTAACTAGCCATCCTTACTTCTAAGATCTTCCTTTAGGCTTTTAAACCTATTTCAAAGGACCATACTATGATACCTAATATTTGAAGAAAAATTATTGATATGGGGGATGAATCATTATTCAAAAACATTTTTTCCAATTCCATGTAATCATTCATGAACATTCATTAAAGTATGTGGATAAATAATGCATAAGCAATCAACTATATAAGCATGAAACATAAAAACACAATATAAAACAAATTATGTGTGGGATACCATAAAGGGGATAAAACCCCAATAATATATACAAATATGCTATATGAATATAATACAAATATATTTTTTAATGAAGTACCGACTTCACTTAGAGCACAAACCCCAACTACTTAAACACCCACATGATTAGGATTTAGTAAGCACCTATTTGCAAGGAGGCACCAACCCCCTAGATGACTCAGCACCAACTTAGTCACCTTATTTTTTTTCTTACCTTAAAAATATTATGTTTCTCAACCAATATATGATGACCACCTTCTTCATCTCTTCACACATTTCTATCCCATTCAAACTAGCCTTTAGCCTTCTTCGCTCAACTAGCACTCTTTTTGACTTGATTAGTTCATATGACCTTGATCCTAATATTAAAAACCTATATAAAATCTTCAAAACTGATACTCTATTCTATTTTTATGGTCTATAATACCTTATTCTACTCACCAATTTTTTTATCTTATTCAATTACACTCTACATACACTAATAGGCCTAAAATTGCCTAGTATTTATACAATTCACTTATTCATATCCTTCTTAGTCATCCAAAAATACTTACCCTATTAGGTGAAAAATGAAATGGATATTATGAAATATCATATACATGTATAAAATTTTATTTTATTCCTTTTAGGTCTGACCTTTCTCAATTAAGCCTTATCTCACCTTTAGGTCTCATAGAGACCTAATCCCATTAGGTTTGTTCTAAGATACATTACACTTTGTCTTCCTTGGAACACTTAAAAACTCTACACATAGTAGTAACATATCATAAAACTAAAATATATAAATTATAAGCTCATCTAGGATTCATAACACTTTTTATCTCAAACTACTACTTGGAGCACACCATTAGTACTGTTCATATTAGGTTTGTGCATACACAGAGAGTCTATCTTAAATAACTGAAGCATAAAAAAACTTTGATAATAAATCATGGAAATAAGAAATATATAAATAAGATACATTAACTCATGGACTTCACCATATTATCTAAACTCACCAACATAGTGAAAAAGTACTCAAACCCTTCTCTACAAGTAGCCCACTCATAACTGTCAACTAGCCTCAAAACACAATGATGGAAACTTGATATTCATCACCTAAAAGAATAATTAATATGATATATTACACATTAAATATATTATTTTACATATATATATATATATATATATATATATATCACTCTAAAGTACAAGTATCATAAGGTTTAATGCCAAATATTTGTCTTATAGACTAATATTTTGTCTTTAGTACACATAGTCAAACCTAAACCAGTCAACCCCTTTTGTCTTCAAAATTTAAATAAATTTTATTAAATATAAAATATTTAAAAAATAATTTATAAGACATAAATTTACCCAAAAAAAATAAAAATCATAGGATACTTTAGCTCACGGCATAAAGCATCAAACTCATCATTGCAACTTACCCAGAATTGTTAGTTTACCTTGAAGACTAGTCATGGTGCTTTTGACCTTCCACACTTGTGTATACACTTTTAGATAATTTAAATTAATTTGGATGATGTTATTTTATAATTAAAAAAATATAATATATAAATATAACATGTTGAAATGACAATATTTTTCTTATAAACCAATCTCATAGTCTTGTACCTCACTATCTCATTTAAACTCGACATGTCAACATATGAAAAACATTTTCATCATATATAATTATATAAAAATATTATATAAAATATTAAAATTTATTATATGTATTTAAAACATATCCATTCACTTGGATTCATCCCTACTCCATGATGACACATCCCTAATCACCTTCTCATTTTTGCATGGTTTTATCACTATTTGCACCATTAAGCTTTTTAGTGATAGGTCAAATTGTATGACTTGTTTATCACACCTAAGGGATGTAAAATAGTTATAAAATACATTTACCTAAGATACATGTCTCAATATTTAACCTTAACCCATTTAGATACTTTTACTTGGTTAACTCTAACTATTACATCAAACCTCTAAGAAACAAGGCCTTTCTTGTAGGGTCCACTCACTTTCCTAATAAACCAATCACACCTGAAGGTGCCTAAGAGAGTTTACTATAACTTAAAATCACTTAAATAGTCATAAAAAAAATTATGATCATTTTATAATAGATATTTCTCAACGGGTAACTATTAGGGTTCTTTAAGGGTTTAAACCATATTTTAGTCTTAACAATCATTCATAAAGCTTAGCCCCTCATTCCAAAAACCATTGGTTAAAAATTTGAGATATGACCATTTTCCTATCTACCATTAATATATTATTTTCCCATGTATATGTTACACATGAGAATGAACACTTGGAAGTCCTTCTTGGGTTGAAAATCCTCCATTATGTGCACTTAAGAAACCTTAAAGCACTTTTTATTGCCTTAAACTTCAATTTTTTACCTAAAATTTGGTAAAAATACTTTAAAAAACATAAAATACCTATTAAAATACTCACATATCCATAATTTTCTTGTAAATATGATTTAATACCTTATTAGGCCATGCTCTTTATCTTTGCTCTTTAGACTTTGACCTGTAAGTCACATTGGGTCTTGAAAATGACCTTAAAGTATCTTTCCATGTTATCTCCACCTTATATACATGATAATAAAACATATAAAATACTCATAAAATGTAAATAAATCTTCATATGTCTTGTCAATATCTCATCTTGCCTTATTAGGCCAAGTAGGGTTTAGAGATGGTCTAGTTTCATACTAGGTCTGTACATCTTACCCCTATAGGATTAATTTGAGACTCAGTTTAGTGATAATAATAATAATAATAATAATAATAATAATAATAATAATAATAATAATAATACCTCATATATCCTCTTATTACTATGTGAATTCATCTCACTAGGCCACCAAGCATTATACCTTTTCACAGGGCCTTTTCATATTATGATTAGTGTCATGACTAGGATTTTCAAAAACCTTGTACTCAAGGACTGGTACTCAAACATGATTATCCTATACTAAACCTTGAAGTAAAACTTATAATAATAATTATGTTTCCTTAAAATTATCTCTCAATAGAGAGATAATAGTTTTCCTTCAATTTCTCTCTTGATAAATGGCTTCCTTGTCACATACCACTTCACCATGCATCTTTACTAGATGTGCCTTGACATCAACCTTGAAATTTAAATTAATGACATAAACCTTTAATTTTACATAAATGACATAAAATTTTACTTTTATTTCAATGAAAACACATCTCAATAATTGTGTGAAGGAAAAGACATGAAAAGTTATTTAGAGGTCTCTTGAATGCTCAAAATGAATGCTTCTCAACCCAAGAAGGATTTTCTTCTGCTCATTATCTCATATAAATATTTCATGGGAATATAAGTAGTTATTATTAGTTTTATAAGGGTATTATATAAAAATTACATGCATTATTCTTTAGATTTAGGGGATATGCTTTATGAACGATCGTTAAGAGTAGAAACTGGTTTAAACCCTCTTAGAACCCTAATAAAGACCTAATGTTGAATATGTTTCTAAAAATTGATCAAGATTTATTTATGTGCTTAGGTAATATATTTTATATTTTATTTTACTCTCCCATTTACCTCCAAGTGGTATTGGTTAGAGAGAGGAGAGAGAAAATGTTGAGTTATAGGCTTGTTTCTGAAGAAGTTACTATAGATCTCAAAAGTTGCATTAAAAAAATAAGTAAATAGATAGAGGAAGAAGGAATAGACTCATGTTTCATGTAAATGAAGTTTTATGGATAGGTTCTATTATTTAAATTTTCTAAACTGGTCATCCAAGTTAGCCATTTGCTAATAAGCCTAATGTTGTAAACAATGAAAAATATAGGCAACAGTGAGAAGATGAATTGGAATGTATTATCATGATATCATGATGAAACCAAGTAAAAATATATTTTTTTAAATAATTTTAAGAAATTCTAATTTTTTATATAAGTTTTTGAGGTCATTTAATATATAAAAAAAGTTACTCACAAGTTGACCTATCTAGTTCAGATGAGACAATGAGATATAAGGTCATGAGATTGGTCTACAAGACCAATAGTTTCCATTTGACCATATGATATTTATATATAATAATGTTTTAATTATCTCATAGAATAATATACATGAATAAAAAGTCATTTAAAATTTATATACAAGTGTTAGATTTCTAAGTCACCATGACTATATTTTGAGGTAAACTAACAGTTCTAAGTGAGTGAGTTGTAGAGCTGTTCTTGAAACCTTATCTCCTTAGTGGAATTTTATAACTAATATGGTGATATTTTTGACATCTTTAAATATATATATAATTTATTTATTTTGATACTTGTGTGGCTAAATTATGTTTTATCTTTAGTTGTTCAAGATAAAAGTTTATGTGTGTTCAAAGCCTAATGTGAACAGTGTTAATAGAGTGTTTCAAGTGGTGGTTGTACCTAAAATGTGTCATGGATCTTAGAAGAGGTTGGATAAGGCCTATTTTACTATTTTATGTAATTTTTTTATTTTTTATATAGTTTTATAGTGTTCCAAGGGGTCATAAGGTAGCATGTCCTAGAGTAGGCCTAATGGAATTAGGTCTCCATGAGACCTAAAGAAGGATTTGGTCTATTTGAGTAATACTTGACCTAATTTAATCATTTATCATTGACTATAACATGTCTTAATGCTTATTATGTATCCATTCTAAGTGATAAAGTGTATGTGGTTGAATAAGAGGTGTATGAATAAGAGGCTTGTATAAGAACAATGACTTTTAGGCCTAACTGACAAGTTAGTTGATGGAATACATGAGCAAATGAGATAAAAGAACCTTTATTGGAATAAGGTCTTATAGACCATAATAATAAATTATATGTACTATTATTAATATATAATAGGAGTTATGAGTATGAAGATCAAATTAATATGACCTAATCAATCTTGAAGAGACCTAAAAGGTAGTTTGAGATGGATAAGAGTGTTAAGAGTTGAAGAGGTGGTCATTATATATTGGTTGAGAAATATTGTGATATGAAGGTGATCAAATAAATTATGTGGTTGATTTTATGTTGATTCATCTATGGGGTTGGTTCCTCCTTGCAAGTGTGTGCTTTCTAAACTCTAGTCAAGTGGGTACTTGACTAGTTGGGGTTAGTGCTCTATATGCAATTGGTGCTTCACTACACTTGGTTTTTTCCTTATAGGACTATATTCCATTTGAAGATATTAGTTGGTTTTATTCCCATTGAGGGTTTCCCACATATGTGATGTGTTATTTTATTTCATGCCTATGTGTATGGCTGTTTATGCTTTGATTTTTATATGATAGATTTGTATGAATGGCTCATGAATGTTAAGTGGAATTGAATGAATTTTTCGAAGACTTAATCACCTTCCCTTAGGTCACTATGCTTCAAAAATTTGGTATCATATCCTGGTCCTTTGTATTAGGCCTAATATCTTGAAGTTGATCCTAAGTATCACAAGATGTCCAATGATCAAAAAAGATAACATGTATGATGAAGAAGTATACTATGATAGTGAAGAAGGATAAGCTTAATTAGACCTTGAATCTAAGCTCATAAGTGCCCTAGATGACTTGAAGCATAAAAAAAAGATTAATCATGAGTTGAGATCTATGGTCAAGGATCTTAAGGAATAGATTCATACCTTAAAAATTGACTAGGTCAAGGAAGATAAAAAGGATGAGAAAATCATGAAATATCTCAAGAATCAATTAGAATGTGTCAATACAAAGTTTTGATCAAAAAAAATTTAAATGATCAATTGTAGATAGATCTATATTCTTTGAAGGTTGAGTATAAACAACTTATAGACAAGATAAACAATTTTGATAAAAATCATGAGAATTTACAACAAGTTAAGAGCACCAACATGAAAGTGAACATGAAGAGACCAATCAAGTAGCCCAATGCAATGAGGTATTCTAATTTTTTCAATGGTTATTTTTTTACTTGTCATGTCTTTGGTCATAAAGCAAGTAATTATAGAATGGTCTCAAGGGATGAGTTATCATGGGACCATGGGAGAAGGAGTGATCAATCAAGAGGAATTAAAAAGGCATATAGAGCTTCTAAAGTGAATGAGAAGGGTCAAACATTAGTATGGAAGCCAAATAAAGTTAGGACTAATGATATTGAGGCTAAGAGTCAAGATGGACTATTTGCTAAGGAGGAATATAAGACTAAATAGGAATATAGTCTAGTTCAAACTACCTTTCACATTCAAGATGAAGGCATGAAATGGTATATAAATAGTGTTTTGTCAAGCCACATGATAGGAGACAAAAACAAGTTCATCTCATTGAATAATAATGTTGTAGGAATAGTGAGATTGGAGATAATAAAACAACCAATATAGTTTTTAAGGGTATCTTAAGTTTGGACAATGGGAAGACAAAGATAGAAAATGTGTTTTAGGTGGAAGGATTGAAACATAACCTGCTTAGTGTAAGTCAAATGTGTAACCAAGGATACACACTAACCTTTCATGGTAGAGGGCATGAGATAAGAAGAGCCAAATTAGGAAGGATAATTATCAATGCTAAGAGGACTAATAACAATCTATATATCTTGAATGAGATCAAGAAGGAGAGATGCTTCATGATAAACATGGATAAAATTTGGCTATGGCACAAAAGGTTATGTCACCTAAACTTTGACAATATGGTGAAGATAAGCACTAAGAATTCTATGAAGAACATGCCTAAGATCACCAAACCTACAAACATACTTTATACAACATGTCAACATGGTAATTAGACTAGAAGAAGGTCCAATTCCTTATAATCTAATATAAGACCATTAGAATTAATACAAACTAATATCTATGGTCCTAGAATATTCCAAAGCATTCAAGGAGATATCTACTTCATGTTACTCATAAATGACTACACAAAAATGACCTAGGTAACATTTTTGAAAGAAAATTTAGAAGCTCTTGATAATTTTAAGGCATTCAAGTCCCTTTTTCAGAATGATAAGAATGGTAATATCAAGTAACTAATATTTGATAGAGGAGGATAATTTTGGTCTAATGAGTTTTATGACTTCTATGAGGTTCATGGAATTAGGAGATAGTTCCCAATAGCTAGAATACCTTGGTATAATGGGGTAGTGGAGAGAAAGAGTAGGATAGTTCAATAGATGTAAAGAAATATTCTAAATGAGTCTATATTATATAATATATATTATAGAGATGTAGTTATCAATACAATCTACATTTTGAATAGAGAACATATAAGGACTAATGGTAAAAAGACTCCTTATGAACTATGGAAAGGCAGACCTACTAGTGTGGAATTATTTATAGTGTTTGAAAGCAAATGTTTCATCAAAATAGATGATGAAGACTTAGTAAAGTTTGATTCCATATTTGATGAAGGTATATTCTTAGAATACTCATCAATGAGTTCAACCTATAGATGTTATAACAAGACGTTACATAAGATAGTGTAAATCACCAATTGAATATTTATGAGACAAGGAATTCACATTCATAGTCAAAGGATACATTAGAGAATATAGACTTAAATAATAAAGAGAAAACTATATAGGTTGATGAGGAAGAATAATAAGTTTAGGAAAGACAAGATTATAATGTCCCATCAAGACAAATTCAAAGAGGTCATCTTAAATCACAAATCATTAGCAATAATAATGCATATACAAAAATAAAGAGAAGACTAATAAGTAACCTAAATTAAGAGAATGTTTTTATAATATCCAATATTGAACCTAAAAACCTTATAAAATCAATTAAAGACAAGTTTTAGATAGGTTATATGAATGAGGAGTTTGACCAGATAAAAAAAATGAGACTTGGGAACTAGTTCCTAAGACTAAAGACAAGAATGTCATTGGCACAAAATGGATGTTTAAAAACAAGTTGAATGAAGATGAATATGTCATTAGGAACATGTATATATTGGTATGTAATGTATATTCACAAGTTGAAGGGATAGACTTGAAGGAGACTTTTGCATCATTGGCAAGATTGGAGGCCATCATATTATTTCTAGTATATGCAAGATTTAAAGGGTTTAAGGTGTACCAGATGGATGCCAAATATGTACTTTTGAATGAAAGCTTGGAAGAAAAGGTATACATAGATAAATCTTAGGGGTTTTCACTATCAAGTGACAAGGTCTATGTTTGTAGATTGGAAAAGGCTCTTTATGGCTTAAAGCAAGCTCCTAGATCTTGGTATGCCAGGTTGGATACGTATTTATTGGATTAAGGTTTAAAAAGAGGAGTTAAAAATAGTAATATGTACATAAAGATAAAATATGAACATAAATTGATAGTTTTTTCTATTTGGATGACATCATCTTTAGTGGAAACAATGAGAACATGAGCAAGGCCTTTATAAAAGTGATGAAGAAAAAGTTTGAGATGTCCATGTTAGGAGAACTATAATTATTTATTGGGTTGAAAATTACTCAATCTCAAAAAGGTATATTTATTTCACAATATAAGTACATAAGAGAGATGTTGAATAAGTTTGAGATGGAATATTTTAACACAGTTAGTATACCTATGATCACAGGGTGTAAGTTGAGCAAGGAAAATGAGTCTCCAAAGGTCAATAAAACATCATATAGGTCAATGATTGGAAGTTTTTTATAAACCAATAGTTTTAGACCTAACATCATGTGAGTAGTAGATCTTTTGGGAATGTTTCAAGCAAATCCAAAGGAAAATCATCTACAAGCATTCAAAAGGATACTTTGGTATATCAAGGAGACTATGGATTTTAGTTTGTGGTATCTAAGAAGCAAGGAGTTATATTTTACAACCTATATAGATGTAGACTAGGCAAAAAGTTTAGATGATATGAAGAGTACTAGTGGAGGAACTTTGTTCTTAGGTGGGTTCCTAGTTTCATGGATAAGCAAGAAGTAACCATCATTAGAATTATCCACTTGTGAGGTTGAGTAGATTACAATAGATTCATGTTGCACTTAGGTCTTATGGATGAGATATACCTTAAAATACTATAAGGTAGGGCATGATGGTCTTAGCCCTATCTATTATGAGAATATACATGCTATAAGTATCTAAAATAACCCTATCATGAACTCAAGAACTAATCAGATTCATATCAATATCATCTCCTAAAAGATTAGGTAAGTTAATAACGTGTCAAACTTGAGTATGTTTCTACACAAGATTAGATTTCAAACATTTTGACCTAGTCACTTCCAAAAGCAACATTTGAACACCTAAGATAGGAATTGGGTGTAGTTCATTCCCCTAGCAATCACTAAGGAAGTTAGGTGCTTAATGGGAGATAATTAGGTGGTTCATTAGCTCTATGTGTAAGTGAGTAGTGTTGAGAAAGTATACATAGAGATAGATAGGGGGAGCATGTTTGTATGATGATTCATATACTCATAATACTATATGTTTAGTGTTTTAGTTTCAAGGAGTGTGATTCAATAAGTTGCTGACATTAATTTATCATTTATGTCAAATGGGAGAAATTTTATAATGAGGGAGACATTTCTAGTTGATAGAATTTTTTGAGATTGGTTGCCATCAATGACAAAGGAGGAGATTTTTGAGTATTATCATTGATGTGAAAGATGCATCTTACATGATGTTTATGTCATTGAGAGAGTGTGCCTATTTGGTAGGGTGTTGATGTGACAAGGGGAATTGATGGAGTGTTAAAATGAAAGATATAATTTAAAGGAAACTAATTATTTGTGGTTAAATGAAGGTATAGGTCATTAATGTCAAGTTGTATAAGAATCCTAGTCATGAGTCTAGTCATGGCATGGTAGAGGTATGAGCTAGTGGCATGATGAAGTGAGTAATCCCAGGCATATGAGAGATTGGTAAGATTTTATTAGAATGAGGATAAGGTATGAATTCACTCACAATTGTTTCAAATTAAGACTACAAAAGTAAGACCTTCAGTCTAGGTCTACATCTATACCTCTTTTAAACCCTACCTGGCCTAATGAGGCATGAAGAGACCTTGTGAGAAGGTATGATCATGGTGTCTTGATGAGATGAGTGCACACAATAATGAGTGTTTTCATGAGGTTTTCTAAGTATGTGAGTGAGGTGGAGAATGCATGGAAATAAGCATGAAGGTTAGTTTTAAGGCCTAATGTGGTTTGTAAGTCAAGGTTTAAAGAGCAAAGAGAGAGTGTGTAGCCTAATGAGGTATCATGATCAAATTTAAAGGTGTTTGAGATTATTTAAGCATTTTCAAAGGTTACCTATGTTATTTCAAGTTTTTTCATATAGTTTGAGGAAATAGTGTGAAAGAAAAGACATGAAAAGTTATTTGGAGGTCTCTTGAGTGCTTAGAATGAAGGGTTATCAACTTGAGAAGGATTTTATTGTGATCATTATCTCATAAAAAAAATTCATGGGAAACTAATAAGTTCATGGTATATGGGTAAGGTTCCTAGATAACAATTATAGGCATCAATTTTTAGATTGAGGGGCTATGATTTATGAATGATCGTTAAGAGTGGAAACTGGTTTAAACCCTCTTAAAACCCTAATAAAGACGCAATGTTGAAGATGTTTCTCAAAAGTTCTCAATATGTATTTAATTTATTAAGATATTGGATCTTGTATCGAACTCTCCCAAGTACCTCCAAGTGGTATTGGTTAGATAGAGGAGAGAGAAAATGTTGAATTGTACGTTTATTTATAAAGAATATGTAAAAATCAATAGATACCTTAAACATAGTAATAAAGTGGATGGAGGAATAATTTAGAGACTCATTTTCATATCCATGAATATTTGCAGATAGGTTATCATCCTTAAATGTGCTAAACTAGTCATCCAAGTTAGCTAGTCATTAGTAGGCCTAATGGTGTAAATAGTGAAAACCCTGATAGCAATGAAAAGATGAATTAGAATGTATTTTCATGATATATTGATGAAAAAAAGAACATATATATGTTTTTAGTAATTTTAATACATTTTCATGTTTTTTAAAAGTTTTTAAGGTTAGTTAATATAGTGAAAAAGTTTCTCACAATTTGACCTATCTAGTTTAGATGAGACAATGAGATATAAGGTCATGAGATTGGTCTGTAAGACTGATTTTTTCCATTTGACCATATGATATTTCTATTTAATAATGGTATAATGATCTCATATTATCATATACATGCATTATAATTCATTTTAAATGTCTATACAGTGGTTAGAGGTCTAAGTCACCATGACTATGTTATGAGGTAATTTGGTAGTTCTAAGTGAGTGAGTTGTAGAGGTGCTATTGAAGCCTTATATCCTAAGTGGAAGTTTCTAATGAATATGGTGATTTTTTTGAGGTAATTCAGGTTATATATAAGTTATTTATTATAATTTTTATGTGTCTATATGATGTGTTATATTTAGTTTTTTAAGATAGACTTTTCTATGTGTTCAAAGGCCTAATGTGAATAGTGTTAATGGAGTGTTCCAAGTGGTGGTTGGACTTAAAAAGTGTCATGGTGATTGGAAAATATTTTAAAATGCCTATTTGAATTTTTTTTAAAAATTTTATGCCATTTATATATGTTTAGATTGTTCCAATGGGTCATAAGGTAGCATGCCATAAAGTAGGCCTAATGGAATTAGGTCTCCATGAAACCTAAAGAAGCATTTAGTCTATTTGGGTAATGGATGACCTAACATAATGATTTATTATTAATTTTAATGTTTCATAAAGTATATTATATGGATAATATAAGTGAGTAATTATTTATGTCTAAACAAGATGTGTATTTGAAAGAGGCTTTTATAAGAACAAGACCTTTTAGGCCTAATTGACAAGTTGGTTGATGGGATATAGAAGTGAATGAGGTAAAATATCCTTGAGTGGAAAACGGTATTATAAAACATAAAAATAATTTATAGGTACTATTATGACTATATAATAGGAGTTTTCAGTATGAATATCAAAGTCATATGACCTTATCAGTCTTGAAGAGAACTAGTTGAGCAAAGAGGCTTAGAAGGCAGTTTGAGAGAGATAAGAGTGTGAATAGATAAAGAGGTGGGAATTATCTATTGGTTGAGAAACATTTAATTATAAATATAATATAATTAGTTATGTGGCTAAGTTGGTGATGAGTTATCTATGGGGTTGGTAACTCATTACAAGTAGATGTTTGTTAAAGACTAATCAAGTGGGTTCTTGGCTAGTTGGGGTTGGTATTCCATGTGGAGTTGGTTCTTCAATAAACTTGGTTTTTAAGTTATAGGATTGTATTCCATTTTCATAGATCAGTGGTTTTTCTTCCCCTTGATATTTTTCCACATATATGATGTGTTCTTGTGTTTCATGTATATGTAGATGGTTGCTTATGTTTTGATTGTTATATGATATGTTTATATGAATGGCTCATGAAGGTTAAGTGGAATTGAATGAATGTTTTGAAGAATAATTCACCCCCTCTTAGTCATTTTACTTCCAAATAAAATTCATCAAGAACCAAAAATGTGACTCTTACTCCTTCATGTACTTATATACCTACATAATAAATATAGTCTAAATTTTGGAAGACATATATCCACATGTTTTGAGGGTTGTTCATGAGGTGCCATTACTAAGAGTATGGAAAAGTATAGCTGATACTTTAATTTACAAAGGAGAGTATTGGTTCTACCTTTATAAACCATAATTATGGTTGTAGGGAACAAGGTAACCCCACTTCATCTCCCTAAATATGTGGGAGATAAATTAACTGATTATGAGATAACATACTAATTATGGTAGGTGATTGATGATGATTTTAAGAAGAATAAGAGTGCATTCCATGGATCCCATTTTATTATTAGAAAGATGTATTATGTCAAATATAAGCACTTTGGAGAGGTTTTTATGCTTAGAGAATAGTATTCATTAGCCACCCTACTACATAGATACTAGGACCCTCATGGTTAAATTTAAAAACATATCCAAGATCTTTCTATTCTATGCTAGCATGAGCCTTACAACCATGAATTTCTATTTTTGAATGCTAAGAGTGATGCCTAGGTCTTAGAGAGGGCATAAATGGCATGACTAATTGAATAACATTTGAATATAATCTAAGGGGATCCCTTAATTTAAATTATGTATGAAATTTTTAGGATTCCACCCTAAGGTTGATGGGTTATAATGGACTTATAGGACAATAGACCCTCCCATTCATCATTAGAATAGGGGAACCATATCAAACATCACCCATGTTGATGAAGATTATAAATTAAGAACCTAGGTTGATAGAGATTACCAACATTACAAGTTACCTTGGGATAACTAAATATGACACAATTTTTATTGACTCTTTAGATTCAAAATACCACACTCTCCCTACTTCCACTTTAGCTCAAGTGACTGTAAATGTGGAATTCCTAGCTTCCTCCACTTAGGTGGCTTCCCCCTTAATATAAAAGGTAACTATTTTATATAAGATAAAACCAAGATCCTAGGGACCCCTTATAATCCTAACTATTGAGACATCATCTACACAAGGACCCAAATGGAAGGATAAACAATATATAAGAGGTGAAGTCATTGACGAAGAGGAAGAGTTGTAAATAGAAAAAGTCTTGAGCCTCTAAGAAATTAAAGGAAATTCACCACTTGGATTAGACCAATTAGGTGAGGCTATGCTCCTAACTATATTTTTAGTTCATGTTGTTCCTATAACAATAGTTGCATAATTTATTTCTCCTATGTATGTTTGTTCTTTTGATCCTATTTATCTCAGTCCTTGTGTTCTACCTTCCCTGGTTGTTCCCAAAGTGGAAGGTGTTTTTTCTAGTCATGTTGTCTCTTCAATCCCAACTATTCATATAAGTCTAGTTATGTATTTAGCATATGTTGTTCCTACTTCCACCTTTATTACCTCCATCATTCCCTCAGCTATCCTAGAGCCTAAAAAGGTATCATCTAATAAATCTAGGGGATAATTTATAATTACATAGCTATATGTGTTGTCCACCCAATTGGGTTTGTCAATGACTTTTTTTAATCCTACCAAAACTAATACCATAGTATCATATAATAAGGCTGGTAAGAATAATTAGGTATAAATAATCCATCCTATCCCTTAATATAGTGGTGTTGATTGGCCTAATATCCTTTGGCCTTCACTACTAGACCCCCCTGCATGTAGAAGGTTTGAAATAATCTTTAAAGGACTTGTTGGTTGAGACTACAACCCATGATACTCAACAAACTAACTCAAATCAATTGGTAATCCCATAGTGGGCAAAAAATTTAGAATCTCAAACCTCTCAAAGGCCAAACCTCATAATTACTAAACTTCCCACAATAAGTTCATTTTTTTATAAATCCACAGGGAGTATCTAAAGAGTGAATATGATAAAGATTGAAGGTAATGTTGGAAGCAACATAATTATATAAGAAATACAAGATGTTTTCTCTCTTTCAAATAGAAAGAATAGGAGATTGGGATAATCTCCTTATTATGAGTATTTTAGATCTTATTATGAAACACAAAAGGATGCTTTGCTTGAGCTTCATGAAGGGACACAACAAGTAAAAAAAGAGCTCTATAAAGAATTAGAGCAGGTCTAGGAACAAAAACAAACTATTAATATTTATGTGTAAATTAAGACAAATGAATGAAGTACAACTTTAAGGCTATACAAAATTTTGATATATATTCATTCAATTAGGTCTTAATTATCCCCTCAAATCATTAAATTGGCAAAATTATTTGATTATTTGAAAGAAGATGAGAATAAATAAAAAATACTTATTGTATACATAAAAAATAAGGCTTACAACCATCTGAATTTAATGGCACCATTGGAGGCATCCAGTACCCTCAATTTAGTTGTCATTCAAACACAAAAATTAAGGGAATAGGTAGCAAGTGTAGAGGCAATAATTCTAAAATATACAAAACATGAGAACCTTATTTTTTAGATTCTAGATGAGTTGAAGCTTTCTTAGGCTAGGGACTTTGTATGAACTTGGAGGATGAGGCAACCCCTCCCCAATTCTATTTATACATGTAATTCTTTCATTTCAAAGTGTCAAATATTTATCAATACATAAATAATTTTCTTTGAATTGTCATGCAACTATGTGGATGTCTTTTCCTTCCATTTATTTGTAATTAAGTGTTTATTTACTTAGTTGTTTTGATTTAGTAATTCAAAGTGTGAAATATTTACTCAAAATTCCATTTGTTAGCATTGATATATATTGATTGTATATGTGCAATAGCTATTGAATAGTTAGTAAGTGTTATTGATTTAAAACAAAAGGTTGACTATCTTAATTTTCAAAGTGTAAAAGAGTGTTTCCATTTGATATAGTCTTATATGTTTGAGCTATAGTTTCCTTAGATACATTTCTAGTTTGATATATAACATCCTAAGTAAGGGTGTGCAAAAACTACTCTAAAATGAGCAACCTTCAATTGAGATCCCTGAGTTTACTGTACCATTTTTTCCCAAACTGACTAACTATGTTTTTATATGAGTGTGCAATAACTTCTAAAAACAAAAATTATTTTTTTAAATACTTCCACAAAGAAACCAAACCTCATAGTTATCCCTTGATAACATAGATCCTTATTTTCTACACTACCCTTTCCTCTATTTAAAGTTTATTTGATTGAGATCTACCCAATTTAGAATAGTTTTCATCCATCAAACCCAAATAGGTTTTAATTTCTTTAATAAGATTCATTTCACTAAAATCACACCTGGTTAACAACCTACATGCTCAGCCTACTATTCCACCACTAGGTTTTTTTAACCCATACCTAAAAATAATGACTTGAATTAGATTTTATCTCTATTGAGATCCTAAAATGTTAGAGGAAACCTTGTTAAATATATGTATGTACACAAGACCTAAATCAACATAAATAACATTAATGACAACTATAAACTGTATAAAATCTCATAGACATAAACTATAATCTACACAAGATCAAGTTTACTATATAAAGGTACATAAGATTGGACATAAATCAGGGATAGGTTGTAATTATCACAAGATTACATAAAAAATTAATCAATTACACATAATAAATAGTAAATGAAAAGGTAAAATCAGTTTCTTTATTATTTATGAAGGTGTTTACAAGTTTGAAATTTGGCATGTTTGAGCCACAACCAACTAGTGGTCATTGATACTTGGAAAGAATAATTATATATAGTGAATGGAGACTTAGTAAGGGGAAAAGCATGAAAACTTGTCATAAACACCCTCATTAAGGCTAAAAACTAAAATATAGCTGAAATTAACTTTTAATTGACATCTTATTATTTCATGATGACACTCCACTTAGTTTTCAACCAGTTCCTCAAATTTTTTATGATGAAACTCAACCTTGTGAGGGGTATATAGTTCCTTATTTGATTTGACTTTTTCTCCTTGATTTTGTCATAGAGGGAAGAGATGATATTATTTATGTTATTGAGGTCTTATTTTGAATGGAAATTACTATGTGAATTGATAATGCATAAATTCATCTCTTCTTACCACTGTGCTAATTAGATTGGAGCTGGTCACATTGATTTGAAAGACAAGCTTTTCCAAGACTGATTAATCAAATCAATGTAGTTACACATCCTATTCATGATTTTGATGTCTAAATGGGTGAAAAAGGGTGTCAAATTTACCTCAACTAGTGACATCTTAAATGTTCATAAACTCTTTAGTGGTATGTTCTAGTCATGTGTTGACATCATGCTCATTCTGGGATTTTCTACTTCCATAGGTGCACCAACTATTTTATGTGATTTATCAATAAATACCAAGGATGTACCTAGTCCATGTGTCTTTATATGGTTATCCCTGAGGGTCCAAAGTTTGATAGGTCTAAATGGCACTCATTGATAGGATCCCATATTTAAGTACAATGTTAAATGTTCTTTTTATGATGAAGCAAGAGTTCAACATGTGGCATCACCTCACTCATGCATTTGTTTGGGGATCTTATAAATCTATTAGGATTATATAAATCAACATGGTGATGTAGAGCAATAGGATTTCACCATATGGTTTTCATCTCATTCACCCATTATATTAGGGCTCTAACATCTCTTTGGGATGTACATCAATCTCTAAGAGAGTAGTGTAGTAGGATTGTGCCATGTGGCATCATCCCACTAACTTCTAGTCTAGAGGATTTTGAATTGTATGGATGGTTTTGAGAACTAGTTCATCAGGATTATGACATGTGGTAGCATCTCACTTGCCTACTACCTTGATGATATCATTATCTCACCAAGAAATTTTTTGAAAATTAACTAAGTCTTTAAAAATATTTTGAATAGGCCTAAGACTATTGGGAGAGTGATGCATGGTAGCAGGAAAACTTTAAAGAGAAATGGATAAGTTTAACTAAGTGAAAAATTTACATGTGGATTGAGGATAACACAAAAAATAACTAATTATTTAAAGGCATTTTGATTGGGTTTGGGGATGCTAGGAGTTATGAATGAATACTACATGGTTATGTTAAATTGGATTAGAGTACTACTATTATTGAAAACCCAAGAATCCATCAAGATGCCATCAGGGGCCCATCAAACTTGAGATCATTACCTCTTGAATATGTCACTAAGAAAGACCCTGAAATGGTCAAGTATTTTTGTTCTTTGACTCCTACAGTCTTTGGGAGTACACTGTATTGGCTAAGAATGCTTGAGAAGATGAGAATTCACATATTATTTAAAGTATGGGGCTTCCCTCTTTGGGATCTTTTTCTTCCAAGTTTTTATTGAGCCTTAAAAACCTAAGCTTTGAATGTTTCTCTTCCATGATGACCAAAAATGGTTAACATTTTAGCAACCTTCACGGGATGCTTGCCTACAAAGCAAAAGACTAGCTACCTTAAAAATTCCATTGGGTATGGACTCATGAAAACCATCACCAAATATGATATGAACAAGGTAAAAACTATTATACCTTCCTCATAAAAAACTAAAATTGAATAATGAGTCCTCAAATCAACAACAATACATGTGTAAGAGCACTTAGGGGATTGAAAACTACTACAAATACCAATCTAACTTGCACATAAAAATATTTGAAAGAAAGTGAAACCTAAACACTACTATGTATAAGATGACATTCCACCTAGATCAAATCAAAAAATTCTTAGGTCCTCTCCATGTGGTTGACAAAGATGAGGAACAAGTTGTTGTTTGAGTGCCATTCTGGTTGTATCATCTATTTTCTTTGTTAACCTCTTTGGATTCTCTCCAAGTGAATTATTTAAACAGAACATATCCCCTATATATACAAACTAATCTTGTGGTTCATTGCTTACTTCATATTACTCTTCAACATTGAGAAAGCTCCCTAATGTGATCACATTTCTATTCATATTAATATTTGTAACTTCAGCCTCTAATGGCTCATTAGAAAATTATTCTTGGCTCTCAATAACATCTTGAGATATGCCATATTGATTGTCAACTACCAAAAATTGTTCAAGCTCTTCAAAGATCTCCAAATACCACTTTATAGCTTCATCAAGGTTTAATTTAGATATACTTTGATTAACATCTTCTTGAACATTCTATCCAATCTTGGAAACCACTTTATTAATGTCCTTACTTAGATATGTATGCCTACAAATATTCTCAATGTCTTGGATTAATTCAAGGTGTTATTACCACTCTTCATCAAAACATTCTTGATTATCATTAGATATAACCATATCATCTTAAACATATTCATGATAGACTTATTGAGACTCTCTTTCAAAAAAAAAAATATTTTTCTCCTCAAATACTATAACATGATCTTTTTATATTCTAAATTGAATCTAATTTGACCAACATAACTCCTGATCACCCTCTCTTAACAAATTTTCCTCTTCACTTGGATGTTCTTCTTTTACCTTCCATATAGTAGGTCCTCCATCAAAAAGGGAGATGGTGGGAGGGAAAGAGATTCCATTTGGTGGCATAAGAACATTGGGCATTATGGGCTACTCTTAAATGGGATTTGGGGTTGAATAGGCATTAAGAATACTTTGAGATTTGTAAGTAATATTTTCATTTGAGCAATATTTGTAAGGAGGGAAATAAAATTATGTTAGGGATGCTTCATTTTTATCTTTCCATTCAAAATTTAACCTCCCATATTATGATACACTTTTAAATTCATAAATAAATATAACTTGAGGGATTGGTGGAGCTCTCAAGAAACATGGGATTTTTTTTGGTTGGGGAGCTTGAGGAACTTGAGGAAGAATGGGTAGATTTTGCACATGTATATGATATTTCATAGGTTTAGGAGTCTTAAAACTTGAAATATTAAAGAAATCAGACTTCATTAAAGTTTTAAAGGGTTCTTTTAGTTTCAAATTTATTAGTTTGGACTCAATTCTTTGTACTCTTATGGGTAGCTATTTTTTCATTTATTCTCTTGTAACCTCATTATATCTCTTCAATGATTCTACCTCATGTTGATGTATATAGGTTTCATATGCAAGATATTCTTGATGCCTATTATATTCATATTCCCTATCACTATCCATAAATTTCCTCTCAAAGTCAAGTCTTATCTCTTGCATACTCTTTTCAGGTTGATAGGAAAAAACATGACTTTACCAAGACTAATTTGAAATATGAGTAGGGTTGGAAGGGGGATAAATATCATGAGAATATGGATATAATATTGATCTAGGGCTACTTGTGGTGAAGCCATAAACATTCTTAGCCTGATATGAACTTATAAAATATGTATTTTCATAAAATAGAGGATTGAAATACATACCAATTGATTATATCTAGGTAATTGGACTACTTAAGCCGGTTGTATATAACTTGGAGTCACCATTAATGCTTGTATAAATTCCTCTAAAGGTTGATAAGATAAATAATACCAAAAATTCCTCAATAGATGAACTACTTTGAATACTTGTCACACCAAGTGTGATAGACACTATTGTCAAATTAAACTTACACCTTAGAGAATGACCTTCATAATTCCTCACCTGGTTGACATAATGGGATCACTTCTAGGTTGTGGGTATCCTATAATGGAATCAAACCTCTAGAGATGGTTGGTTCCCTTGATGAACCACCTTGATCCTCACCAAAACTATTTATTAACAATGAAAATAGAGATATAGTCCTATACTTCTATGACTAACTATGATGTGAGCACCAAAATTAAATACCTCAACTTGCTTGGAAACATATATAATCATCTCAAATAAATATCACACATACACAACTCAAAAATCACCAATGAATCTAAGTAATAGGTGTTTTGTATAAAATATTGAGATTATAAAAATACCTAAAGAGATGACCACTTGTCTTAGGAAGATCAAATGTCATTCATCACAAATATGAAATGCATAAACTCTCAAAGAAACAAACTAAAACCTACACAAGATCAAGTTTGTTGTATAAAGGTGTAAAAACTTGGACATAAATTAGGGATAAGCTATAATTATCACAAGCTTACATCAAAAAGTCATTAATTGCACACAATAACCAACATATGAGAAGGTAAAATCAGTTTATTTATTGCTCAAGAAGGTGTTTACAAGTTTGAAATTTGGTAGAGCTAAGCCACAACCAGCTAGTAGTCATTAATTCTTAGAAATAAAAAGTATATATAGTAAAAGGAGCCTTAGTGAGGGGAAAATAATGAAAAAATTTCATCAACAACCTCATTAAGACTAAAAATAAAACATAGCTAAAGTTAACTTCTAATTGACATCTTATTCTTTCATGATGAAACTCCACTCAGTCTTCAACCAACTCCTTAAATTTTGCATGATGAAAATCAACCTTATGAGGGGTATAAAAGTATTTATTCAATTTGAATTATCATCCTTGATTTTGGTATAAATGAAATATATGATCTTATTTAGGTTATTTAGGTCTTATTTTGAATGGAAACTATGATGGTGTATTGATAATGTATAACTTCATCTCCTTTTTCCACTCTACCAGTTAGAGTTGAGCCTTCCAAGATTAATTCTATGAATTGATGTAGTTTTATTCTGTTATTATAAATACCTTAGGTTTATGAATAAGGTATACTACCTATGTATTTAGTTATAGTGGTTTTAACCACTTGGGTAAATAGGTTATTTAGTTTGACAAGCCTAGTTATTTTATGCTACCCAATGATTGTTGTTTCACCCACCTCCTATATTCTCAAGTGGTTTTTTTCTACCTATTTAATAGGATACTCATGTATTATTAAATATGTGGTTAATTTATTTATTCATATCTTTTTATAAATCTAATATGGTCCCAGATCTTATATTGTAGGAAGCTTAGGAGGGAACCTATGGAGGAAGAGAGGATGAACTTGTTAGGAAGGAGTGTGAATCACCCAGTGGAGAGCCATGAGAGGAATAAAGTCAATTTAATATTTTAATGACTAGATGGAAAGCTATAAAATAAAATAAAATAAGGATAAGGTCTATTAATACCAATACATAGGGAGAGGAATTTAAAGGAGAGGCTCTAGGGCCTTTTTTATTTTTTCCCTACCCCACATGTTGTACAACACTAGAAGGCACCATAGGAGAAGCTAAAAAAGCACTTTTTTTTGTTTATCCTATTTATTATTGATGAAATTGTCTCTTAGTTAGGATAATATTCCTATATCTGATGGCATTCAATTTAGTTGAAAATTTCATCCAAAATCATCCTTGAAAGTTTTGCAGTTAGGCCATTTTTCTACAAATCGACAAGGGTTTTTCTATTAGTGGATTTATTTCATGAAAGTATTTGTCCTATGTATTAATATATCCAATCATAAATAAGCTACATTTCATTTAAATTAAAAATTGTAAA
Source organism: Torreya grandis (assembly GCA_037957365.1). Classification (NCBI taxonomy): domain Eukaryota; kingdom Viridiplantae; phylum Streptophyta; class Pinopsida; order Cupressales; family Taxaceae; genus Torreya; species Torreya grandis. The sequence continues at coordinate 43,313 of JARHVA010004994.1, read as the reverse complement.
AATCAATTTTTTTAAAAATATAGGAAAATTGATTTTTTCATAAATATTTTCTTGGAGAAACATAATTAATTATGTTAAGAGCAAACTGTAAAGCCAATTTTCTTGAAAATTCATCATTTTATAGGTTTTTTATCTGTATGTTGACAAAGAAGTAATTTTTTAAATTAGATTTTTATATCTCCCTATTTAATTATTTTTGTATATTTTTAGTGTTTTTAAAGATAAAAACATTAAAATTTACCAAATGGTGTTGAGGTTTTTATTGAAAAATGGAAACATAGTCTAGATTGTGATTTGAGTCTGTGGGCAGGAGGAATTTTTTTTAAAGTCATTATATTTTTTAGGTACATTCATTTTTTGGAAAAACTAGGTCAAAATGGTAGTTTAAAACACCTCTTTTTGTTAGATTCACAAAAATTGGTAGGCAAGGCTTTTGGTTTATGGAGTCCTAATGTTTTGATGATATGTGATTATTGGGATCTTATTCAAATAGTGTTTAGTAAAGAACAAAATCCTACCATTAATATTGATGACTATGATAAATGACATTGACAGGATCTTATGTTTTTAGAATTATTAGTAGTAGATAATCTAATCTCAGAGGTTAGAAATACAACCAATGCATAAACCTTGTGGACTAATATTACTTCTAAATATGAGGCTTATGAAGCCAATATGAAATTATGTTTGAATAATTTTTAATTATCCACTAAGATATAGGAAGGTGGCTCTATTTCTAAGTTTCTATTATAGATCAAGGATATCAGTGATCAGTTGAAGGCTATGCAAAAGACTATTGATGAGCAAGATTTGATTGCTCTGGTTATGCATAATATTTCACCTTCATTTGAGTCATTTTTGGAGTCCTTACACATGATTATTGATATGTATACTTTGGAATTTGAAAATTTGTTCACATTTCTATTACAAAAGGAGAGATGATAGGAGTAGGGAATTTTTTATATAAAGAGTGCATTCTTCATCAAGGGAAAGAGTAAGTAGTTTGGTAAATCCAATAGTTATTATACAAAATCTTCACAAATGCTTCTAATAAGATATTTAATTGGAAATATTTTTACTATAACCAACCTAGTCACCTTAAGAAATATTGTAGGAAAAGAAAATAGGAAATGGCTAACCCTAGAAAGAAAGCTCATCATACGAATATAGATGAAGGTGAAGGAGAGGAAATGTATCATGATTTTTCATTCATGGCCTCCAATGGTAATTATATAGTGGATCAAGCTTGGTACTTTGATATAGGGGCATATCACTATTATACAATACCATAAGGACTATTATGTGGAGTTTTTTGAAAATAACAATAGTAATGAGTCTATATCTTTGGGAGATGGTAGAACTTAATTTTTGAAATCATATGGTATTTTTCAAATCAGTTTTAATGGTACTATCTAGTATACATTTTAGAATATTAGGTATGTTCCTGATATGAACACAAATCTACTTCTAATTAATGAGATTATTATAAAATATAATTTTGTTGTTAATTTTTAAGGACAATAATGTTTAATCACTACCATAGATAACAAGATTATTGCAGTTGAGATTGGTGAGAAATGCTTGTAGAATATTGATATCCATAGAGGGAAGAGGAAAGTATACTTGAAGCAATCAATAACATTAGTTTAGTATGGCATCAAAGGTATGGGCAATTGAATTTCCAATATTTTATTACATTGAACAAAACTAATATGGTTAAGGTGATTCCTTTTATTCAATATAGTCATCATGTATGTATTCGATGTCAGTTGGGTAAGTAATTTAGACATTCATTTGTTTTTGGTAAAGCTTGAAGAGATAAGTGAGTATTGGATATGGTTCATGCATATTTTCATGGTCTAATTTAGACACATACTCCTACTGGAGCTCATTAGTTTCTGTTACTAGTAGATGACTTCTCTAGAAAAAAGTGGGTATATTTTCTAGTGAAGAAATCTGATTACTTTTTTAACTTCATATCTTAGAAAGCTATGGTTGAAAAATAGGTGGGATGACTAGTGAAATATCTCTAAATGGATAATGGGGGTGAGTTCACCTAAAAATTGTTCAACAATTTTTATGCCATTAAAAGAATACACAAACAATATACTACCCCTTACACTACATCAAAACGTAGTTATGGAAAGGAGGAATAGGATAGTGATGGAGATGGCTCATTATATGCTTCAAATCAAAAATGTCCCATATAAGTATTGGGTAGAAGCAGTGAATACAATAGTGTAAATCCTCAACAAAAGTCCTAAAAATGTCATTGGAGAATATGACTCTAAAGGAGGTTTGATCAGGTCAAACTCTAGATGTAAGTGATTTTAGATTTTTTGGTTGTGTAACTTTTGTATAATAGGATTTATCAGGGTTAACAATAACAAATTCTATTTCACATCTCAATCATTGTGAATACATAGAAATATTTAATCAAACTATAATATTATTTACTCTGATATATTTCTTTTACTATATTAAATCATATGAACACATTACATATATAAGGAATGTCTACCCTATAAATAGGGAGATCCATATCCCTTCAAACTCTCAATTAATAACCACCAATCTCATAAAAATAATCTCATATATGCAACAATATAATATTTTACTATATTATCCATATGGTTACATATAAACCTAATAACAAATATATTAACGTTATCTGATAATAACATTAAAATAATAATGTTTCACACTCTACCTCAACATTCAGCCCCTTGTGAACATTATTAAACATATTTATACCCCCTTAATGTGAGCATGGGGAGAATATAGATATTTAAGAAATGGCATGAACAAAATCATATGCTAATACATACTTTTAGGTCTACATACTACTGATGTGATCTTGCTACACATGACCACTATTATGCAAAAGAAAGCATCTTACATTTATTTTATATGATTATACATACATGTCATTGGGGATCATCTCCATAAATAAGTAATGCAGATACAAGATCTATGTAGTTAGCTACCCTTCTATACAACTATTTGACACATTCCATTATATCCACACTCTCCCTTTTATCTAAATATTAGAGGTGTTTCAAATAATTAGGGGAATGAAAACACAAAACTAAAAAATATAAAGTCACACCACACAAGTGAACAAGAATGCTCTTCTATTCTTATTCACACACAAAAACTTTACCAAATCATTAGTGCATCCCCATCATTGGTAACTAATGAGAAGTTTTTGAAAGACATCCTTCCTCTCTGTATCCTCTAGCCTCCACTAGAAGAAGATACTTACTCAGTAGATATCTTGATAGAGTTCATTTCATTATTGAAGATAAGACCCATCCATACAAATTGAGACATTTGAATCAAGACATTGTGTACAAGCGATATGCATCCTTTACAAGGATGGATTTTTTCAACTTGTTTTTTTAATGACCTTTTGACAAAAAATGACACTTATAATTTTTGACTTAACTCTTTTTGATGACTTTTGATTAATTTTGAAAATGGACTCAAAAATAATTAAATATTACAAAAACTAGACTATATTTTGACACATTATGAAAAGAATAATTAATTATTTCTATGATATCAATATTAAATACTTATAAAAACTATTAAAAAACTAAATCTAAAATTGATGAACTAAAATTCACTATACAAAATGCCACATAATATTTTTGACCATAATTATTAGAACTTAAATACTTAAAAAAACACTTGTATCAATAATAAATGACTCTAAAAAAACATTATAAATATACATGAGATACTTATTAAAATAAAATTTACACTAATGACAATATATATAAGACCTAATAAAGAAGGTACTTTTTAAGTGAATACTTTAGAATTTTTGTAAAACCATGTGAAACCATGGAGGAGCATATTTATGAAGCAAAGTAAAGTGCAAATGCAGGATGAGATGAGGCAAGCTGATCACTATTATCAATAAATAAAGAATGATATTGGAAAATGAGATCCTTGCAACATGGAAATATGAAAAATTTAGATGGAAAGCTCCTTATAAAACAAATGTCTTCAATGAAAATTCTTTCATATGTATAGGATGTCATTGACAGTGAGCTCAACAAAAATCTTCAATGGTGGTGGATTGAAATGTAAAAGAAAAGTTGAGGTATACATAGGGATGGGGTATAATATTCACATGGATCTATAATAGGATTAAATAAAATGAAAAAAAATATTGAATTAAATGATACCAAAATTTTAACTTGGTATTCAAAAATAATTTCCAGTAGGCCAAGAAGATTGGAATACCCAACACTTAGAAACACCATAGGTTAGAATCACAACTCAGACTTGGGAGGTGATTTAGATGGTGTTATCTAGATGAATACATATCTATCATAAAATCATGCAACATAGATAGCCTAGCATGGATGATATGATAGCTCTTGATGATGTGGTTTAAATTTGAACATAAAAGTGACCAAGAAAATATATTGTGCAAGGTTTGGTAGATAAATAGATGTTAACACTTATGTATAAATTGGATGCAAACACTAGGCACAAAGGTTGAGAGAGAAAATTTATCTAATGTAGGATCCTTCTTAGATTCTAGTGGTAGATGGAAGACAAGATCTATACACAAAACTGAGAGTACTCCAGTGGACTCCAATAATGGTGATGATTGAGATCATTTAACATTGGATCAAGAATGGACAATCAAGTTATGTAATAGTATGAAATCCTAAAATTTTATAAAATACCTTAACCAATATGAACTAGAAACTAGAAGCAATCAAGATTCTCATTGTTTATAGGAATGAGATCATATCCTGCTCTGATACCACATAATATGATTTATCAGAGTCAAGCACAACAAAAACTATTTCACATCTCAATCATGGAAAATACATAGAAATATTTAATCAAATTATAATATTATTCATTTTGATATATTTATTCTACTTTATTAAATCATATGAACACATTACATATATATAGGGAATGTCTACCCTATAAATAGGGAGATCCATATCCCTTCAATCTCTCAACTAATAACCACTAATATCCTAAACATAATCTCTCATATGCAACAATATAATATTTTACCATATTATACATATGGTTACACATAAACCTAATAATAAATATATTAACGTTATCTAATAATAATGTTAAATTAATAATGTTTCACACTATACCTCAACATTGAAATGATTCTTAGTCAAAATAGAAGTAACTTAGATGTGAAAATCATAACATACATGTTTTTTGGATATAGTGAGTAGTCCAAAGACTATAAATTACTTTATGTTCCATAAACAAATTTATTTTAAATAAATATCATAGTAAATGAATCAATATCATACTTCATAGAAAATGATACAATTTTAGATATTGAGTCATTGTTTCTTTCTAATGATTATATTATAAGTTCTGATGTGAATGTTGAGAAGGATTCTAGTTCATAAATGAAATAAAATATTAGGGATGAAATTATTGTAGGTCATTGTGAGGTTCCAACAAAAAAACCAAAAAATCCAAAGTGGTACTTTGACATAATGAATCCACTAAAAGATGGAGACTTGCCACAAGGTGTGGAAAGAATATGTTTGAGATAAGGAATGCAAATCGGTGACCTTTTAAATTTTTATTTAACAACTAAATTTTCATAGGCATTTGAGCCTAATTATTTTTCATAGGCCAAAGGGAAGCCTAAGTGGGAATCATCCATGCAATTATAATATGATTCCTTAATGAAAAAAAACTTGGGAGCTAACCAAAATTCCACAAGAAATAAATACATTAGTTTTAAATGGATTTATAAGGCAAAGTGTAATACAAATGGTTGCTTAGATAAATATAAAGCTAGAGTTGTTGCAAAAGGTTATGCACAAGAGGAATGGGTTGACTATGAAGAGACTTTTACTCTTACGTCTAAGATGGTAACTTTTCTTTTGATTATTGTTATGACTACTCAGTTTAGATGGCAGGTGGACCAAATGGATGTGAATTGTGCCTTATTAAATGTTGATGTAAAGGAGGAGGTCTACATGTCACATCCATAGGGGTTTCAAGTACCTACTAAGTAACATCTCATTTATAGGTTGATGAAGTCCTTGTATGGGATTAAGTATGATCCTCAAACATGGTATATGAAAATAAATTATTACCTTAGGGAGTCTAGTTTCAAAAGGTGTAATTCTAAACCAATTATCTATGTAAAAGTGTATGGTGATGATATATTGATTATCATTATATATGTTGATGATACATACCTCACTGGTAGTAGTGATAGTCTCATTAAGTAGATGAAAGTTAATATTTTTTGTAATTTTGTCATGATAGACTTAGGACTACTAAAATATGTTTTAGGTGTACAATGTTGGCAAGGTAATTATTTAATATTCATGTCACAAAAAAAGTATTCAAAATAATTGTTTGAAAGGTTTATAATGATGGATTTTAATCCAAATCTCACACATATGAAAGTTAGATTTTATCTTTCATTAGACACTACTTCATCACTGGTCAATGAAATAGTGTATTAGCAGCTAGTGGGTGGTCTCATATATCTCACTACCACTAGACCAGATATTTGTTTTGTAGTAATTTTTATATACCAATTCATGTATAAACCATAGGTAGTACATTAGATAGATAAAAAATAGGTACTAAGAAATTTAAAAGGTACTCTTGACTTTATCATTTAGTTTAATAAGTCTATAGATTTTAAACTTTTAAGATATTTTGACTCTAATTGGGTAGGAATAGTAGATTCAAGAAAATATATAATAGGCTATGTATTCACTCTTGATTTAGGGTTTTTTTCATGGAAAATAAAATTCAAACTACAATGGAATTATCTTTGATATAATTAGAGTATAAAGTTGTGGTTAGTGCAGGTTGTGAAACTATGTGGATAAATAAAATCTTGGAGGATCTTCAGCCTGAGTCATCAAAGTCTACTCAAAATGTTTGTGACAACTAGAGTGTTCTAAAGATGGTTAATAATACAATATTATATTATAGTACCAAAACCATTGATTTTCACCATAATTACATATGATGGTTACAAATAAAGACATCAATATTTTATACTACCCCACTGTAGAGCAACCAACTGATATAATGATCAAACCACTAGTTTTAGACAAGTTCATAAATATCAGGGATAAACTTGGTCTTCTTTCTAGTTTAGTAATTAAAGGAGGGTTTTATAATATTATTTTAAATACCTTAGGTTTATGACTAAGGTATATTACCTATGCATTTGGTTATAGTGGTTTTAACCACTTGGGTAAATAGGTTATTAGGTTTGATGGACCTAGTTATTTTACATTACCCAATGATTGTCATTTTACCCACCTCCTATATTCTCAAATGCTTCTTTTATGGATATTTAATAGAATACTCATGTATTGTTTAGTATTCTAGTTGATTTATTTATTCATATCTTTTTATAAATTTAATAATTGCATAGCTTACTCATGATTGTTATGTCTAAAAAGGTGAAACAATCCATCAAATTTTCTTCAACTAGTGCTAGCATAGATGTAATCAAACTCCTTAATGGTGGGCTCCAACCACATGTCAACATTAGGCTCATTATAGGATTTTATAATTCTATGGGCAAGCCAACTATCTTTTGTGACTTGTCCATAAATTCCCAAGCTCTACTCAATCCACATGGATGCATATTGTTAACCTTAGGGGATCAGAATCTAACAAGTCTAAATGACACTCACTAATCGGCTCCTAGCTTTAAGTGAAATGTTGACTAATCTTTATACATATAAGAAAGATTTTTCCATGTGGTGTCACCTTGTTTAATTACTTTCCTAGGGTTATGACAAATCTAGAGGGATTACACAAACCACTACAGGGCTACAGAGTAATAGGATTGTGTCATATGTTAACATCTCTCTAGTTGGTATTGAAATCTCTAGGAGATCAGGGTGGTGGGATTGTGTGACTTGGAATCATTTTGCTAACCCACTAGCCTAGAGAATTTTACATTATATGAATAGTTTTGGGACTCTAGGTCACTAAGATTGTGACATGTGAAAGCATTTAGATTACTTGCTTACCTGCTACCTTTATCACATCATTAGCTCACCAAGAAACTTATTTTAAATTGATTTTATTTAAAAATACTTTTGAATATGCCCAAGATTATTGGGAGAGTGACGTGTGGCACTAGGAAAACTTTGAAGATAAATGGATAAGTATCATTAAGTAAAAAAGTGACACATGAATCCCAACAAACACAAATAATTAAATAAGTGTTGAAAAGCATTTTAAATAGGTATGGGGCCACTAGGAGTTATGAATTATTATCACATGGTACTATTTAATTGGATCAAATTATTTATATTACTAACAATCAAGGTATCTATCAATACATCACCTGGGCCTCATCATATTTGACCTCATTGCCTCTTGAAGCCATTACTAAGAAAAACCCTAAAATAGTTGTCTTTTTTCTCTTTGACTTTTACATGGTCTAGAAGTGCTCTATGTTAGTTAAGAATATTTTTGAAGCTAAGAATTCATAATTTATTTAAAGTATGGAGATTCCCTCTTTGGCCTCTTTTTCTTCCAATCTTAGACTGAGACTTGAAAATTTGAGTTTTGGATGCTATTCTTCCATGGTGACCAAAAATAGTCAACATTTTGGTGACCTCTATAGGATTCTTTCCTATTAAGTAAAATACCAACTACCTTAAGAATTCCACTGGGCATAGAGTCATGAAAATCATCACCAAATATGATCTAAACATGTTAAACATCATTGTACCTTCCTTATACAAAATTGAAACTAAATAATGAATCATCAAAGAAATAAATGTGCATGTGTAATATCACTTAGGGGATTGAAAACTACTACAACTACCAACTGAACTTGTGCATAACATCACTTGGAGGAAAGTGAAATCTAAACACTACTATGTATAAGATAACATTCCACCTAGATCAAAATAAAAACCTATTACGTCCTCTCCATGTGGTTGATAAATATGAGAAACAAACTATTTTTTGAGTGCCATTCTAATTGTATTAGCTCTTTTCCTACTTGTTAACCTATTTATCTTGTCTCCAAGTTAATAAACTAAAGCAAACATATCCCATATATAGACAAACTACTCTTTTGGTTTAACATTCACCTAATATTTCTCTTCAACATTGAGAAAACTCTTGAATGTAATCACCTTATAATTGAGGTGAATCAATAAACATTCTCATCTTGATATGAATGATATAAATCTACCAAAGATGCATTTTTAGAAAATGAAAGATTTAAGTACATACCATTTAATTCTCTTTAGCTCATTATATTTCTTAAACTAGCTGTATATAACTTGAAGTCACCATTGATTCTTGTATAAATGACTCTAAATGTGGATATGTTAAATAACAATACTAAAAATTCCTTAACAAATGAATTAGTTTGAATACTTGTCCTAATGAGCATGCTAGAAAATATTGTAAAATTGAGCTTTCACCCTTGAGAAAGGTATTTAGGCTTCCTTACCCAATTGACATAATGGGATCACTTGTAAGTTATGGGTGTCTTATAATAGAATTAAACCTCTAGATAGGTATATATCCCTTGATAAATCACCTTGATCCTCACCTAGACTAATTATTGATAATGAAAATATAGAGAAATTCCCATACTTCTATGACTTACTATGGGGTGATGCACCAAAATTGAATACCTCAATTTTATTGGACACACATAGAATGAGTTAAAAGATCACTCTCACACACAACTCAAAAATCATCAATGAATTTGGGGCATAAGTGTTTTATAAAAAGCATTCAACTTATAATAGTACCTAAAAATATGACCACTTATCTTAAGAAGCTCAAATAACATTAACCACAACTATGAATTGTACAAACTCTTAGAGATAGAAAATATGGCATGAAAAAGATCAAATTTGCTACATAAAATTACACAAGATTGGACATAAATAAAGGATGCATTTTAATTATCATAAGACTACACAAACAATTCATTAATTTTACATAATAACCAACATATGAGAAGTTAAAATTAGTTTATTTATTATTGAAGAAGGTGTTTTTTATCACTTGTATTTTCACGCCTTGAAGAGATATCTTATCTCTCTTCATCCAAGTGGCATAATTGAAACACCTTTAGGTTGTGGGTATCCTAAGAATGAGGTGAATCTCTAGATAGGACTAGCTACCTTGATGTACCACTTTTAGATCACTACCACACCTATGATTATAAGGAAACATGAGATAAAATTAAAAGTAAACTATCCTAAAGTCAATGATACAAAAAATTAATTGATAACTACCGACCAAGTGCATGTCACACATGAGACCAAGAGACTAACTAGGCATACACTTCTCTAATATGAATCTCCTCACATCAGTATTTAATTATGATAATGTGATGAATGTTTAGGTTGGGAGGATTAGATAAGAGGCCTAGAATGGTACTATTGAATAGAGTAACTCACTCAAGTTTGAAACCTTATAGAATACTTCACATGAACTGTAAGAAGAAGATTTCAAGCTGTAAATAGGTGAGAGATTGAGACAACAATGCTAAGGAAACAACAATCATCACTAAGAAAAATCAATCATTCAAGTGGAAACACTATGAAAAGTCATAGAAGAGATAAAATTAGTAGTATTTATTGATTCATGATATGCAAATGAGTAGTGCTTCACCATACTCAAGTGGAACATCTTTACAATAGCCAAAATGGATAGTTATTATATAAATTAAAATAGAGAAGAGAATAAAGAAGTCCAAAGCTCATAAGTAAAAGTGTCAATATAAGAAAAGGAGTTAAATTTTAATGAGAAGGGAATGTGAAAATGATCATGCAAAGTTTAATAGGACAAATGACCCTCCAAACTATGCAACTCATGAAATGTGTAGGAGTTCTCATTCTGCACAAGAAAACTACATTCATCATTAAACCCTATTGAAACATCCCACAAATAACTATTGATATATCTCATGATTATAATAAGAGTGAGTGGTTTTATACATTCTCTTCCATGCATTTCCTACATTCCTAATCATTTGGATTCCTTTGAAAGTGAGCCATCACTGCGTATAGTCAAAGAAACTCCTCTTTCATAGACCTTGCAGACTTGGCTTCTAAAATGTGTTTAATTTCTCATGAAACTAAATAAAATGGAGTGAATGACACTTTGAAAGACCTTCCATGTACTTATATTCTTTAAGTGCACCTTAAAAGGTGATCCACTTAGAGTTTCCACACTTTTCACCACCTTGCTCATTATGCTAGCTTTGATTGGCTAAGATAAATCTGATTGTAAGGACACCTATGAATTGTTGTGAATAATTAAATTTACATAGGTAGTTATATTAAGTTTAAATTTTCCCTCCCATGTGATTGGAATATGTAAACTCTTCCTAGATCCTATAAAACACAAAAAATATCAACAAAACCCTATTTTTACTCCATCCATACAATTTTGTACAGTCCAAAATAATGGGGAGTAGCCATAAAGAGTCCTATATAAATTAAAATCATCATTTTGGTAAAATATTCCATTATATTATCTTTCCATATTCATTTTCCTAATCGGGTCATTTCTAAGGGTTTTAGATAGTTTTTAGCTCTTAAGCTTTGTTCATAAATATGGGGTGTTATAAATACAAAAAAATTAAACTAGAGAAATTTAAATGACCCATATAAAATTATATAAACTCCCTTGACATCCATTCACATCCTTAGAGAATATTTGAGAACTCAAAGTTAGCCTATCAAGCTTGACTCTTCATTTCCTGTAAGCTTGAATTGGTCTTGAGCTCAAAAATGGATTCCTTGTGATTTATATGAAAGGTGGAAGATTTGATAAATTTTTAGTGGACCTATAAACATGATCCAATATAGTTTAGTTATCACTTAATGTTATAAATTAATTTTACCCCCCATTTGGAGTCTAGGCCTAAACATGTTTAATAGGTCTACATGCATACTTGAGGGTTTAGAGCACCCTATTGAGTTTCATAATTTTGTGATTGGTTTAAATGTTTTTTAATGTGTTATTTATCTTAATAAACCTATATTAAATGTTAAATTGGATATTAGTCCACCCTTTTATCTCCACTCCCCAAGACTACAGGGTTTACAACCAAGGGAAGTACCCTTTATCTGAGAAAACAAATGAGGGTACTTACCTTATTATATTATAAAAATGAATGTTTTATGGTATTATCAAAGTATTGGATACCATATATAAAAAAAAATCCATTTATTATATCAATAAACCCCCTAACTCCTTCAAATTCTAAGACAAACTCCTAGAAAAGGGATTGTGTGTAGGATTTTGGAATTTAGACTGTATATTATTTGATGTGAGTCCAATATATGCATGGTTTTCATATAAAAGGGATTATTTAATATTATATAATCATTAATTATGTGTTTATAATCCATTTACAATTATATAATTTCATGTACCTCTTCACACACTTTGAACTCTCAAGACTATGTGCATTTTCTGATTGTGTCTCTATTTTAGAGGGACACTTGTAGGTGACCTTCCATGGATTAGACTTGAAAATAGTGAATGGGTCATATTTAAACATTATTAGATCATATATCATTAATTTTCATCTATTAATTCATTTTTGGACTATACCAACACTACAAACATTTCCCTTTATGCTCACTACCTCTCTTAGTCAAACACAATCAACTATGTTGGAATGAGTAAGACCCTATAGATGAAAATTATTTTTATAATAAGTTTCATGTCACCTTTTAATATCTTAATCCATTTTGAAACATCTTATATAGACTAATTTAGGTGTTTTATTTATTAATATCATACTGGGGACTATGGGACTTTGCAATCAGTTGTAGGTCAATCTCTTAGACTAAAGAAACCTATAGGTGAGTATAGGATCCAAAACATAGTATATCATCACCTGTTGATGATATTTTATATCATATATGATATTTTAATATAATTATAACCACTAAACCATGGTTTCATGGTTTAAACTACCAACTTGGAATATGAATTCACTCAAAGCTTCCAATCCTATAGATGTCAATGGAGAAATTCAGTGTTCAAATACCAAACTTGATGCCCCCAACAATCATTTTCCAATAATAATCTACCTTAAAAATAATTAGAGTAATATTATGTATAGGATACAAGGCATATTTATTAATATTCACTAAAATTATTAACAACATTGTTGTATAACCTTACCAAAATGGCATAGGCCTTTGTTTTTATGCTTTTATAGATTTGATCCCTAAACACAATCAATGGATCTTTCAATGGTTACTCACTCCTCTTGAGATTATTTAATGTGTTTATCATGAATATAAATGAACCAATATCCCTTTCAATTTAAATTATATCCTCCAAGTATGTTATACTTCTTTATGACTATGTTCTCAACCTCTGATCATAGTCACTTTCATGTGCAGTTAGTGAGTATGAGGTTGGATAGTGTGTATAGATTTAAACATAAATGGGTTATATGTATATCTCATAATTTAAAAATTTATTATTTACAATTTAAATAATATGAAAAAACTACCAATTCTTCTTTTTCAACATGATTGGTCCTCATGATATACCTGTAGGTTTATGTTAATGGCAGGAGACTATGTGAGTGACTATGTTGACTATCACAGTCACTCTTCTAAAAATTGAAAGGATTTGATTGATTTTTAATAATATGAGAGTATTTTAAACATTTAAATACCATATCCATAACCCCATGGACATGTTAAATTCATTAATTCATCTCACTCAGTTGACTGTACATGACAGTCATGGAGCCAACTGACTGCATCTCACTTATGACTCTAAGTCTATGGAATATAGATTTGGAGAATGAGGTCGATAGGTGAAGGGGTCAAGAGAACATTTTAAAAATGAAAATAAACCTATTAACACCCTCTAAATTCATTACCTAATAATGGAGATTCTATAGATAGTGTAAACCTATCTACAACACAAAATGGTGCCTTTACCTAGAACTTGAGATACTTGGCTTATCTAAGCACCTTAAAAAACTAAAAGAAAGAATGAAGTACATGAGGTGAATATGGATATATCCTATGGATTCAATTTAAATAACTATATTATATAAAATCATTCAAATAAGAGTAAAACTTGTAAGGTGCATAAATTGATAATTAAATTAGATAGGCCAACTTTTTAAGAATAGTTCATAAAGCACATGCCACTATCCTTCTATAACCAAATTTTAAATGGAATATAACTGAGTGTATAAGATACCCCCATGATCAATTTTATTGAAACCTCCCTTGTTGGTTGTACCATCTGAAACCCTGAGGGCCATTCTTGATTGCCAAGCCTAATAGAAGAAGAAAGAAGAGGTTTTCTTAGTTTCTTGGAGATTTTGATAAAAATAATCACTGGAACAAGTATTTGGAAGATAAAAGGACACTCATGAACTGTCATCATCTTTAATAGGATGTAAAAGTCTGTATATTTCAAGAAAACTCATCTTTCTTAAAGAAAATTGCTCTTTCTTCTAAAGAACATACCACTTTTTAGTTAGAGACAATTACTTAAGACTTTTTAGGACACATAGGTCATGAAATCACCTTTTTAAACCTTCATATTTACCAAGTAGGTTGTACAACTCATTTAATGCTCTATTTTAACCCCCAAAATGACTCTTAGGACTAAAATGATTATGACCAAGGCTAAATACACATCAAATAACACCAAAGGAGCTATGACATACTTCATGACATTATAATATGTCCATAATAACATCTAAATATCAATTTTTTTACCTATAGAGGTCCCAATTTGACCTACAAGGTCAAATTTGGTCAAAAAAATGGTGACTTATAGGTGTAGTATGCCAGCTATACTAAAGATTAGTAGCTTTATCCTATCTATGGGCTTAGGGAGTCATATAAAGCCTAAAACAAAACAAGAAGACCTAAAACTTGACAAAAAACCTTTGACAAAGATAAGACAACTAATTTTCTCAACCACACAAAATAAAGGACACACACAAAGTAAAACAAACACACTAACAAGACACACACATGTGATCAAAGCACTTAGGTAAAGTAGAAAATAAACAAATATGCACAACTAGAAATTAAGAATACATCATTTTTAGGATCAAAAGGAAATTTCTTTGAATCATTTTCTTCATGATATGAGTCATAGTGCCAAGCATGTTGCTCCTTGGATTGGATGCTTGGTAGATTATACCTATTCCTTAGCACTTCACTTGATCTGTTGTCAAGTAGATCATGTACAAATAGGTCTCTAATGTAAAATTATTCCTCTTGAATTTGTACACATACCTCATACTACTTCCAACTCTTCATCTCATGATCAACTTGTATCTTCTTGGTAGGCATGGCTTTAAAAAGAGTAGTTTCTTATTCTTTAGAAGATTGAGGCCAATAGAATCTTGTTCTATACTTCAAAAGTTGATGTGTTTCTCCCAACTGATTAAGAATATGATAATCCATTTTGATGATTTTAAACATATCATCATCAGATGTAAATTCCTATTGAAAGGAAAAATTTGAAAATTTTCTTTTTCTTTACATACCCACTTGAGTGTTAAGGTTGTCTTCTCCATTTCTAACTAGATCATAGCCTCCTTAAAGGGGAGTATAACCTACTCTAATGATTGCAAACAAGTCATCCCAAGGATAATTAGAGACTTTTTCTTTCCCATTTATGATATCTTGGATAGTGATGGAAGAACCAATTATGATTTCCTCTTCTTTGACACAAGTCACTTTTCAATATCAACATAATTAGAATATTTATCAAGAGAAATCACTTCTTCTTCCATATCTAGAACCTCTTGAGGGATATAAAGTTATATCTCAATTATTACAACCCAAATTTGTTCTTCAAGGACTGAAAAATTGTCAATTTCTTCCCCTTTCATGGTGATGTCAATGCTAAGCATTTTAAAATCCGGTGACTTATCCCAATGAGGCTGTCAAGGAGCCATATTTTATTTAAGCAAGAGTTTTAAATTCTTATTAGCCAAATGCTCCTCTTTAGGTTCCCACACCATGGGTCCATTAGGGAAAAGGGTGATAGGGTGATTAAAATATGAACTAGTTGGTGGAGGTGGAACATAGAACTCAACATCAGATTGAGAATGAATTATAGGAGATTCTATTGGGAGTTCTTGAGGAGGGGGAGGAAAACCTTGGGATAAAATAATTTGGTTTTCTTCCTTACATTTGACAATCTCTTCATTGAAATTTGATTCATCTTGAGCACTCTCTTGAGGAGGGTTAGATGAGGTGTGTTTAGGCATATGATCTTTTTTTGAATCTAAACCTTCCATCACACCTTGACTCAACAATTTTATTCTTGACTCTAACTCTTCAATTTTGTTGGCTAGGTTCTCTTGGTAAAGTCTCCCTTGAAGTTGATAGTCATCATCATTAGGATAAGGAGTATAAGAGGGATGATTTATAAAATAAAAGGTCTCTTGACGAATGGTGTGAGGGGATTGTATAGGATTAAGCTCTTTCTCAACTTCACACTATTTTTCAAGGCTTTTATCCCCTTTCTTTTTCCATGATTCCACTACCTTATTCCAGCTTATGATGTTAAGATTAGGAGTATATTCTTGAGGTGGGGATGTAATAGGAGAGGTAAATGAGGGATTATATTCCACATCATTTGCTAAAATTATGAACTGATTCATCCACTTATTGTCTAACTCAATCTGTCTATCAAGGTTTGCTTCAAAAACCAAGTTTGTCTTTCCAGCTCTCTCTTTCAGTTGATTGGGAAAAAATGAGTTTGATAAGCTTGATTGGGCTCATGATTAGGGGTTAAGTAGAATTGATAGAAATATTAGGGAGGTGGATATGAGGGATGATAGATTTGGTGAGGCTAATCCTCATGGACTCTTAGATTATCTTCTAAGGATGAAACTAGGCCACTCACATCTAGAATCTCACTTATGAGCCTTTGCCAATTTGTTCTCTCAATAGGTGCCCACTCTATTTTAACATGCTCTAATGCATTTCTCACATTAATAATGAAATGACTAGGAAAATATTGACCATGTCTCCTTTGTGTGTCAAACTCTATCATGTACCTCTTATATCCTAAGAAAGTTTGCTTGAAAGTTGAAATAGATTGATTTGAGAAGTGACTAGGTTGAATAAGAGGATAAAGATATTAATAAGGCTAGTTATAAGATTGATATAATTCATGACAAGGTTGATAAGGGTCATATTAGAGCTAGTAAGGATCATGAAAAGGTTAATAATAATCATACAAATACTGATAGGGATTCCATAAGCTTGAGATATCTCATCAACTTGTGTAAAATAATACTCAACAACAAAACTAGCCATGGAACTTCATTGGGAAGTAAGAACATAGAAAAATTACCAATAATTTTTAAAAGGAAAACCTTGGATACTTGACCAAATAATGTAAATTTAGAGTTGTCATTGATGCTTGGATAGATGCATCCAAAGGCTGATGTGTTGAAAGACAACACCAAAAATATTTCAACTTATTGGACAATGAGTCCCACCAGGCATGCCAAAACTTATTGTCACTTGGATTTACACCCCTTGAGGAGATGTATCATCTCTCCTCATCCAAGTGGTGAATATACATAATATTTTCAAACTTTTATCACTTATTAACACTTCGTATCTTGGAAGAACATGTCGAGTCTTAATCTCTTTGAGCACATGCCATAAGGCGTACACCGAGAAAGGGGTGGGTAGACCATCGATGCTTCATAATATTGTTGTTCCTTTTTCAATTTTCCATCCACATGATATCCTCCTAAAACTATTGAACCCCAAAATTATTATTCTTAGTTCTACCTATTCTTATCACTTTTTATGTTTTATCTTTCATTTCTTGCCTTAGCACCCTTTTGACTGTCGATTATGTTAAATTGACTAGGTTGACCTAGCATAGTTTATGGAAATTTTCTCTCTTTTTCATTTTTTGGGCTCTTGGTCGACCTAGCACAAACCTAGTGAGTTAGACCCAAAAATGTGCTAGGTTGATCAGGTCAACCTAGCACAAGTAACATATCTAAATGATTTCAAGATAAGTTCATACTATATATACAAGGTCATTTACCACCATTTATAAGAGTGAAGAATTAAGTGAATAAGTGTGAACAAACATCTACCTATTGACCATTCTACTTTGGGAATAAATATTTAGGGTTCAATACTTTTCTTGGAGCTTTGATCTTATCTTGTGGATAAGTCTTTTGGATGTTTGGATAGGTTGTGTAGCCTAGAGATGATTTATCTTAGTTATCCTTACATACCATGATAATCTCTTGTGAAGTACCTTAGAAAGGGGGATATTTAGGCTCGATGGGTTCAACTTAAAAGGTAAATATTCCTAAATTTATTCCTCCTTTGTAAGAATAGATTGATAGTGTATTTGTATTATTCTCTTCCATGTATTAAGATATCATATACATTAATGCAAGTATATGTCTCCTATACATGTTTAGTTTAGTTGTTTATTTGTTTTTTCTCTAACCTCCACTTTATGACACAAGTTTTAGTGTGCACTAACTTAGATTTAATTTTATTATTATCAGATTAGTGAAATTTTAAATCATAGGAGTCTTTTAGGGTTGTTGTGCAATTATGTTAGACTGTAGGCTTTGGAACCCTACCTCACATGGTGTGTTGTGAAAAGTGATTCCCTAATCATGTCTATAAAATATTCACATTGGTCATGCTCTTACTTAAAAATTATATGCCCCCAATTGAAAGTGTAGGTGTGTTCCATCCCATCTGATCTAGGATTGATTTATGGACATGATGCATTTTTGATTGCATACATTTTGGTAAACTTGTCATGAATCAAACCATTATAATATTTATTTCACTTATTTCATTTCTATTCATCATTATTTTTATCATATCTTTATTATGTTGGATCAACCCTTTAAATATAGTTATTTATCTTTATGTGTAGGTTTGCAAGAATAGGTAAATGAATTGACTAGCTTAACCCAATATAGGTTTCCATAACTTGCAAGCTTTTGTTTAGATAAGTGGATTGACCAACTTGAATTGGTACAAGTTTTTTAGTTTTCTAGACTTCCAATTCATCCTACTATGTCAACCATGTCAACCTAATGCATTTTTAGCACATTTTAGCAAGTTCTTGCATAGCTTGTTCAACTAGCTTGACCTAATTTGTAGGTTACTACTAGGTTTCTCCAAGGTCTCAGATCAACAATCTTCTCCTTTTCATCTCTGAACCACTTAGGTTAATTTTCATTTCCTTTGTATCTTTATTTCTTTTTACTATCCTTTCAAGTTTGTAGTCTTTAAAATTGGCTCTACACAGTCAACTCGGTCGACCCTGTGGACCAAGTTTTATGTTATGTGTTTTTTGAAATAACTAGGTTGACCTAACTGACCTAGTTCACTTTCAAACTTTGCTTCCATTGTATAGGTTTGACCCTATCAACCTTGTTTTATATGATTATCCATATAATTTCTCAACTATACCTTATTTCAAAGTTAGAATTAACCATATATATTAATTACATGTTTCTTTTCAATTGCTTCCATGCTTAGAATATTTCACATAGTCTAATTAGGGGATTTTCAACTAATCACTTAGTTTCACTATTTTTATTCTTTTTCAAAAATGTCTAAACCACATAAATATCAACAAGAATTTAAATATTTGACTACCCATGTCTACCTACATGGATTTCATCACCAAGGGGGAAGCTAACTTGATTCTCTAGTCATGTATAAATCATGTTTAATGGTATATTTTAGTTAAGAACCTATTACCATTATTGTTTCAGTGCATGAAGTAAGGGGGTAGGCCCCAATACCATACTTTTATCATTGTTACTATAGTCCCTCTCATCCTAAACTTACGAAAACTATCCATAGATTGATATATAGTACCTTGCTTATATCCAATCTCCCTTAACATTTAAAATCATTCTTAATAATATAATCAAACATTCTAGGTTTTACCAAGTAGCTATCTTTACTTTCAAGTTGTTTGCTTGCTCTTTGATCAATTGTGTATGCAAAATCTTGCATTGGCAAGTGTTAGTGCAAGATTTTCTTTGTGTACATCAATTGGATTGGCCAATGTCAATTCAAGTGACTTTTGTTTCCTTTTTAGTGCTTATTATTTTATTACATTACTTACAATTATCTTTTTTCAATTCATTTCTTGTTATCATCTTTCTTTTCTTCCCTATCTACTATACTAGGTCAACTCTATCAACCCTATATATTTTTCAACCCTTGAACATTTTCCTAGGTCAACCTAGTTGATTGTGTACTATTTACAACATCTTTGCCTCTTTCTATCTATCACTATTCACTGAACTAGGTTGACCGTGTGGACCCTGTATAGTTTCACAGCCCATGTTTTTACACTAGGTTGACCAGGTCAACCTAGTACTATTTTAGTCACCTTATGATTCTTTTCTTCTCATCTTGTCTCTTTTCATTTCATCATGGAGTTCTTATTTGGTTACAACACTAAAATATAGTCAATATACATGATGGAATTCGCCAATCCTAATAGGGCCTCTAACAAACAAAGTAGGGTTCCTTTTGTGAATGCTAGTAATGTTCATATTGCAATGCACATGATGAACTATTGGACCCCTCCTCATAACCCTTTTTATCAAAAACCTCCTCTTATCTTGGAGGATTAGCTTTAGTTAAAGTATACTCCTAAAATGCTCTTCTTTATCATAAAATTCACTCAACATAGAGGGAATGATCCTTCCACCATCTATAACCTCATGATTAGCCATCAAGTTGAAGAGCCTCATTCTCCTACTCTCACTTTCTCAACCATATTTAAGGGTACCAATTTCTTTGGTTCTCAACCTCTTCCTTCAATCTTGACTCTTTCTTATGAAATGACATCTTCTTCTTTAACTTCTTCCACCTCCATGCCTAGTATTTCAACTAACATGGTTAGTTCGACATCTAGTAAGCCTGTCATAATATCCACTACTCTTAATTTATCCACTATTGCTTCATTTACTACCCAAGGCAATCATACTTCTATTGCTTCATCTTCTCAATGATTTACTAGTCCATCTTTTGCTTCATAAGCAAATTTTTCCACTAGTTCTTCAAATTCTCATAGCTCATCCCAAGATCATATCAACACTAATAGTGGTACCCAAGACACTAAAACCAACACAAACACCAATAATACTTATTCACATAACACAAATCAAACTCATCAAGTATTGTTGCAAACTCTCAATCAAATGAACACATTCCAAGATCATAATATGAATCAAATGATGTGAATGCAAAACCACCTTCTTAATCTTTAATCTAATCCTCATTAAAATGATTTGGGGCACACATAACCAAAGTGTTCCTCCTTCTCTTCTTTGATATTCTCAAGGTAAAATCATTCCTCAACCTCTATTAGTCAACAAAGTCATCAAGCATTTACAAAATTAACCTCTTACTAACTAAATTGATAACATTGACATTGAAGGTATAACACCTACAATTTATTACAATAGATCAACCAATCCTACTATTCACCTCAAGACATTTGGAAATATTTACAAGGATTAGGTCAAGTTAAATACCTTTTCTACTACCAAAACTTAGAGAAAACCCTCAGAGGTGATGCCTTGGATTGGTATAATCAACTTAGAACACATTATATCACAAGTTTGGAAGACTTAGTAAATGATTTTGTACAAGAATTTCCAACTAGTGATCTTCTAGAGAACACTTTGGCCCATTTCATCAATTGCAAACAAAATGAAAATGAAACTTCCCAAGCCATTGTCAAGATATGGAAGACTTTGTCAAATAAATGTGAACATAACATGGTGGATGACATTCTCTTTAATCTCTTTATAAATTCTTTATTTCCTAAATTACAATATTGAGTCAGTACCCTTTCTCCATGTACCTTGTAGGAAGTTATTGATCAAGCTAAAATACAATATTTCATCTTCCATTGCATTAATTAGAGCCACCCCAACCTTCCATGGGCCTTCAAATATTAGTAAAGAAAAAAATTGAAATATTAACAATAATGGTGTTACTAATTCATTTGACACCATTCACAATGTTCAAGCTATATTTCCTACCCCTTGTTTAGAACCAGATCCTTCTCAATAATACACTAATCCTCATTTCTCAACAAACAAACTTAATTTCCATAAGCCTTTATACTAAATTTAATTGCTTAAATATCTACCCAGGTCTCTTCCTTAAGATATTGACCCTACTCAACCTATAAAATGAAGGTATGATTCTAATAAGTGTTCTTGGTTTCATGCTAATTGCGGTCAATCTCATAAGACTTGTAGATAGTTCCATAAGTTATCTAGGTACTTTATTTTCGGCTCAAATTTTTATCATGATTCCATTCTTCACAAGTGTCAACAATATTATGAGATTTATTTCAAAGTATATAAATCACATGATAAAACTCAAGCCTTAAATCAAATAAATGCTCATTTAGATATCTATAAAGACCCCTTGCCTAATCATCAACCAATCCAAGAAGGTCAAGATAAGCCCATTTCTTCTACCAATAATGTAGAAAGTCTTGTTGAACCAAATTCTAAATAGAATGTGGTTAGCATGACTAATACATGAAGAGTGGTGGATTTCATTGATTCACAACCTATCTACACTCTTCCTTCCCATAAGACATTTCATGTTATATAGGATTCTTCTCCAACTCATTTGAATGAGTTGGGTTAAAAAGAATTTATTTATTTTGATTATCCAATTTATGATTCTCCCTTGGATGACACATCCCATGCTATCTCTAATTCTCTCCCATAATCTTATAATACTAATAATAACAATCCACTTTCTACGAACACTTCTTCCAAACTTTAAGATCATTCTAAACCAACTACTTCTACATCACCAAATGATTTACAACCTTCTCATTCTTATCAACATAAATTTAAATGCTCTTTAGATCCACTTGATAAGGACATTATTAATCAGTATGCACCTATATCTACTAATATACTTATGGGTTATGATGAGTGGGATTAAATTTTATAACTCACTAATATTCCATCTCAGATACATTTCCTTGAACTCATGATGACATCACCACATCATAGAAACTACCTCATGTAACTATTATTCAAGATGAATATCCCTCACCCTCCTTTAGTAGGATGAGAAGCTACTTTATATGGATCTGAGGATAGTATCTTACAAAAATGTGAAGAGATGTCTATTAATGTTGATGAAACTATAGAAACTTCTCTTTTTTTATGATTTCTTATCATATCTATGATTCCAGACAAGATTTTTCTTCATGTAGATGATCCTCCATTATTTATTAACATCCAAATCAGTGATGTCCAAGTTAAGTGAGCCTTGATTAATGAGGGTTACATCACCTATATCACTTCCCTTGACTTCATTAAAACTCTTAGTTAATTTCAATGTAATATCAAGTCTATATATACCACCTGTCAAGGATATGATAAAAGGTAAATGCCTCCCTTAAGGTGTGTGTGGCTTCCCATCACCATCCCACCTAACACCATTCAATTGAAAGTGATGATCTTCAACTTTCCCATTTCATATAACATATTACTTGGTAGGCCATGGACTCATAGTACGTGAGCTATTGCCTCTTCCACCTGTCAATGTGTTAAATTTCCTCAACATGGATCCATCTATAGGGTTAAGGGAGACACTAACCTTTGGATTTAAAATAATGCCAAGATCATGGTGTCTTCAAGATTCTTACTCTTGAATCTTTGTGTAGTGTTCTATTATATGAATCACAACATCTAAACATTCTAGTCAACTTAACTAGAAGTTATAATGGGCATCCTAAGTTGAATGATAATATTCCTCCCAACCTTGTAGACTCTGATGACATTGAGCCCAATGAGATTATCTTAAATATAAAAACTTATAATCTTTTTCCTCATCTCATTTCATAGCTTCCTGCTTCCTCATAGACTCATTGTCATAAGCCTCCTTATAATGGCATTCCTATAGTCTTAACCAAGAATAGGCACTCTATTCACCAAGCTTCCTTTGATGACAAGGTCATCCCAACCTATATCATTGATCTTCATACTCTAGATTATGATGATGGTTATTATTTAGATGATCCTCTTTTAGGTGGTCTTATCTAGGCCCATTATGCTAAGATTGTTCATTACCACTCTTCTTTACTTGAGTATGTTCATGCATCTCATCATTATATTTCATTTATAGTTCTTGATTCTTGCATTTTTCCTCTTTATTTTAAGGTAGAGATGGCACTGATACCTCCAATTTATAATGAGCCACTTAGGACCATACTCTTGGATCATGCTATGACTAGACATTATCACTTTATGACACCTAGGGTAGTCTTCCTTAGACCTTCTGCAAATCCTACTCCTCATTTAATAGGGCCAACTATAGTTAAACCCATTCTTTTTTTTGCTATAGTTAAACCTATTTATGCTCTTGGTATTGTCGAGTCTCTTCCTACTTCTCATCCTAGTGCTCTTCCTATTGAGCCTAGTTCCATTCCTTCCTCATCATCACTCTCTCTTAGTGATGGTTTGATTTCATTACCTAAGATGACTCCTTTGCTCACCAAATGGGTTGATGAGTCCTCTTTAGCTTTTTTCACTCCTATTTCACCTCCTTTCATGAGTGTTCCTAAAACCACTCACAAGTGTATCTATTACTTCCATGGGATAAATAACCACTCTTCTACCCATTATTGTAAGTTGTAACAATACATTGATACCTTACATCATTCTTCCCTATCATCAGATAAAGCCATACCTCCCCCAAAGTTGCTTCGTAGATATTTACCTAAGTACAGTGAGGTATATTGTCTATGGCACCTATGTGGCATGAATCACATCAATCATTGCCACATTCTTCAATAACATCTTAACGATCACCTTGTATCCATATTTTGACCTTCTACCATTATTCCCACATGTTGTTCTTGTAAGAAGGCTCGTCCTTATTCTCCCATGGATCTACCTTAGTTGGTTACATCACCTCCTATAGTCCCTTCACCACCTTTTATGCCTCCACATGTGATTCCTTCACCTATGGACCTTATCTCACCTTTGGATCCTTATCCACTCATGATTCTTTCACATACGGATCCTTCTCCACCCATGAGTCCCTCACATGTGGATCCTTCTCCAATGATGATTCCTTCTTCTCCTATAGATCTAGTTTCCATGCATTATCTTAACCATCTTTTGCCTAACTTTCTTTCTCATCATGATCCTTTGAGCATTCCTACTTTTTTAGTTGAGGAGATCAAAAAATAAGTATATGCCTAGTATTCATTAAAGATTGGTGAGACCTTAGCTCTAGTATGCATTCAACTTCATAGAGACTTATTTTATGTATTAGATAATGTACATGGATAGATTTACTACTATTTATGAGTACATGCATGGTAATTTCTCATTTATCTTTGGATTGGACATGTGATCCAATATTATTTTTATCTATTATATCATTTGAAATGATGTCAAATTCTTTCTTACCTTATATCATGTTTCTCCTTCTTGTTGTTTAATAGTTAGCTTATGTTATTATTTTACATTTCACATATAATGGTCTTTTCCTTATCATTGTTATTTTTCCCTTATCATTGATTTCTTTTCCTTTAGATTTTTTCTCAAAACTCTTCCCTTGTATCTTTTTGATTGATTTCTTTCTTATCTCTATTTTTCATAAATAATTGTGATGGTGACTTGGTTATACTTACCCTCTTCCCTTTGCTTATTATCTCCTATTACCATGTGATCAGTTAACAAATAATATTTCTCACTAATATTTATTTTCATTCGTCCTCCTTTAGATCTTCTTTTTCCCTTATTCCTTTTTTCTACAAACTAAGCATATACACAATTGAGACTTGAGATCACATGATAGTTCATTGTCAAGCCTAAGTATTTTAGTCAGTCCTTTGTCTTGGGTCACTTAGATTCCTTTATCCATAGCCTATAGATCATTCATGTGTATCACTATTTCTCTCATGATTTTCATTCCAAATCTATATGGATGAGAAATCTTAAAAATCCTTCAAAAGAAAGTTAAAATCTAAATCATTTGAAAAAGGCAATGATATCAAAAGGCAAAAATATTGAATATTCTTAAAAGTTAAATCACACTAAAATACATTATTAAAAGCACATCTCCTTCTTTTAGTTGATTCTCAAACTCCACAATTCTCCTCAAGGTAGAGTTGAGGTCCTTTGTGGTGTGGTAGGCCAGTAGATTAGAAGAGGAGAATAAAAAAATCTTTTAGTGCTACCTACTTTCTCATGCAAATACCCAATCTTCGTAGTAGAGTGATGACTCTATAAGGGGTCCTGAGGAGTAGGTAAAACATTTTGGGAAGGTAGGTCCATTTTAATTTTCCTTGTGAAAATATACCATCATGAATCAATCTTTGTAGCACACCTATTTGCCCACAAATGTTTGTGTCTATAGCAAATGGGTTTTTATTTGTACATAGACAACCATTAGTCACTTAATGTGTTTTCATGTCCTTAGTATTCCTCTTTCCTCCTAAGGTCTTCTCATAAGATGCATAAGTCTTAATTTTTACACTCCCCTTATTTTTCATTCCTTTTCCTTCATATTTTCTCTTGGAAAATATTGTTTTGCTTACTGATCACTCCCCATGGGATATTATTTGTGAGTTATTTTATAAGACTACGGATAGGACCTGACATTCTTCACAAATTATCATTGTTTTCATCTTATTACCCACATCCTTGATTTACCATTACTTATCCTTTTACTTACCAATGTTGATTTAGTACCCCTAGGCTCTTTATTTTGCAAGTTGTAGTGTAAAACCATGGATAAGACTTGACCCTCCTCACAAAACTTTCCAAAATCAAGTCACCATCCTAAATTATATATGTCAAATATGAGATAATATTTGATTTATTATGAGGTTACATGTCATTGACATGATTCCAATCTTGAATTAGTATGTTGTATGCTTACTTTATTTTATTTTCACCTTTTATCTTCTTATTTTTTGAGTGCATGTAAGAATACAACCATTTCTTGAATTTCTCACACTTTCCATCTTTAATTAGTATGATAAAATTAAGACCAATTTTTTGCAATTTTTTTTCTTTTATACTTCTAATCATGATATAGTATAATTGATTAACTTAATTTTGATTTGTTTTTTTATTACCATTTATGCCATTTTACATACCTTTAATTTTTTACATTGTTTGTCATACTTACCAATGTGATATTTAGTATGATTTTACTTGTTTTAATTTGGTGAAATAATATTTTACATTAGTTTTTTAAAAAAATCCCCTTTTACCATCTTCTTTTCCATTTTCTTAGATCTTTATACTTAGTCATTTTTTGTTATTGCACATTTCCCAACATGAACTAGTTTGTAGTGCATTTTTTTAATTATATTTTTCCATGTCCTTTTTCACCTATTTCTTTTTAACCATGCATGTTTACTCCATAATGATAGAAAAGAAACTGCACCACATATGTTTCCTATAGCATATATTAAAAATATAAATATATGTGCTAGAAAGAAATAAATCCAAATGCATCCACAAACACAACCATCATATAGACGACATACACAACCAACACCAATAATCTTAAATGATACACCATATATATATATATATATATCATGAGTTTGATATAACATATACAACCAAATATAAAGCCCTACCACTAGGGTTAGACTCCATCCTGTCTATCTCATGGCCTAGCCACACTACTTGTTGAGGCCTCAGCCTGAATCCTCTAAATAGTACACTACAACAAGGCCATTTGAGATCTCAATCCCTCTACATGTCCCTATAGTCATGCTATCTAAACTTGTGCATACACTAACTCATCTTGGGTCATTATATGTGCTTATGTTAGTTAAGTCTACATCATTGTATATGCCTACATCATCTATGTCACTATGTCTAAATGCATAACTCTCTTATCTACCAGGGCCTGCCAGGATTGTCTCTCACATGTACCCATCTTTGCTAATGGTTGCATCCTCTCTCTTTATACCTATATCTAGCTCACTACCTCTCTAGTTAATATAAACTAACTTACCTAATCTAGGGTAGATGGTACACTTAGATTCTCCAGTGTCATACAGTCATATGGTTATTATCTCATCTAGGATGTCATGGAGTGCTCCCCTCACTAGGGACCCTCATCTCTCCTCCTTATCCTTAGGTATGCCTAAAAAATCCCACCAGATGGATATTAAATCACTATCATATCTCATAATATCTATCTATATCTCTCTACTACCAAATAAAAACTTAAGAAATAATTCAAACATTTTTCATACCTATCTGTGTCTCAACTCCCATGATATCAACATCCACATGATCCAGTATCATAGTTTCCCCATTTGTACAGCCTCCTAGTACCTCCTCGATAGGTCACCTCCTTAGTTTAAACCTTGTTTTCATGGCTCATGTCCATCTTAGCCTCCATCTATGTGGTCCCTCTATCATCTCCTCTATCTCATCTATAGGATTATCTAAGATGTCTATAGTCTCCACTCTCTCCTATTTCCATTGTTACCATGTCCTTAGTGGTTATTGCTTATCTTCTTAAGAGGTTAGTAGTGGTATATCTAGTATCTCTCCTTCCTCTACCTCCTCCTCTAGCACTCATCATACTTAACCAGTCCATGGTCACTCTTGATGTGGCCTTAGTGTTGATATCACTATCAGTGGTTTGAGTTTTCTCCTCCTTCATGTTTAACTCACATGTCAACCCTAATGAGTGGGAATTAATATTAGTGTCATTAGATTAGGTAAGCCCATCTATCTTGGCACCCATGCTACAAAATGTTGCTCCTTCCACCATGTATATTATCTAACCACCTCTCTCTTCTCTAGTGCTAGTGTAACTATGTGCCAACTCACCCATGTAGCTACTATATATCGATATGAATTTCATACAATGTCCACGTGTCTCATCAATTATAACACTAACATGTGGGGCATGACCCACATTACCTAGTCCTCTCTCTAATTCCACACTAAAGGTGACCCATCATCGATCACATTAGGCTACTCAACTAGTTGATACTTGAGAAATATCTCATATATCCATACTATCAATAGTATGATCAGTCCCATAGTCTTTTACCCTCTGACCAACATCTCAAATAGATCATGTATGAGATAGACCTAGATGATAGATCCTAGATCATATATTACTCCCTCCTATAGCATCATCCTACTCATAACTACCATAAATAGTGGTACCTTATCATTTGATTTATGACATAGAACTTGCTATGTCATAAGGCCTATCATCACCTTCTATAGGTGGAGAATATACAATGTATACGCATCATCCATGCTGACTCTCCATCCTTTCAATATCATCTCTAAGCTTGTAACCCACATAGATCAGGCTTTCCTCTCTTCTAAGTTATCTAGTATCCTTGTGGTCACCAGTGCTCCTACTGTGGGTAGCCTGAGGATGGCATAGACATCATCTAGTGTGATACCCACCTCTATCACATCCCCATTCACCTCCCACATAAAAGTGTTAGTCAATCATTCATATCATCTCAAGAACATGACTTATAGGTTAGTGTTAAGGGGGATTGAGACATATCAACTATACCTCTGAGCCCCATAGCTACTAGTGTAGCTCAATTTCCATCTGACAATATATGTAACAAGTCTAGAAACTAAGACATGTCCACCAACCTCTAGAATCTCAGCTATCTCTACAACCAATAAACAAAAAAGGATGTTTTAGTTCCTCCATGTCATGTATAATCAAAACACATTCTTTACACATAATTTTTATAATTTTAATTAAAAATAAGCCTAATTGCTTTTATCTTATTCATTTAATCCTATTTCTAGCTTACTTGGTCCCTCTTGCCCTCCTTTGGTCATTTCAAGCCATTCTATCCCTTTTTTGGCTTTTTACATGCTTTTTTATGCTTATTATGGTTCCTTGGTCAATCTAGTTTGACCAAAATTTCCCTTTTTTGTCATAGTTGACTTCAAAATCTAGGTCAACCCTCTTATCTTACCCTTTTTGGTATTGAGTTTTCATGCTAACCCTTACAAACTAGTTACTCACTCCAATCTAGCTTTTCACCCTACATATTACACTAGATTGACCCATACCTACTAGATCAACCATATGGATTCTACCCTATTTTACACTACTAGGTCGACCTAGTTAACCTAGTGTATTATGTGTGTTGACCAAATACATTTTTGATAAGATGTGAATTTCACTCACTTTCTTCCTAAACCCTTCAAAACCATTTATTGTCTTCTTATTTTCTAACTTTAGAATCTAATTTTACTCAATTATGACATATATAAATCAAATTTCATCAAAAATTCACTTAATTCAATACAAATTTCAAAATCTGGTTTGAGATCCATAGTTGCATACCTGTAGTGCACCTGTTTCTACCTCTCAGTGTCTTCCTTATTTAGCATGTCATCCTCTCACCATCCCATAATTTTTTTGTCTCAGAGATCTTTTTTCTCTCTTCAAAAATTAAAAAAACTAAATGAATTATTTTCCCTATTTAAAAGCATTTTTTATTAACTCAATTCTTTCATTTATTTTCAAGTAGATTCCTTGTTTTGCCTATATCTTTGTTTTTTTTCATCCATTTTACAAATGGTAAAATTAATTAGAATCATGATGATGTAAGGATTATTTTTCACTATCATATTTATATATTCCAAAAAATTTATTTTTGGCTATTTTTTGCACTAAATTCTATAGTTTGCTTAGTGTACTATACATTGGACACCTTCATTTCTTATAGTCTACTTATTTAACTATGGTACTAAGGTAAGTTAAAGGTATGTGTTTTAAATTTTGTCCTTTCCTTTATCTTATTTTTTTATTACTACACCATACTTATCATCAACATTGTTTGTTATCATGTTCTATCTCCAAAGCACCATCCTGTGTTACACCTACGTGACACGTGATGAGCTTAAGTTGGGGCATATGTATACAAATAATATTTTTAAATTTTTGTCACTTACTAAAACTTTTTATCTTCTACAAACCTATTGAGTCTCAATCTCTCTAAGTGCATTCCTTAAGGATTGTACTAGGAAAGGGGTGAGTAAACCATCGATGCTTTGTAATGTTATTGTTCCTTTTGTTATTTTCCATCCACAAACTAACCTCTTAAAATCATTGAACCCCAAGATTACTATTCTTAGTTATACTTATTTTTATCACTTGTTATGTTTTATCCTTCATTTATTTCCTTAATACCCTTTTGACCTATTAGTTCTTGTAGGTTGACTAGGTTGACCTAGCATAGTTTAGGGACTTTTTCTCTCTTTTGGTTTATTGGCCTCTCAACTGACCTAACACAAACCTAGTGAGTTAGAATTGAAAATGTACTAGGTTGACTAGGTAAACCTAACATATCTTACATATCCAAATGATTTTATTATAATTTTATAATATATATACAAGGTTATTTGCCACCATTTTTAAGAGTGAAGAATTAAGCAAAGAAGTACGAATAAACATCTACCTATTAACCATTATACTTAGGGAATAGAACTTTAGGGTTAAATAATTTTTTTGGATCTCCAATACCATATTTTTGATCATTATTTTAGATGATTAGATAGGTTTTGTATCATATATTTTATTTATCTTAGTTATCCTTACATGCCATGACAATCTCTTGCAAAACACCTTGGCCAAGGGGGAAATTGAGGCTCGATGGGTTCATATTCAAAAGTAAGTATTCCTAACTTTATTACTCCTTTATAAAATTAGATATATAGTGTATTTTTATTCTTCTCTTCATATTAATATTATGTATACATTGACATGAGTATATGTCTCCTATACATGTTTAGTTTAGTTGTTTATTTATTTTATTTCTAACCCCCACTTTGTGCCACAAGGTTTAATTCACACTAGATTAGATTTAATTTTATTGTTATTAGATTAGTGAAATTTAAAATCATATGACTATTTTAGGGTGGTTTTTTGATTGTGTTAGACTATAGGCTTTGGAACCCTACCTCACATAGTGTGTTGTGACAAGTGATACCCTAATTGGGTCTAGTGGATCCTCACATTGGTCATCCTCCCACTTAACAATTGTATGCCCCCAATTATAATATTAAATGTCCTATATCCCATCTAGTCCAATATTTATTTATTTACATGATGAATTTATTATTGCATACAAGTGGCATAATTGAAACACTTCTAGGTTGTGGGTAGTCTATGAATGAGGTGAATTTCTAGATAGGGATATCTCCCTTGATGTACCACTTTTACATCACTAATAAACCTATGATTTAAAGAAAAAGGAAGAAAAAAATGAAATTAAAATATCATAAAGGTGGTGATATACCAAATTAATTTATAACTACCAACCAACTGCATGCCACACATGAGACCAAGAGACTAACTAGGCATACACTTCTCTAATCTGAATCTCCTCACATTAGTATTTAATTTTGAGGTTGTGATGAGTGTTTATTATAGGAGGAATATAAAATAATCCTATAATGACATTATTAAATATACTAAATCACTCAACCTTGACACTTTGTAAAACACATGACCTATAAGAAGAAGCTTTCAAGCTGTAAATATGTGAGAGAATGAGACAACAATGCTAAAGAAATAACAATCATCGCTAAGTAAGATCAATAATTAAAGTTAACACACTATGAATATTCATATAAGAGGTAAAATTATTAGTATATTTTTATCCATGATATGCAAATGAATAGGGATTCACCATACTCATGTGGAACATCTTTACAATAGCCAAAATGGCTAGTTCTTATAAAAATTGAGAGAAAGAAGATAAGAAATAATTCAAAAGGTCATAAGGAAAAGTTTAAATCTGAGAAAATGAGTTAAATGTGCATTAGAAGATAATTTAAAACTAATCATCCAAATATTGATAGGAAAAATGGCTGTCCAAACTATGTAACTCATGAAATGTGGTGTAGGAGTTCTCATTCTGTACAATAAAATTGCCCTCATCATTTACCCCTTTTGGAAATTCCTAAAACTCACTAGGGATATATATCATTATTGTAATAATAGTTATGGGTTGTATACATGATCTTACATTCATTGGTTGCACTCTTAATCATCTATATTCCTTTAAAAGTGAGCCATCACTGCATGTAGTCAAAGACAATACTCTTTCACACACCTTTCACACTTGGATTCAAAAATGGTTTATTTTTCTCATGAAAATAAATAAAATATATTTAATGACACTTTTAAATGTCCTCCATGGACTTAAATTATTTATGTGCACCTTAAAAGGCCATCCACTTGGAGTTTCCACATTTCTCACCACCTTGATCACTATGCTAGCTTTGACTAACTGAGATGAAGCTTATTTTAGAGACAATTAGGAGTTATTATGAATAATTAAATGGAAATTTTTAGTTATATTAATTATAAAAATTACCTTTCATGTGATTTACATCTTTAGACTTTTCCTAGAACCTACAAAAACACAAAAATTGTTAAGAAAACCCTATTTTATAAACCATCTATACAATTCTATAAATTCCAAAAGGATGGGGATTAGCCATGAAGAGTTATATAAAAATTAAAATCATAATTATAGGTAAATATTCAATTATAGTAACTTTCCATCTTAATTTTACAAATTGGGTCATTTCCAAGGGTTTGCATGGGTTTTTGATAGTTTTTTGCTCTTAAGCTTTGTTCATAAATATGAAAAATTAAAACTAAAAAAAAATTACAATAGAGTAATTTCCAAGACCCAAATAAAATTTTATAAACTCCCCTTACCTCCAACCACATCATCAGAGAAGATGTGAGCACTCAAAGTTAGCCTATCAAGCTTGATTCTTCATTTCCTATAGGCTTGAATCGGTCTTGAGCTCAAAAATGGATTCCTTGTGCTTTCTCTACAAGTTAGAATATTTGATACCTTTATATTGACCATATAATCATTATAAAATATATTTTCATGATCACTTAAGGTTATAAATTAATTTGACCCCTGATATAAATTTTAGGCCTAAACATGCCTAACAAGCCTACTTACAAATTTGAGGGTTTAGAGCATGCTATTCAGTTTACTAATTTTGTGATTTATTTTTATATTTTTTTAGGTTTTATTAATAATCCTACACCTCTATTCAATGTCTAATTATCTCCTGATCCACCCTTTTATCTCTAATCCCCAAGACTATAGGGTTTGCAACCTAGGGAAGTACCCTCTATCTAAGATAAAATAGAGGGTAATTACCCTATTATACAAAATAAATTGAATAATTAGGGTATTATCCAAGTGGGTAGAGCCTATAAAAAAAATTACCTTTATTAGATCAATAGACCCCTTAACTCCTTCAAATCCCAAAATAGACTCCTAGAAAAGGGACTGCATGCAGGATTTTGGAATGCAGACTATATATTACTTGATGTGAGTCCATTATATGAATTATTTCCATATAAAAGATACTATTGAATATTATTTTATAATGATTTATTTTATTCCAATCCATTCATAATATTATACTTTCATGTACCTCTTCACACACCTTGAACTCTCAAGATTGTGTGCATTTTTTTACTGTGTCTCTATTTTGGAGGGACACCTATAGGTGATCTTGTATGGATTAGACTTTAAAATAGTGAATGGTTACTCTTAAAAAATTAATAAATAATATATCATTAATTTTTACCTAATCATTCATGTTTAGACTATACCAACACTAAGAACGTTTCCCTTTATGCTCACTGCCTCTCTCAGTCAAACACAATCAACTATGTTGGAATGAGTAAGACCCTATAGATGAAGATTATTTTTGGAATAAGTTTCATGTCACCTTTGAATCTATTGATATATCTAGAAAGATCATCCATAGACTAATGTAGTTTTTTCCCTACCTAATATCAGACTTTGTACTATGGGACTTTGTAATTAGTTGTAGCTCAATCTCTTAAACAAGAAAAACTTTTAGGTGAGTATAGGATCAAAAACATAGTATATCATCTCATTTTGATGATATTTTAGATAATATATTCTAATTTAAACTATTTCTAACCACTCAACCATGGTGGCAAAGTAAAAACTACCAACTTGGAATACAAAGTCATTCAAAGCTTCCAATCCTGTAGATGTCAATGGATAAATTTAGTGTTTAAATAACAAACTTAAGGTCCCCAAAAATCAGTTTACACTAATAATATACATTCAAAAAAAATTATATTACTTTTATTATGTATATTATACAAGGATAAATTATTAATATGCACTAAAATTATTGAAAAACCTATTATATGACCTTACCAAAATGGTTCAAGCCTCTGTTTTGTGCTTTTAAGGATTTGATCCCTACACACAGTCATTGGATATTTTAATGGTTCCTCACTCATCATGAGACTATTTAATGTTTTTATCATGAATTTAAAGGAACTAATATACCTTTCAAACACTATGGGGGCCTCCAAGTATTTTATACTTCTCTATGAGTATGTTCTCATTCTCTGAGTATAGACACTTTCACGTGCAAGCAGTGAGTATGAGGATGGACAATGTGTATACATTTGACATTAAATGGGTTCCATATCTATCTAAAAATATCCAAATGTATTATTCACACTTTAAATGATCTAAAACGAGTTCTAATGCTTCTTTTTCAACATGATTGGTCCTCAGGGTATACTTGTAGGTGTACGTTAATGGGAGGATACAATGTGAGTGACTATGTTGACTGTCACAGTCACTCTTATAACAAGTGAAATTATTTAATTTATTGTTCCTAATATTATATTATGTTAAACCTTTAAATACCATAGTCATAACCCCATGAATGTGTTAAAGGCTTGAACTCATCTCACTCAATTGACTGTGCATGACAATCATGGAGCCAACTAATTGCATCTCACTTATGAATACAACTCTATGGAATATTGATTTGGGAAATAAGGTTGAAAGGCTAGGGGGTCAAGATAACATTGTAAACATGAAAAATAACCTATTAACACCCTATTAAGTCATTATCAAAGAAAAGAGATTCTATAGATAGTATAAATATTCTTGTAACATAGAATGGTGACTTTACCTATAATCTAAGATACTTGGCTTATCCAAACACCCTAAAACACTACATAATGATTGGATAAAATGATGTGAAGATTTTTATGTCTTTTGGAGTCAATTTCAATAGTTGGATTGTATATAATCATCAAAATAAGAGAAAACTAGCTTATTAAGAATGGTTCATAGAGCACAGACCACCATCATTCTACAACCAAATGTCAAATGGAATCTGAATGAGTGTAGAAGATAACACCAATATAAATTTTCCTAAAATCTCCCCTACTGGCCATACCATCTAAAACTTTGAGGGCCATTCTTTCTTGTCAAGCCTAGTGGAAGAAGAGAGAAGTAGTTTTCTCATTTTCTTAGAGATTTTGATAAAAATAATCATTTTAACAAGTGTTTGGAAGATCAAATGACACTCATGAAGTGTCCTCATTTGTAGGTGGCTGTACAAGTCTGTACACTTTAAGAAAACTCCCCTTTTTGAAATAAAATTTCTCTTTCTTCTGAAGAACCTACCACTTTTCAATTATAAATAGTTACTTAAGACTTATTAAGACACATGGGGCATGAAATCACTTTTATAAACCTGAAAATTTCTCATGGAGGTTTTAAAACTCATTTAATGCT
Source organism: Torreya grandis (assembly GCA_037957365.1). Lineage (NCBI taxonomy): Eukaryota > Viridiplantae > Streptophyta > Pinopsida > Cupressales > Taxaceae > Torreya > Torreya grandis. The sequence continues at coordinate 6,626 of JARHVA010004994.1, read as the reverse complement.
CTATATTGACCCTCAAAATGACTCTTAGGACTAAAAATATTATGACCAAGGCTAGATACACATAAAATCACAATAAATGAGATATGAAATATTTCATAAAATTATACTAGGCCCCTAAAAAAGTCTAAATATTGCTTTTTTTACCAATAGGGGTCCTAATTTGACCTATAGGGTCAAATTTGGTCAACAATTTTTACAAGTTTGAAATTTGGCAGGGCTGAGCCACAACCAACTAGTGGTCTTTGATATTTGGAAAGAATAATTATAGATATTAAAAATATCCTTATTGAGGGGATAAACAAAAAAAAATGTCATCAACACCCTCATTAAGGGTGAAAATTAAAATATAACTGAAGTTAAATTCTAATTGACTTCTTATTATTTTATGATGAAACTCAACCTTGTTAGGGGCATAAAATTCCCTATTTGATTTTACTTCTTCTTCATGATTTTGTGTAGAGGGAAGAGATGATATTATTAAGGTTATGGAGGTATTATTTTTAATGGAAATTATGATGGTGCATTGATAATGCACAACTTTATCTCCTCTTGCCACTCTACCAATTAGAGTCAAGCTGGTCACATTGACTTGTAAAGAGATGCTCCAATATTTATTCAATGAATTTATGTATAATTATCATGAGTTTGATGTCTGAACTAGTGAATAATATATTGAACTTTCCTCAACTAATACTAGCATAAATGCCAATAAACTCCTCAATGGCAATTTCTAGCCACATGTCAACATTGGGCTCATTTTAGGATTTTTTACTTCTACACGCATGCCAAATATCATTTTTAATTTGTAAGTAAATACCTAGGATCTACCTAATCTACAAGGTTGAATATGGTTAGCCCCAATAGCCCAAAATATGACAAGTCTAGATGGCATTCATTGATTGGCTCTCAGTTTTAAGTGCAATGTTGACTTTTCTTTCTATGGTGAAGTCAGAGATTTCCACATGGTGTCACCTTACTCACTTTCCTATGGATATATTAATTTTTTTGGTCTTACATGGACCACTAAAAGGTTTTAGATTAGTGATATTATTTCATGCGATGTCATCCCATTCACTTGCTAGTTTGGGGCTTTGACATCTCTCTAGACTATACAAAAATCTCCAAAGAGTGGGACAATGGAATTTTTCCATGTGGTATCATCCTAATAACCCACTAAACTAAAGGATTTTTAACTACATGGATGGTTTTTATACTCTAATTCATTGATATTGAGACATGTGGAAGCATATTGCGTGATTGTTGCCTTGGTGACATCATTATCTCACTAGATAACTTCTTAAAAATTGACTAAGTCTTTTAATAGACTTTTGAATAACCCTAGGACTACGAGGAAAGTGATGCATGGCACCAAATTTTTTTTAAAGAGAAATGTATATGTCTTGTTGAGAATAAAAGTGACACATGGGTTTGGGTGAATAGATATAATTGACTAAGGACCGAAAGACATTTTGAATGGTTTTAAGGCTGTTGGGAGTTATAAATGATTACCACATGGTATATTTCAATTAGACCAAAGTATTTATGTGATTGATAACATAGGAATCCATCAATATGTTTCCATGGGCCCATAAAATTTGAACTTATTGTCTCCTAAAGACATCATCAGGAAAAACCTTGAAATATCTAAGTCCTTTTATTATTTGACTCTTACAAGCTTTGGGAGTGTATTGTGTTGGTTAAGAACACATTCAAAACTAAAAATTCATAAATTATTTAATGTATGGATCTTCCCTCTTTGGCCTCATTTGCTTCTAAGACTCAACTGAGTCTTGAAAACCTGAGCTTTGGATGTTTTGTTAGAGGTAAAATCACTGGGGTTGAATTAGTGAGCCCATATGATTTCAAATTCAATTTCAATTCCTTCAAACTCTTACTCATTCTATACATACATTCATGAGGCATACATCATTCATATTAATGAAAAATAAAGATAATGCAAAATCAATCACATAACACATGTCATACTTGGGAAACCCTCTTGGGGAAAAAAATACACTCTCAAGCCTACAAACACATGGACTACTATCTTATAATATGATTACAAATAAGAGACTAATCAAATCCTTTAGACCATTAAACATTGATCATGTCCTCCTAACCAAATTTATTTTGTGAAACACTTGTTTCACAAGGAGATCCTACCCCTAATATGAGAAACTACTTTAGACCACTTGCATTTAATAAAACACTTATTTTACAAGGAACAACTACCCCTAAGGAAAACCAACTCCTTTAGACCCTCCTTGAAAATAATACTTCCACCTTAGAGCTGATGTCTTCAACACTTGATGATGGATATCTAGATATTATTCTTCTCACCTTTCAGTAGCAACTCTATCACCCAACACATCCTATTGGCCAAATCACATTACATACTTGAACTAATATACAAAGATCAATTAAGACACATTACATATCACAAATAACCCCACTCTTCAACCTCTACACACTTGATGCATTCTTCATAGCAATAATTCTATCATAGCTTCAACAATATGACCAAATGATCATACGCACAAACCACCCACTCATCTTCCTCTCATCTCAACCACTAATCTCACACAAACATCACCTTGCCTTTGCTCACAGTCAAATAACAAGATCACTATTTTTCTAACAAAATTATGATGAACAAGTCTTACAAATATTTCTCAAATTGATCTACTCATCAACTCATCCATAGGGCACTATGTCCCTCCTTCATTACATAATTCACATACACAAGTCTCTTTCAAATAGCCTCTTGATCATACTCACCCATTATACCTCTTCTAGGCTTAATAGGTCTAATGACCTATGTGATCACCTTTAGCACCTTTCTTAGACAAGCATATCTGATCCTCTAAACTCTCTATTTGACTTCAATAAATTATACCTTCTCTTTCAAAGGTTATCTCCTTCACTTAGTTTTACACTCACATTTCCTTATACTAGTCTTATAAGTCTAGAACCCAACACATTTGGTTATAATATATAAAGATAAATCATTAATTAATCAAGATCACAATATTTAATGTTGGCCATAAAACATGCATTCACCTTTAAGGCATCTCATATGGGTCACACTTAAGCATAGTCCCCTTTAATAATAGGCCTAAGTCACTTTTAGGTCCTATGAAGACCCTTTCACCTATTGACACTTATCTGAGCATAATAAGAACATAGGACCACTTTTAAACACATAGGTCCACTCCTTATGCCCCCTAGGACATCCTAAAAATAACATAGTCACCAAAACACTCTCTATATATGCTCAAATAATTCAAACATAGACCTTATACACATGACCACCATTAAAAAACACACAATCAATTTCTTAAGCATTATTCATACTTAAGATAGATTGATCACACCTATAAAATACTCAAAAAGAATCCTAATATTGTCTAAATACTCCCAATAGCCAATTCACCATGAAACATCGAAACAACATCTACATGAGCTAAAAAAATTCTTCTCGGGTCACATGTAGAACATATACAAAAACACATTCATCTTTGGAACTAAATAACTTTGTCTATATGTAATCAACTTTGGATCTACATGTGCCTTGGAGTCCTCTACCACTTTGATTTTTATTTCAATAACAAATTCATCTTTTATCAAAAGATATGGTCCAAAAACTAGACACTAGTCTTTCCTTTGCAAATTTAAATATTCAAATGCAAATGGTCACAATTAACCTTCAAACATAATGCTCAAATTTTCATGGACTCTTAGCTCAAATCAAATAGGCTCCATTGATATTTAATGTGTAGGTGCCAAATGCTTAGATGTTAAAATTATATCACTTTGACCTCATCTTATGCCATCTCAAAATGTTGACTCAATGTACTCCATCAATCTCTATAGATCAACCAGGTCATTAATGATCAATGCTCACCATTCAATCATCTATATAAATTCATAATCTCTATTTTATCATTATCTTATATCTATGATTAGTCATTAAAAATCATGTACCTATTTTCATCTGACAAATTTTTGACTCCTTAAAGAAACATGCATCATCGATCTCACTTGAGATTTAACACTTCTAAAAATGACTATGGGGACCCTTTAAATATGCATGAGTAGCATTTTTTGTACATTTATAACTTATTTAATGATTCAACATAGGATCTCAAATTTGGACCAATGATCTCCTCATGAAGGATAATCCAACCATATGACATACTTCTCTTGTAACCCTCATACATGCAAGATATAACACCATAAAAGTGCCTTCTCAAAATATTCTATCACAGAGCCATCCATGTCTAAATCTAATTGAGATTCCAACTTTGAGCATCTATAACTTTTACCATGCGCTCAATGTATGAACTCAAATTTAGTGTAAATGATCTATGCTCAAAACTAAACAAACCCATATAGTTAGTTTCTATTGGCACCTTCACATGTGTAATATATAACATAATTAAAATTCTAACATGGATCTTTATTACCTTATGCAAATTTGACTATGGAAAAGCACAATCAATCTTCTTGGGAACCCAACTTTTCATATGCTATCTTTTGATGTACTACATTACATGATATAAAATTTAGTATAAATAAACTAAGTGTAAAACTAAACAAACCCATATGATAACATTCTCTTGAATCATCCACATGTGCAATAATTAAACTTATCAACATGCTTACTCGACTATTTTTGGCCAATCTACAAATTTGGTTAAGTATGAGAAAACAATGAATTTTATTTGAGAAGCCAACTTTGCACCCTCATATATTTAACTGCACTTTGATGCATGACTTAAGGTTTGGAGAAAAATAACTAAGGAATATTATGATCAAAAGCATATGACGAACTCCCCTTTACTCATTCCCACATGGTAATGGTGACATCATCAAACTACTTACTCAAATTTTTTGCTACTAGACCCAAAGTGTCTAAATGAGAAAAATGAACTATTATATAAATTCCACTCATGCACACAAGCTCTCAAAGAATAGATAACACCTTAGGGACATATTTCACATGATATAATAACAATAATCAACCTTGAATATATCTAACCATATCAACACTGAATTTCAATGAAGCCACCTTCAAACATACAAGAACAAGCACATTGTACACTGTGTCATTGTCACATAGACTATCAAGGCACTTCATCCACTCACTAGAGAATCTCCATGACACCACCATCAAATAATCATGAAAAATCTCCAATAATATCCCCCTTTTTTCATTTATGTCAACACCCATAAATATAACAATATGTAACTCACCTTCTCTATCTTCAAAGCATTCCCACAAACAAGAACTTTCTCCCCCAACAAAAACTTTCTCCCCATTTGACATAATGACAAAGTGGGCACCAAATTGTCCTAAGTATCTAAAATTCCAATCAAATAGAAAAGTAAAATATTATAAATATGATATAAACTCCTCCTTACTTTGAGCCTCATTCTACTTTTCTTAACAAATTCCTCTTGCTTCATGCCAACACTCTGTTGCACTGTAATCAATGCAGAAAGAACACATAAAAACATAAAATATTGATGTAACACATTAAAAAACATATAAGAGGTACCACACTAATAAATATTATAAATTTAACCTTATGATCATCTTCAAATCTCCACACACCATGAATAACCACCATGAAGGATTACTAGCCTTTTTTCTTAAGACACTTCCATGACCACCAAATTTGCATCTACACTAAAAATTGTAGAGCCCAAATTTTTATTGGACACATATTCAATAATTTAAGCTTCATATATAGATCACTCTCATATTCCCCCTCAATCATATAAATTTTTATCACCAATATCATCCTCTACAACACACTTCCTTCACAAACCTATTAGCCAATTAGCCCTCCATATTGACAAAAACTTAACTAACAAGAGAACCAAAAACCTTCAAATATCTATGAATATTTATTTTAAAACACACTTGTCTCATTCAACATATTTAATAATCTTAATACATTAATTCATAAGGTAAACCACTTTTATAACATTGCCTAAAACCCTAGAATCTCAAAAGAAATAGGGTCAACAAACCTCCTTTTAGTCAATGTACACTTTTGAAACTAATTTCACACCTATAGACACCCATAAGAAACTTCTAGACCAAGATTTTAGATTCCATACCTTTGGGAATCCATACATCTTATAACCCATTTTAGGACGTTGCATACTCATAAGCACAAACTAGGAAACCTGAGAGCAAACAAACATCTTTAATTTTACTTCAACATGCCATCAAACCAAAAAACATCTAGAGAACATCAAAAATAAATTCATAAACATTCATGAGCATCAATATTTATTTATAGTGAATCAAACTTATTAATCCACCTAGAACCAGTCATTTTGACCTTGTATATCTCCTTTACAATCTTGTAGAGTAAACACATGAACTTGTTGCTCCCCCCTTAACCAAAGGACCTTCTCCCATCAGCATTATCATCTTGAGCACACAAAATTTATTCTCCACCAAAATTATTCCCTTAAGAAGCATATATAGATACCTCCTCTACACCACAATTCTATACCATGGTGTGAAACTACGAGTTTCCCACAACTCCTCATATTCCTTCTCCTCCTCTTCCTCCTCCTCCTCCTCCTCCTCTTTCCTATTCTTCTTC